>JADKXX010002283.1:0-321207 GCA_017310255.1 Butorides virescens | reverse complement strand
TATTCCTTCCCGATTCTCTCCCCCATCCCACTGAGGGGAGGGGGGGGAGTGAGTGAGCGGCTGCGTGGTGCTTAGTTGCCAGCCGGGTTAAACCACGACATTCTGTTACGTGTTTACTGGGATGAAAAAAAATGTATTTTGAATGAGTTAGGATAAAATCATAGCAAAGGTACTTGCACAGTTGAGGATCCTGACTTGGAAGAGAGGAGCAAGAGCAAGGAAGTACCTGAAAGCGATATACTGAGTTAGGGCCTTATGCAAACTGTATTTTGAAAGGATGGTGAAGGTGAGGGTTATGGAGTTGGTGATGAAAGGCTAGAGGAAGAACAGATGAATTAGCTTAAATTCAAAACCTTGTGCCTGATGATTTAAAGCAACCTGTAGGACAGAAGTAAGCATGCACTTTCTGTACATTGAGGTTAACAGATAATTAAGTACTATAGAATTTCTTGAGTTGTCTCTGAAGCATCAGGCACAGAACTAATGTACTAATACAATTCCCCATGATAAGTGCTAAAGCAAGTATGCATTTAAAAAGTTTTAAAATTGACTGACCGTAGTTTATATGATGTGAACATGTGATAGTGTTAAAATGGCCATACTGAAAAAGCCTGCTCTGTAAATTAGTGATTACTTCATTTTTTTAATTGACTATAAATAGGGCAATAAATAGTTTTATTAGTGAAGCTCCTTGTTGAAGTCACTAAAGTCCAACAGCTGTAGAAACTCTTTACATTATGACACAAATCTTATGTCATTGCTGAGGCTGGAATTTCTTCATGGAAATCACTACAGAAAAGGAGAATCTTCCTGCTTAGGTGGTTCATTTAACCAAGGGAGATGACCCAGTGAATACTTCTATTCTTCCTGACAAGATTATGCTAGTGAGTTAATTATTTTGTTAACATAGACACCTGACCAAAGAAGTTGGCAGCTAAAACAATACATTAAAAAAATGCAATACATGAATATTACATCTGGAAAGCCTTTTTCTTCATTATGAGAGTTAATAGGCTTTGACATCAGAACATCAGTTATGGAAAGACTTGACTGGTGTCAACAAAGTGCCAGCAGAAAAATCCCCATGAAACATCACATCCTGAAAAGCAGAGCTTGTCTTTGGAGAGTAACTGGGGTGCTCTGGCTTTCCTTTCATACTCATTGAGGTAACAAATATTCTTTGTTCTGAAATTGCTTGTGTGCAGACAGGTTCCAGAGAAATATGAATTAAGCAGAACTCTTTTTTTGACTAGCAGTACCATAATTAAGAGTTACAATTAGCAATAGTTTGGATAATTAGCTTCTACCATGCTAGAGAATCCTGTGATTGCATTTGGAAGAGTGCTAGCTAGTAGAATCCTTTTAAATCAAACTCTGGGTATATAAATACTTTGTAGTTTCTTGGGAAATAATAATGAAAATGGTTTAAAGGGGATTTTATTAACATGCTTCAGTCCAGAAATGATTCAGAAATTATTTTTCCCTCTCTGGGTGGTACATCCACTTGTTGTCTGTCATCAAATAATTTGGGTTTGATTGCAGAAACACTTGTTGGAACCGTAATTCAGTCAGCGGACTACTTAGGTTCTTAGAGTTATGGCCGTGCATAAATAATTGCAGGATCAGTATCTGGCATTGGGAATACTTTAATACAGAACCATATTGTTATTTGTCTGTCTACAGTTTTTCACAGTAAGGCTCTAATTGCCATTTCCTGTGTTTGCATTGGAATACATATAAGACTCAGAATTCTATATGTTTATATATTATGCATATTATTATATGTAAAAATAATAAAATTATGCCTTCTCCATTTATACTTTAACAATAATAGGAACACTTTTCACTCCCTGATATATTTATTTTGTCCCCTGCTTATATGACAGACAAGGAGCTGAGGAAATGAGACACTGAAGCTCAGATTTTCATCGTCTTTTAAATATCTATCTTCCATTATTTTTGATTACCTAAAGAATTTTATGTATCTGGATACAGAAAGCCTCTGACTGAAGAGGGAGTAGTACCAAGATCTCCTGAGTCCAAAAGTCACACTTTAATATTTGGATGTCTATTCCTCTGAATAGCTGCGACAATCTTATTTCTGTAACGCTTAGAGTTCATCTCCTCAATAAAATAACCTGTTCTGTTGAATGCTGTCATTTCCAAACTTGCACATATATGAATGCAGAATTTTTGAATCTTAAAGGAAAACTTTCCCCCACCTCCATTTTACTCCTTGACTACTTGTTGGGAAGATAAAGGGATAGACTGGTTCCCACAAGTGCTGCTTCCTTTGAAAGAAACCATTTCTATCCCCTGCCTTTGTGCCGTAGGCTGAGTGTCCCTTTTCAAATTCTGTTGCTAAGATCATGCGTATCATCTTCCAGGTAAAGCACGGTGTCTGGCTTTGGAGTGGAAGGCTTGCTGCTTCTTCAGCACTTAGTGTTGTCAGCTCTTTATATGTGCCTCACAAATCACTAGAATGAAAACATTCAGTGGAAAACCAGCCATGGTGTGAAGCAGCAATTGAAGATGAATAGTCAGAGTCCAACTGAAAGTATAGGAGAAACTTTTTAATTCAATTTCAGGTAGTTATTTTTTTCTTCACTGGCCAAGACACTGGAAATGATAAACCTGCATTTATACAAAGTGTTGTCAGTTGGTTGCCAGAGTGAAAAAATACCTGACGGACAAAGACCACCTGACAGTGGTCTCAGCCTGCATTTCAGGGAATGGATAGTTGGTGTCAATATGTGTAAAGCTGTGTATAGAGAGAAAGCTCCAATGCACTAGTTTCTGGAGTGTTCATATTCCTCAAAGAATTCCCAAATGGTTATGAGAAATTATTCTGAAGCATGGTGGACTGCTGCATGCTAGCTACACAGCAGTGTTGTAAATGTTGACAAGTATGTTGTGTGACTTCATTTAAGTGAAGAAGGTATATTTTTTCTGTCTGTAGTTTATGCTTCATGGACAGGCCAACAGAAAAAGCAGTTGTAGCAATTTAACCCCATGAACTAGTAATTAAAGGTAAATAACACTGCTCTTCTGCATTGCAGAATATTATTTTGTGGGGAATGTTGCAAAATAATTTACTAACTCCAATCCCAATCTGTGTTAATAAACTTATTGATGTAGTGTAAACTAATTTCCTCTGTGGCAATGCAGCAATAAATATTGATTGAATTAAATTATGGACACAGTGATGTAGTGAAAAGGAACTTTTAGCCGGAAGCTATGAGGTCTGTGAACTAAACTGATGATTGGAGGAATCATTCTGTCAATGATATGTTCTAGCAGCTTGGTCTATGTTTATTTCTGCATGTTGAGTATGAGTAGGTATCTCAATGGAAGTAATGTTCTAATGAAATGCAATGAAACAATATCTGGTATATTTTGTTATCATCTTTTCGCAGAGACATTGATTGTGTTTGGGCTAATTGCAGATTACTTAGTGGAGAGGGTATTATCTTCCCTGAATTTTGTTCTAACAGAAAAGTCAGAACACAGGTTTTAACATATAAAATTAGTGTGAACATTGCTCTGGAGAAGAAAGTGGACACAAGACTCCAGTGCAGCTTATGTTCTGTGTGAATTTTAGTTTGAAGACCCAAACAGCACAATACTGCAGTTGGTGCTTAAGGGCTGGAATCCTTCATTTTTGTGTAATGGAGAAGCTACTTGAAAGTAGTAGTGTAATAGCTAGCCCTGAAGCACTAGTGTAATGGGATACCAATGCCCATTCAAAAGAAAGAAAGAGCAGAAATTCATTAGTACAGAAATAGGATAATAGTGTATAAACCCAATCTTCACTTAGCTGACTAGAAAAGTCAAAAGCATGATGTTAGGTTTCATGGTTTGTGGTGGCAGCTGAGGTTTGCTTTTTTGGCTTTTCTTAAACTCTGCTGGCTGTGTTTCTGTGCATGATGAGCTAAGTATCCATTTCAACTGGTTGCACAGAGTGCAAAATTCAGTTGTGATAAATTTTGAGACAACTTGTTTTTATAGTAAGACCTAATCATGACTGTCATCCCCTAAAGAGGTCTTTGAAATACCATATTGGTAATTAACACTGGAAAATAAGCAGCAGTCTCAGTGGGAGACTGAGGAGTAATTTTTATTCCTGTAGTGTTTATAAATGACAGTAGTAGTACCAGTACTGATAATAGGGTGAAAAATTACTGGAATGGAAGGATAACAGAAGGAATGGCAAAATGGAAATAATAATCCAGATGGAAAAGGTTATCTGAAGACTAATGGAATACAGTGCTGAAAACTGAGCCTGGTTTTGTGGAACACCTGGGGATTCAGTAATTCAATTAGCAGTACCACAGTAATTAAAACTTTGGGCAAACTATAAATTTCTACCATTGAAAAGGTCCAGCTGGGTAATGAGGCAACTAAAATCCTGGCAAGCTTTGCTGTCATATGCAAAGTTGGCAAAGTAATGGTTTTCACAAGTGAAGCCCTGCAGCCCTTTATGAGAGTGAGCACAAGAGGAATTTCTTTGAGCTATGTAATGAGCATTTGGAAAATTTATCAGATGAGTGCATGTATGAAAACTGAAACAAAAATATTATTTTAGTTTATACCTGTTTCTACTAAACTTCAGGTTTTTAAACCATGTGAACTTGTGACACTTAACATTTTCTCAAATGCACTATGTGTAACTTATAAAAAAAGTTACATGTCCACAAGTCAGACAAACTATAACTAACCACCTAGCAGAACACTTGCAAACTGAAGTTTTGTGGTGTTTTATGACGTTGCTGCATAGAGGGAACTGATTAATCTTAACAGCAACAGGTATGGTTGGAGCTACATTGTATTAAGCTGCCATTTAAACACCTGAGATTCAGTAGTCAAAGTTTATATCAAAACAGAGATAACACGTGTTGATTTGGAGTTGAAATCTGTTTTTTTGCCTTTTGCATGTATAGGTTAATTCCTGTTTTATTATATTCTTTCCCAGTTTCTGCTTCTTGTTCAGCTAAACAGTTTTGTGCCTTGTGTGATACACACTTTAAATTATTTTGCTTATTTAATACTTTTTCCTCATATATGCATAGGAATGTGAAACAGTCATGAACTGATTTATGGTAAGTTAGATGATGATTGGTTTGTTGGAATAAAAGAATTGATAATTCCAGTCCTCACAGAAAAAAGGTAACACACATTTTTCAGCCCTTCTGTGTCATTCTGGAACTTCAAAAATTAAAATGAGAGTAATGCTAAAATTTCTCACACCTGAGCATTCTGTGGTAGGAATTTTGCCTGAGTTATGGATAAAGGCTTAACCTTGATCTAATTCCAAACTACTATTGGTGTTTGCTTGAAAGTGGAAACAACCCAAATCCCTAAATAAATGCACCAGCATGGCACCAAGTACAAGCACGTTGGTTTTAACAAGCTATTTATCTCTGCTGATGTCTTTCTGTATCTATTTGTCCATTCTTCCTTCTTTACTCACGAAGAAAAAGCTTTAGCACATGTATTCTCCCAGCATTAAAATTTGAAAGAATGCACTTCTGATTGCACTGTTTTGAAGAAAGCAAGGAAATGTGCATGTTTTTACTGAACTCTAATTTTTTGTTGTTGTTGGGATTAAAGACCCTGAACTGTGATCCACTTCTGTTTGGTTTTTTTGTAAAATTTTTAGAAATGCTTAAATAACTTTTTTCTTTGTTTCTGCTGTTTCAAAGGTTAAATTTCCTTTCCTTCTCATGGTTGTTGATGCCATGGGCATAAATTATTTCCTTTGAGGCAGCTTGAGTGACATTGTGTCTAGGAGAAATTTCACGCGTGTCTGTCAAGGTGCTTTTCTTTTTTGAAGGCTGAAGGAGGGCTGAAAGCTTGGCCATATATTTAAAATAGTATAGTTCTATCGTGTATTAAGAAATACTGTCTATTCCAACTCAAGATGTAACAAGAGTGCTTGAACACCAATTTTTCTGGGGAGAGGAAAAAATTCAAAATTATTATTGCTAAATGAAGTATTAAATCTTATGGCACATAAGTGCGTATTTTGTGATGAATGTAGCCTTTATTTAGACAACTCTATGATCCTTGTGATTATGCATAAATCTTCATAATGTGAGTCACTAATGTAACATGCTCTGTCTGAATCTGTAAACTATTGAATAATAGCTCCATCATAGCAGATGCTGACTTACAGCCTCAATGACATGTCAGGCTTTAGTATCAGTATGACTGTTCAATTGCTGTTAACTTACAGGAAAGTAGAGGGTTGATCTTGGTGCAGATTTACGAAATACCTGAGGAGTGTTTCCTTGCAGTGCTCCAGATGAAGGGGAGTACCATTTCCTATTTTGATCTTTCCTATTTTGATCTGAAGAAAGAACTCAAGCTAAAGTGTTTTAGTGAGAAAGACTTACAAATACTCCACTATTCTAGAGAGCTCATAACAGAGGCGTAGTTGTAAATAATTCTTAGTTTGTCAGCACAGGTGATGAGATGTGGGGTCATCTTTTTATTGACACTTGTCTGAAATACTTATGAAGGGATAGACTTTTTGTTTGTTACCTGGTCTACAAAGAGCAGGTTTTGGAACACAAAAGCTGATGATCTGTTGTTTGAAGCCCTGTTAGTTAAATCCTTAGAAGCCAAGAGACATGTGATTAGTACTGAAATTTGAATGCCTGTTTAAGACAAAGCTTTGTGTCTTAAGGACTACTTACTGGTATATGTCAAATTCCACCCCTCAAAATTCACTGTGAGCTATTGTTTGTTCTTCCAGCATTTTCATCAGGTAAGGACAGATCTTAGGCTAATGGAAACTACAGTGCCTTAGCTGAAGTCCACAGCAGCACCAATTTTTGCCTTGCATATCACCTTTCCCTGCAAAGCTTAATAATTATGAATAGGGTGATTTATTGTTGCTGCTGCCTAACTGGGCAACAGGAGCAGTATAGGCAGGAATGTTTCCTGCTGACAATGAATTTACTATGAAAAAATTCATTGAACTGCCTCTGTAAAAACAAGAAAAGGTGAGTAGAGAAACTGTCTTTATAACTAGAAGTTTGAATTAGTGCCTATACGTGGATCTCAGCAGAAGGCATGTCATCTGCACGCTTTAAAATTAATACAGAGCTTGCTCACATCTCAAAGGCATTGAGTAGGATTTTATTCAAAAGTAGCTTAATAGAAAAACTCCTTCTAAATTAAAGTTCAGTCAGTATGCTGAAAGACAGCGCAAAGCTTAAAAGCTCCTGATGGAATTAATAGTCTAAAAATAAGTTTAAAGTTGCTAGGTTAAAAAATGTATATTAGCTTTTCAAAGACTACTGATACGACTGAAGCAAAACAGTCTTTACGAAGAGAAGGCAGAGAGGAAAACAGATAAGTTCAAAGTCATTCATCTTAGTTCCTTACGAATATGACCTTTCAGGCTTAAAACAAATCCATGTCTAATAAATGTCCCTTCCACATCACTCTTACAATCGTCAAAAAATTGATTCTATTAATGATAGTTTCCACACCAAGTAGAGCTGCTTCTGAGCTGTTTCATGCTGCTTCTATGGCGAGTTTGGAATGAAGTCCTTTTTCAGGTGTATATTTGGGTAAGAGAATGGGGGTGGAGGAGCAGAACACAAGATGACTATTATCTAGAGACCTGAATGACCAAGGAGAGAGTGGTTAGATTCCTGCCTCTGTAACACCAAACCTAATGTAGACTAGTGCACTCTGCAGTCTCACATACCTGGTAAATAGAGGGGAGGGGGAAATCTGCAGCACTACCAAGCAGCACATTGATCTAACTATGTTCCTGTTGCCATTAACAGGATTTTGAATGGATCCTAGAAGGCCACTGGTTACGTAGTTATATGTCTTTTACTGAGTACTTCCCTGCATTCCTTTTTTTTCTTGCAGTAGTGTGTATGTGGTACTGGCTTTAATCCCTACATCCCCTCTTAATTTTTGTTTTCAGGTTACTTCACCAGCATAGAAGAGAATGTGGCTTACCTGTTGAAATCTACACTGGTAACACAATAACTGCTCAGCAGATTCTTCTCATGAAAGCCAGCAAGGAGTTTTGCATAAAAAATTGTTGTGAGTTCACTTTTTATTTTCAGCCTTTTTCCTATTGGCTTTGCACCTGTAAATAGCAATTCACCAAGGTTCAGAACTAGTCTTGCCTCTATCTTGACAAGTTCTGTTAGAAAATGCAGATTAAAAATTCAAACCAAATATAGCAACTGACCTTATGAAATGAGTTACAAATGTTTCCTGCTTTTTTCCATTTGGATCTGAAAGTAGAACTCAGTTCTAGTTCATATTAATTTGGGAGATGTAGAAGCTTATAATGTCTTCTAGGATGCAAAATCACTCTGGCAGTGAAAGAGGATTTATCTTTTTTAAATATATAGTAGTTTCTGTCTGCTCAAGCCTAAAACATGTGTAAAATAACTTTAGCTAGGCAATCTGGCTACTCAAGAAGCAAACAGGTGTACATGCAAAATTGTCTGCAAGGTTCAAGCCTTAAAATGAATATGGGTAATATATTGACTTATTAGTGTAAACTCCCTCCCCCAAACACTCCCCACCTCCCCAAACAAACAAAAAATAATCCCCAAACTTATGAATTATTTTTGACTTGAAAACTTGAATTTGATTTGCTATCCTCTATAAACTAATATTTAGGTAATTGCTAGCACTCATTACAAGTTTTTGTGAATTTGTCACGAAAAAAATGAGTCAACATAGAACATAATTTTCTCTTCATTGCTTGATATTGACAACGTGCCAGTCATGCAACAGAAGTAATTCTGAGAATGATTATTTAAACCTTTATTGCCAGAGTGAACAGAAAGCGTCTTCATCAGGTGGAATGACCTAATTTTATTTGGAGATGGCTCAGGACATAAAACAGACTACCTCTATAAGAACTTGTCACCTTTTATATCTGTATACTCTATAAACTTTAAGGATGGCTGTACAGGATAATGATAATATCAGAAATATGTGTGGTTGCATAAACTAACAACTGGAATGTTCTCAGTTGAAACTACTGAAGAAATTCTTCTGAGAATTTACATCAATATATGTTAGGAATATTTTCTCAAATCACTCCATAAGCTAGTATAAGATAAATGTACTGCCAAATATTTTTGTGTAATACCTTAAGTCTCTTTTCTAATTAGGTCCTTGATACTGTTTCTAGAAACAATCCATTGGTTTTCTCCCTCAGAGTCAAATTTACTGAAAACTGACCAATGCTGCAGTGGTGACTAAGCCCCCTTCAAGTGAATTCCAGAAATTTTTGCATGGGAGGGTGTTGAAGGGTAAGAGAGATAATTTGTTTTGTTAACTGAATAAATTACTTACCTACAGCCTGACTTTCAATATGTATAGTTTTTAAGACTAAAACTCCATTCTTTAAAATACCATAGAGTTTAAATTTAAAAGACAGCTTACATTATTGGGAAATGCTGTGTGAAATTCCATGGGATTTGCGATTCAGTAAACAGGTTTAGAAATCCATGGGAATTCTCTCACCTTTAGAAGTTCTAGAAATGGGCACTGAGGACAGTGGAGTAAACAGGTAACAAATATTCCCAGAATCTTGCAAATAGATTAAAACCCACAGAAGCTCTCCCAATAGAGTCCACCTCAATACTTTTTCACCCTGCAGCCAGGAGCAGCTCTGCAGAAGTTTCATTAAAATGGTGTAATAAATAGATGAGAGGGAAAATTAAACTGCTGCTTTCCTCAGTTTCTTCAGGGAGCAAGAGGTGGAGTATCAGGTTGAATTTCCATAATTGAAATTTACTTTGTAATGCTATGCCCTTTTATGTGATCTGTGTTGTTATATTGTTTTAACATCTTTTCTGGATGTGATTTTATTGTACAGCAAAATTTGCTTTTTAAATTAAAACAACTACGTAACATGTCTGCTGCAGATAGAAATATCACATGAAGAGGAATCTGTTAATAAAAAAATGCAGTAGAAATATTCTATATTCTTGCTTTGAGTGCTGCTCTGATGGCTCTACTCTCTTAGCATTTTTAGAGTGATATTTAAATTCAAACATTATGCAAAAAGTGTGTTGCTCACCAGGTATCTTTCTTCAGAAAAGTCAGTTAATCAGTATTTGAACCTCTGCAGAAAGAAGAGTGGAGACCTTTAAAAATATTAATAAAATAAATGTCCAACTCATACCTGGTCCTTACATTCACATCATTTGTTCTTAGAATACTTTGGAAACCCTAAATTTGGACTTCTGGTACTTTTCTTCAGGAGGGAAATAGCGATGAGACCATCTTCCATAACAGTGGAGGATGAAATGTACTAGGTCTTCTGTTAGCTATGAAACAAATAGAGTAGCTTAGGTAGAGGGAGCAATGGTTTTAGCGCGTAATAGTACGGTGCATTCTCTCCAGGATCCTTCCTGAGTTAATGCTTTGCTTATGTCCACCTTCCTTCCCTATTGCTAAGGTGGTTTTGTTTTTCAGAGTTGAATTCAATGTGAATAGAACAACTCCCAATCTGGGAATTTAACACGTGATTTTTCAAATATGGTGTTTATGAATAAGATTGAGCAAGTAAGAAATTGAGAATATAGAAGAACTTCATAAAGCTAAGAGGCAGGCTACAGACTTTGGATAGTGTAATAGCAATGGTTTTATTGCTGTCGGATGAGGAATTTTTTCTGAACAGCCTTTGAACACAGATGTATCAATTTAGCTTTTAGACACTAATTCATCAAAGCTAGAAATTGTATTTTTGAATAATAAAACTCAACTTGACAATAGATGAATCATACAGATTAAAGCTAAGATTTTTAAATGATAAAATTAAAAATGATAGACCAGAGGTTACAACTAAATTGTTCATAGACAACTGTGCTGAATGTTTTTCAAAGGCAATTTACGCAGAAAAAATTATGGATGTTCAAACAAAGTAATTCAAATCATATTAGAATTAATCAGAAAGACTACAGAATGATAGTATCTTAATTAAAGTAACTCAGTTACCAACTGATCTAATTTAGTGCAAATCTAAAAAACTCCCCTGAGAAGGACAGGAGCTCATATTTCAGAAGGCAGAATAGTTTTCTATCTTCATTTAGCAATGACATGTTTAAGTCAAGTTTTCTTTGCCCTTTTCCATGCTAACATAAAACTATCTACACAGAACTGGCTTCCAGGGAGAAAAGAGTGAGCTGATATAGAGTCTCCTTTGAAAGCGGCTATTGATTGTAGACTGTGTTATATAATTTCGTGAGAATAGTAAAAGAAAATCCTTTTAATCTTTTTAGTTAGAGCCAAGGGAATAGAAATAACAGTTGTCTGATTTCATTTTAATCTCTTCATGGTCCAAATGATGACTGGTATAAGGGCACATCTTGTACAATCAAATTGAGATACACCAGAAAACAAAAGGAGTTCATCCTTGCACCTTGAGTGTTAAGACAGAACTCCCACAGGAGTTCACTGAGTAGATACCAGCAAAAGGTAGTGTGTCACTGTAGAACCAGTCTTGTTTAGTGACTGCCTCAAGCTTTTAAGGGTTAAAAAAGAAAAATAACTCTAGCTTTGAAACCCAAAACTTTCTAGTGCTCTATCAGTTAGAGACTGGCACTCTATGCTGGTTCTGGATGGGATAGAGTTAATTTTCTTCATATTAGCTTGTATGGTGCTATGTTTTTGGATCTGTGCTGAAAAATATTGATAACAAAGGGATGTTTTTGTTATTGCTGAGCAGTGTTTACACAGTGTCAAGGCCTTTTCTGCTTCTCATGCCACCAGAGCAATAAAATCTGGTGGAAGAAGGGGGCAGACATTCGGAGTGATGATATTTGTCTTCCCAAGTAACTGTTATGCATGATGGAGCCCTGCTTTCCTGGAGATGGCTAAACACCCATCTGTGGACGGGAAGTACTGAATTAATTCCTTATTTTGCTTTGCTTGCATGTAGAGCTTTTGCTTTACCTACTAAACTGTCTTTATCTCAACCCATAATTTTTCCACAATTTTACCCTTCTGATTTTCTCCCCCATGCCACTGGGGTAGTGAGCAAGTGGCCATGTGGTGCTTAGCTGCCTACCAGGGTTAAACCACAACACACTCCCAGCATCAAACTTCATTCCTGAGGGAAATGTATTTAATTTGAAACAGATACTGCATTTTAAATGACAAGTTGTAACACCCTGCATAACCTAGTAATATGAATGGATGTAAATTATGGGAATAATGTAGTATGATGTACTAATACAAACACAGGCTCATGTCATTAGAGTCTAACTGACTAGAGAGTGGCTTGTTTGGGGCTTATCCAAGTCCTGCTTAACTCAAACATGGTGCGTACTAAGATATCAGTAGGTTAGATGAGTTTACATACTTCCAGGATTAAATGTTTGGTTAATTAATCAAATTGCAGCTATTTGAAGAAATTTTTCTGAACCCAGTATCAGCATTAAGATGACTTTTCATCTCTTACATCTGCATGTACAATTAAATATTTGAAGCTATTTGATCATCTTTTAAAGACAGCCACTGCCCCTCTTCTTTACTCCGCTTTTGTGCATGTGGATTCAGTCTTCTGTTACCTTGAGATGGACAAAACTTAGTCACTGAAAGAATTTGTGTAAAGATGCTGATGAGAAGGGCTAGGATAACTCCTGAATGATGTGCTCCGTGAAATCTCAAAACTGAGTACTTTTACATTTCAAAGAATATACAGTCTTAGCGAGATATTTAAAGTATAAGAATAATTACTGAGATTATCACATATAAGAGAAAAAGAAGAGAAAATGCTGGATGTAATCTTCAGAAAATGCTATTCTAATCTGAAGGTCACCTAGTTATGAAACTCTCTTTACGTGTTTGTAAAAGGCCAAGTTGCAGAAAGAGAAAACAATTTAAAGCAATAATTTCCTGGAAGCTAGTTGTTTGTCAATAGCAATGGTTTACTCCTGGTGGATAGGCTAATAGTAATGTTCTCACAAATATTTGAGATAGATGTTATTAAGCATAGCCATTATGTTTGGGAATGCGGCGGAAGCTGTTGGAGAGATGCAGTCTTAGTGTGGACAGAGGCACTTAATAGGACATACTTTGTGTACTGCTTTGTGGCCATGAGATAATTACTGATAATGCAGTGTAACAACAGGTTCTTTGATGAAAAAGTGATATAGTGTGTGTGTAAGTTGGTTTATCATTATATTGGTTTGGTTATATGTAAGTGGTGATTTGATGGAGATTTAGTGCACTACAAATAAGAGGCTGCACTATGCTTATGTTATTGTACCAAACATCTTGCAAACTTTAGACAGATACATTTGCTTTGTGGCAGGATTGCACTTGCAGAATCCTAAAAAAGGTGTCTTCAGAGCTGCTTCTTTCTTATTTCTGAGGGTGATGCAACAATGTTTTTATAGTAACAAGATGTAATTGTGTTAATTGAAGATGGGGGCTATTTCAATGTGGTTGAAGTATGGTTTTGTAACAATGAGCACTCTGTTGGAAGGTTTTAGAGATCAACTGGCTGTGGAGGTTAGATGTATTTCCAACTGAACACAAAGATGAATCTCCCACCAGGGACCACTTTTGAGGGAAGCAAGTAGTTCTTGCAACAGAGTATTTTTAGACAGTATGCTGCTTTTCAGGTATTATACACTGATGAATAGGAGTGATATCTCTCAAATATTTTCACAGTTTAGAAGTGTAAATCAAGTGAGGACCTAATAGAGATCAAATGTTCTCCTCGGCAACTCTGTTTTATCACATAGCTATTAAAAGGCTTTGACGGCAGAAGAGCAGAAGCTGAATTCCAATCTTAATTTCTTGTGATTTGTTAGTACCTGTGTAAGAATACCACGGTGATGCTACACATTTGCCAGATGTAGGATATGTCTGTCCTAAACCTGCCTTATTTACTTTGTTAAGCTTGTAGTTCTCTTGATATTCAGAATCCTGTAAGTGCTATAGTGAGTCTGAGATTTGTCTGTCACTGGTTCAGTCTTTCACTGTAGATAAATGAACACTGAGGCAATTTTGAGGCTCATACAAGTCTGTAGCTGTGACCGCTATGAATTTCCAAATAAACAGTTTTTTAATACTTCTGTTCTATCTTCAGCTTCCGCTAAAATCAATTGGTGTCGAGAATACTCTGCTCCTTGTGGAGATACTGTGAGAGCAGCAAGCACATTATCAGGAAATTTCCTGTATGGATTACATGCATGACTGGTTTAATATCTGCTATTTTCAGATAGGCAGGAATGAATTTTCTGAAATCCCAAAAGCTAGAATGAAGACCTGAGGTATTGGTTAATGAAAAAGAATAATAATGTTACCCATATGGTTCTATTTTGCATTTTGTTCTAATAAATGCTTCCTTGGAGAAAGGGAGGTGGAGGAGCTTATAAGGGAGAAGGTAAGGGGTCCCATGCTTCTTCCGGGTCTATTTTACTTTGCAAGGTGATATATCTGGAAGAAGAGGAGAAGTGCCAGCAGAAGGTATTTAATGACAGACTCAAACTTTAGAGCTGAACATAACCCGCTGTTTAACAGTAGGATAAATGTATTTATAATTTTGCAGATTTGAAGAGAGTGCCTTGTCCCAGTGGAATAGTTGCAGGTGGGGGAATAACTATTTAGAACCATGGGAGATTTTTATTTTCTGGCTCACAGAAATAAATTAAACTTTATGTGAAATTTGGGATCCATTGGTACATTTGATCTCTTCCAGTTAGAGGCAGATTTCTTTTGTATGGTTTCAAAGGGAGAATAAACCTCAGAAAAAGATCTATTGAAATTCTTTACACCTGGTTGCTCATCTTCTGTGATTCTGAGGGTAAATTTTTCTTCAGAGGTGGTGGTTGTTACTTTTTGTTGTACCCTGAATGAGATGGAAAGTTGACCAAATCTAAAGAACCTGCTCCTGCTTCAGTCAGATGATCTCATTTCAGGTGTGACAAAATGAGTAAGGATAACAAGTGGATGAGTGAAAGGCAAAGCTAGTTTCTTTCAGTACTTTTAATAATCATAAAATAAATGGAGAAGGGGTATGAGTTTATTTCTCATTTCTCAAAGTGCCTTGCATTGCACATTCCTTCACCAAACATCTGTGAGTGGGAGGCAGTATATAGATGCTCTGTTACAGAATTTTCCTGTGAGGTGAATTACGGCTCAGGCAGACCACATAACCTCCCTGATTGTTCCTTTGGTCTAGCCTTTACCTATTTTTACTACTACACACGGTTGTAAAACAGGTGTCAGAAGGTGGTCTCTTAGATTGCAAATTGTGAATTTTCATTACCTAAGCCAAGGGAAAAACCTTGACTTCATCTTTTAATGCTGAGTTCCTCTAAACATGTAATGCAATAAAATATTTTGTTTGTAAATATTTCCATCCAACCTCACGTTGAAGAAATCTGTGGTGCGACACCATTCTGGAATTGCAGTTGCATTGTAAGGTAAAACTGGTCACTGCTTCCAAGAAGCAGACATTGCTTGTCTACATTTAGCAAGAGATCCATAGAGACACGTTACTGGGGTTGAGAACCTGACATTCATGCTTTGTTTTCAAGGAGTGGGGGGCTACTTTGGAGTAGGTTTAATCTAGTCCTTCTGATGTCTGCTAGTCTTTGGAGTGTGTCTTTGGGTTAACCTCCTCTTGAAGATGAAATGAAGACCAATTGGAGGTGTGGTCCAAAGTGTTGGCTGGTAGGAGTAGAATGACTAAAATATTTCTTTCAAAAGCACACTCTCAATTCAAGCAAAAACACTTACGTAGCATGCACCTGTGTGTTAATTCAAGCACCTTTAAGTAAAAACTTGTGACAGTAGCATAAGATGCAAACGTGCTGGATATTCTGGTGTTAAAGAGGAGCAAAGGAGAACAGGGGACCTAACAGCAGCTCCTTAGCAGCAGGAGTCTTCAGTCCCTACATAGGAAAAATTACCATTCCTATCATCAAGTCTGTCTTAATTGCCTTCATTGAAGGTATCAAATCTCAGTTGTCTCTGGAAAACAAAGAAGGGACATCAAACAGAAAGGAAAGAAATTGTTTATAATTCCAACAAAAACTGAATGAGAGAGGGACTTCATGAATAGAAACTGGAGACTTTTGGATTAAGAAAGTAGAATTTGTTGTTTTCTCATCAGAAAACTGTTAGGATGTCTTGTACAATGCAATGCTTTTTACCTTATTTAAAATATGTTGTAGGGATCACCCACGAGTGCTCTAGCATTTTTTCATTGTAGGAGAATCTACTTTAAATTATTTTACTGTATGCTAAATAGATGCACATGGGCAGATAAATTCTAGATGGATCATGAGACACATGGCAAGTTTTTATCTCGTGATAGATTAGCCCAGCAGGGTATAATTAATATATTTTAAAGTTGTATTATCAATTGTGATATGTTAATGACATTAAAAAAAACCCTGTAGGCTAACTCACTTGTTTTAAACTGTTTTTGTGGAATTCATTTAGAATTCAAACACTGAAGCAAGATAAAACCAGTCATTTAAAACAAGTGAAACCAAAAATTACGAAAGAAATTTTGATCAGAAAATCCATTCAATAGCGTTCCTTTCGAAGTTTATCTTAAATTTGCTATGCCCAATTAAAAAAAAAACCACAACAAAACAGTGGACGTGTCAAGTTCCACGTTGTGAGAGAAGTCAATCTGAGACAAACATGACAGGAAGAGAAGTCACAGCTGATGTACTGTCGCACTTTTTGGAATGTAACAATTGCATGCTATGTGACTTTCTTCTGGTTCTTAGACCTTCTGTTGTAGATTTGTATGGGTTGTGATTCTGCCTTCCTGTTCATTTTCATGCTAGTCCTTATCTCTATCTCAGTATTTTCAATATTTCAGACAAATATCTTTTTCTGATTTTCAGTCATTGTGTGCATTTCCTCACTTCTTCCTCAGCTGTGTATAGCTTTCACTCAGACAGATATAGGGCTATTCAGCTTTTTCCCAGCAGAGTGTGCTTAGCTGTTTTGTTTAAATATGTATGTTGACGCCTTTATTTCTGAAGCTTAAGAGGTGGGACAAAATAAATTTTGCTATACATTTGCATAACAGTTTTGCAGACTATTTTTGATAAAGGTGACTGATGCGTTTGCCTGCTGCATGATGCCAAATACCTTAAATGTGGTACTGGAAAAATCAGAGGCAAAAATAGAAATATTTCAAGTCCCTAATTCAGCAATAGTGTGTACATGTGTTCATGACACCTGTAAATTATGACCTGCTAATATATCCAAATATATGTGCCAGCACATCCAAAACTGTCGTATTTAACCATCTGTTTCATTTCTATTTACAAATGCTGGATGTCTGTACCGTGGAATTCTGTTCCAAACATGCCAGCAGCTATGACAGTATTTTGCAGCAAGGCTGAGGCAGATGGAGAAATCAGGGTCTTGCACTGATGGATGGTGTTAGAGAATGCTTGGAGAAAAGGGTGTGGGTCAGGGAACAGCTGATGGAAGCTAGGTCTTGTTCCTACTTCTGCTGCAGTCACTGAAACAGGAAGAGGGAGAATTGACATAGATAACTTTTTAACTCTCTCTATTTCCAGACACTTAGTGAAAAGGCTAAAATCACTCTTACTATAAAGCAGTACAGCCCTTCTAAATTAAGAAGTCAATTGGTTGTATAAATCAGAAAAGGCTCTGGCCAAAGTAATCTTTATTCTAAAGTGTTCTTTACATGAATACAGATGGAAGCTGAAGTTGAGTTAGGGCTGATGGGAGTTAATTCATGAAGAGCCATCACCAGGGAGCCCCTCCCTGAGCTGGCAGTGGTTTGATATTAGCCCTCCTTGGGTGGTGTGCAAAAAGATAAAATGACTTATAGGCACGATAGGGGAGAAACTTTCTTCCTGTGACAGTACCCTGTTTTTTTTGTTACCTTTTTTTTTTTCATGGATCATTGAAATGATGGGAGTCCTTCCAACCAGAACTAATGAAATTGTTAATTATTGAAAGACAATTAATTGGAAGACTTTCAGAGTATAAATTTTTGCAGTTTTGATATTCCAAACAGAAAGAATTAATGGCTTAAACTAGTAATTTTATAATATTAGCTATAAAATTACAGAAGTCCATGGATTAAAACATTAAATGATTTAAGTGCACAGAAAGCAGAATTAAATAAATTCTGGGATGTCAATTTAAGTGATGCTATATAACCTATTCTTTTTGTCAGATGAAATCTATATGGTTTTCATTTGAGGAGCACTTGTGCGTATATCATTATGGGGGAACGGTCAATATAATGTAAAGTAGATTAGCTGAAAGGTGAAAGCCCTGAGGGGGTAAAAAAACCCTGCTAAAACACATGCAACATCAAGACAAGCTTATTACATTTCTAGATCAATTATCCAGCTTAAAAGAATGGAAAAATTGGAAAAAACACAAAGTACTGAGGAGGATACTGCTGCTGTGCTGCTGCAGATACTCATATCTTGTCAACCTATGGTCTCCAGCTAGTCCAAGCTGCAAAGGGCATTACAACAGTACAACAGGTCAGTTCCTCAATTTCTCTGAGATGGAGGAAATTAACAGTTTGGACTTGTGTACCAAATCCAAGAGCATCTTAGAAGCTTTCTGGATTTGAATATAACATCTAATTGTGATGATGAATCAGCCTAAAATTATTGGGAGAATTTTCACGGGCATAGGAAGTCTTAGATATTTGTAACTAAAACAACTGCAGATAATATTCTTAAGACACCGTTATGGAAAAGACTTTTTGTAAGCAGCAGGAAACCAGTTTTTCACTGGCTTTCTTTGACACATATAGCTCAGTGGGAAAGTCTTTGCTGGCAATGATTCTTACACAGCATTTGTACAAACACTCAAGATTGATTATGTTAAAACAAAAAAACAAAGGGAAGGTTTTGGTCTGCTTTTACTCCTGCAAAAAGAACATTGTTTTAGTTTGGGGTCTACTTTAATAATTGCTACTCCAATTACAAAATAAATGTCTGATAAATATTAAATATATTACCTGAACATTCTTAAATTGCATCAGGTACCTTGGACTCCACTTCCCAGACAGACAGTATGCCCCATCCTCAAATAGATTGTATTTACTAGTAGCCCTAAGAAAGCAAGAAGTATTAGACAAGATTTAGTCTTATTCAGATTTTCTGAAATCAAGGTTATTTTTTAATACAGAAGGTATCCATAGTTAAGCATCTCCAATGTTTTTATGAAAGAATCCTAATAAATTTTTTCTCCAAAATATGTATATGTTATAAATTCAGATTTAGTTATTTTAATAATTCAGTATTGTCCTTTCTAAGGACAAGAAAAGGCTATGCTCCAAGATGGCCTTATCATTATATTGCTGTAATAGAATTGACCCCAAATGTGGCAGTTTCTGGAAAGGATGTCAGAGTTTGCTCTGATTATTTAAATTGTTTTGCTTTAAATAACTTATTTCAAAAGTTGTTTTCTGTCTGACATTTTGTCACACTTCCAATTCTGATCATGAGAGACTGGCAAATATGTTGATCATATATACTAGATTTTATTTTTATCTCAATATCTTTAACCTTCCTTTCTTTTACTGATGAGAAGAGGAAAAGTGAAGAGCATATTAAAAGCGTCACTCACAGGAGGACTCTTTAATATTGCAGCATACAGACAGGAACTAATCTCACTAATCATATATGCTACTATGGGACATCTCCAGGTGCTTCTTTCTTTTCAATTAATTATTTTTGCTATATTCAATTATTCCATGTGAAATTTTGACAGATTCATTGCCATAGCTTTTCTGTAGTCCATAGGGAAGAGGTTTGTGTGGTTTTTCTTTTTGTAATTACCCTTTACTTTCTTGTCTGCAACACTTGATACAGCAAGTGGTGAAAACACAAAGTTTGTTAGTGAAGTTTCTGTATATGCAAATTTCATGACAATCCCCATGCCCTTCTTCTGTGCTATGATGAGTCTAAAGAAGGCTTCATTTTGACTTAAATATTTCAAGCTTTACCTATTTTAACAGCCTGATGGAGGTTCTGATTTCATTATTTAAATGATAAAGCATTGCAACTAAATTCTGCCTTTTTACTGCTGTGTTTGGAAGAGAGCATACCCTGAAGAATCTTTTGTCAAGTTAATGTATTTGTTCCATCTTTTAGGCTGTTACTTGCCTGGGAATTGTGCAACAAGAGCAAGAAAGAACTTGCTACTCTTTTAGTCAATGAAAATGTATTTTCCCAGAAAACTGCCCTTAAAGTTATGGAAATAATTTATTCTCATGGAGATGCTTTGTAAATTTTCTCCTGTGCATTATGCAGGAGACACCTAAAGGAGTTCCTTTGCTGTTTTTCTTTCTGAGAATGTTTTTCCAGACAAATTGCTGAACAGCTGTCTTTGCTACAAGTATCTGTAGTCATTCAGAATGGTAATGTACCAGTATTGACTCCTTGAGCATGCATTAGTCTGCAGTGTAATTACTTCTATTGGGTTATAGGAAGTAAGAAAACTTTGTTGTTCTCTAGGGACTCTAATCCAGAAACTGTGAAGCAGAGAAGAAAAATACAGGCAGAATGTGCTATGACATGGAATGGGTCAAGTATAGTAGTTACTGAAATTTTGTAAAGAAACAAAAGCCTAAGTCAAGGGCACAGGCCAAATTCAGTGCTTAAATATGTCAAATATGTTTGTTCAAAGGAAGTCAGGAGCATCACCAGCTTCCAACCTGCTTTTCAAGGAAAAGTAAATAGGGTAGAATTTGAGAAGCCAAGTGGCATGTGAAGATGCTGTGTATACTTAAGTGATGTTATGTTTTTTTATCTGTCCATCACTATTGTATCAATGCAGTGCTGATCGGGCTGCAATGTCAGCCTCATTTGATGCCAGAAGGGAACAGTCATACATCAGTTTTATGTGGTTCATGGTGACAGAAATGGATTACTACGTTGACTAAAGGCAGTGCAAAGCCTCAGTGCTTGTCAACACAAATTTTATCTTGCACTGATGAGTAAGAGCTCAAAGAACTTTTTCCCTATGTGTCTTGACAGTGCTTGGCTACTCGTCTCTGCCAACTCCTCCTGCAGTTTTGAGGATGTCTTATTTCTGAGACGCTGTGCTCATGTGGAACCATTCACCAGCAATCTCCACTCCAGTCCCATTTCCCAATCTGTTTTACCCATTTCTGCACTGCAAGCTCCTGGTCTGTAGTTCTCGATCTCAATGTAGTCCTGCCTGTGCTGTAAACCCAGTATGTTATCTTCATACTCTATTCTTCCAGCTGTATAAGTCCTGTGGAGGCTAGGTGCTGAACTGGGAGTTAATAGTTGCACCTGGTAACAATACAGGCAGGGCTTTTTATATATATATATATATATATATATATATATATATGCAGTGTTACCTTTAGGGCTGGCAAATTTTCTAGCAGACAACAAATTGGCTTTAAAAAATAATCCAGCTTTTGGTTTCCAAAAGCAAGCAGGTTATCAAGAATAAATGCATAGCCAGGGAGTCAGAGAATGATACTCACAGCAGTAGTAGCTACTTGTTCAATGAATTAAGTGACTTATAAGTATTCTTTTCTTCTTTGTAATCTTTTTCTCTGATTAGTGTATAAAAGCCTGCCAAACTGAACTTGAAAGTAATCTCTGAAGTAGGAAGCCATATTTAAAGAAGGTACAAGAAACATGCAGAAGGGACAGTTTTAATAACTTAAAAAAGGAAAAAAAGTAGACTCAACTGACTGGCTACAGCAAACCTAGCTTTAGTTTTAAAAGGTTTCTTTTTCTGTCTCTCATATCTCAAAGATGTGCTTTTTACCTGGAGAAAAATCTGGAGGAAGACAATCCTTGGTATTCAATGGAAGCATAGCTTGTAACTATGGGAATATTCAGACAGCAGTTATCCCAGGCTGACTGTTAGGAACATTGACTTGGGGATAGTGATTTGAACTTTGACAACAGTGCTGCTTAAGCTATTTTAACCCAGTGTCTGCTGCTCCGTGGCTTTTGTTCTTGCCTTTGTTTAATCACCTGTTCAGTAATGGAACTAATCTTTCCGCAATGAATCAATCTTCTTTGGGGAAAAAAATGCTGCTCAAAAAATATTTTTTTTCCCAATCCAATCAGTTCTCTAATACTTCTTTTTTGGAAGATGCCTGCAGAAATACCGCTGACAGCAGAAGGGGTATCTAGAGGTAGGAGCCACCTCTTTTGGCAATAAATGCTCAAATGTAAGTCAAGCATTTAGTGTGAATGGCAGAAGTTATTTCTTGGTTGGGAATTGACCTTTGACTCTGTGAAACAAAAGGATGACCAGGGTTTTTTCATGGTTAGACATTGGAAATATCCATTTTCTCTTGCATTTTAGTATTTCCCCACACTACACAATGAAACAGGATAAATGTAAAGTCCTGCTAACTGTGACCATGTAACCACAGAAGTATAATTGCAACAGTAAATTAATTACTTTAATTCAGAATTGCAATCTAGGAGGAAATCATTAAAAAGTTGTCATTCCTTGATTTGAACTAGGATTTAGAGACTGAAGCCTTTGAGTGCTTCCAAGTTTTCTGTCAGTTTAGGCTGGATATCGGTCCCTATTGGATGTCAGAGTCCAAGTTTGCAATGGTCTTGGTGAATTGGCTTATAGAGTGCAGTATGTAGCAAGCTTGGTTAAGTTTCTGTGAGGGAAATAACTGTAATAATTTTTAAATAATGTAAACATTTGTAGTAAGCTGGTTTATTCTTTGTATAAAATGCCTTCTTCCCTAAAAACCAGACTTTGGAAAAAGCGTGTCCAGAGATGTATGAAATTAAAAACAACAACTTAAAAAAATGTTGCAGGTTTGCTTCTATTTAGTAACACTGGTGAGTTTGAAGTCCTCATTTATATGGATAACCCTTACTCTCCTGAGGAACTGCACTGAAATCAATTTATCCTTATTAATTAAAACTGCTTGTAAGACTGACTGGGCCCTTAGGTACATCCTTAAGGCTATATTAATATGGTTTTACTATTGATTTTTAGATGTCACCTGGGCTCAGCAATGGCACTATAATATAAAGAAATAATACAAGAAAAAAGATTGCTTTTACAGATTGCAAAGAAAAAAGCTCTAACACAGTAGAATATTATTTTTCTGTATCATTAAGTCCCATTGACTTCAGGTTTATTGTAAGAACATGTCTTTAATTTTATGACAATCAATACACAGTAAATAAAATCAATTCAGCAATGCATTAACCCATTAACAATGCATTAACTGAAACAGGCTGCCCAGAGAGGTGGTGGAATCACCATCCCTGGAGGTGTTCAAGAAAGGTGTAGACATGGCACTTCAGGACATGGTTTAGTAGGCATGGTGATGTTGGGTTGACAGTTGGACTTGATGATATTGGAGGTCTTTTCCAACCTTAATGATTCTATGATTATACGAACTCAGATTGTATTGTTGATTCTTGTCTCAAGAGTGTTTGTTGGATTTTGTGTGCCCAAATGCACTGAATAAGACATTTCTGGGGGGGAGCCAGTGATGGTGGGTGCTGATACATAAGGAAATCTTAGAAGTACTTTTCTTTACCTTTCAGATAAAACCAAAGTTAGAAGTGATCTCAGATTTGTGACATGTTTCCTGATTGAAGAAGTTTATTTACATTATCCAGCAATGAGAATTAACCTCTTTTCCTCAGCATAAGCTATTTAGTGACAGTTAATTTTGTATGAGTTTAGAAAATTGGGTTTGAAGGTATAAGAGGCTACATGTCTACTGGCTGGTTAGTCTGTAATTCACTATATGGAGGCAACATATTGAAGAAGATGCTGTTCATGCAGGCTCAAACTTTAAAAATATATACCAGCTAGGAAAAGGTTATTTGTAAGATTATTTACATGTTAGTTATAAAGATTCTTTGAGCTATGGGAGACAATACATCATCATTGGTGGTCTACTGCAGAATTTCTTTGGTTTTACAGTAACACACAAAGGATAAGCTTTAAGAAGCTTGTCTCTAAACTTGGCTTTTACAGGTAAGTTAACAGAACTCACGTGCCCTGGATATGTAGGGTACCCTACCCATTTTTCTGTTAGGCTATCTGCCATGTTTCCTTCACACACTTTTTGCTCTTTTTCCTTCAACAAGCATATTTCAGTGTTCTGAGACAGCAGGCTAAAATGTATGCTGGATTCACCATTTTTTGCTTCCTGCCTCATAATCACTGTTTTTGTGTAAGTGAAAGGTCTTGTCCTATTGAAAGTGATTTCTACTTCATCACCATCAGCATTGTCTTTCTCCACCCTTCTTGGATGCAAATTATCTGGGATGTCAGGTCTTGCACATCTCATTGTTATGTAAATTTGTAAGCCAAGATGCAGTTCTCCAGTGCTGTAGACGTTACAGGACAGAGGGTCTCTGAAATGGAAAATGGTAACTAAGCAGAGGTATTAAGGGAGTCTGCAAAGTGGATTCATACTTGAGGAGAGTGGACTACAGTAAGGTTGTGAGGTGGAAAGGAACTTTTTTCTTGTAACTCTTCTCAAGTGTTTTTGTTCAGTAGTAAAACCACTTTCTGCAGAAGTTTCAGACACTCTTGTGGCAGTATTTATATACTTCTCTTTACACTTCTTTGGAAAACACATTATCCAGATCTTCTACAATAACTTCCACTGCATCCTGCTCATTGGGATCACCTATAATCAGGGTACAAGGATATTCCGTGGCAGAAGCCTGGAAATGGGAACCAGGAATCGTTAGTGTCCACTCTGTAAAGATGTTGAAACTTGATTAGCTTAAACTTTTTCCCCTGCTCACCTTATTGCAAGGGCTTTCTACTTCAAATTCTGATAAGGGCTCCAACATTTGTTTGTTTCATGTCTTCCTATGTTTTTCTTACTATTTATGTAAATGTTGGTCCTATTTCCAATGTTTCCCAAGTGAGCAAGCGCATGTTATAACTCTTTCTTCTTTGTTGGAAGTGAAATCCTGGCTTCATATGAAATCCTGGCTCCATATTCAAGAAAATGCTGTTACTTAACCTCTCTTTTGTGAAACAGAATGTAAGTGCTCTCTAATGCTTTTGGAGGAGGAGACTTTCAAGTGCTTGGTATGAATGTGGTCACAAAGGCTGTCCCCTGGTGCTTCCTAGATAACAAGTGGGCCTGCTCCTAATGTCAACAGGAAATGAGTTATGTCATTCATGGGTGGTCAAGGAGCTCTGGATGATTATGTATTTCCTGAACACCCTAAGGAGAAGCAATTACAGAATGGTCATGCTTCTGATTGCTCTTAAACAGGAAACAAAGCAAGCTTCAGCCCATCAGTAGGTGGGGAGTAGATGAATTATGAACTGCTACTTCCTTCCAAACTGTTAATTCCTGCGCTATTAAGTTACCAGAATGTCTAATATACCAACCAAGAACTACAAGTTTATTGCAGTAAATGGGATATGCCTGCAGATTTCCAGGCTTTTTTTGCCAGCACTAGCATTGTGAAGCTCATTTTTGTATCCTGATAGGGACTAGCACTGCTCAAAATGTGTGTGGTGCGCTCCCAAACTGCTTCTGAAATTTAGGCACCATACAGGTGATTGGCAACTAGTCTAATTAGTGGTAGCAGTAAGCAGAAGGCTGGGAAAAGAAATTATATTCTGACTTTAGTCAGTTATAGTACATGGAAAGCACCCTTCACTTTCTTGGGAGTTTATTTGCAATACGTGACTAAAGCAGAAACAAGCCTTAATGCATTATGCATATGCTTATAGAAAATGTATCATGATAGAGAAAAGCTCTGCTTTAATACTGCAGTTTCAGGTGCCCCAAAGTGAAAACAGAATATGAATCAAATTTTATGAGGTGCTTAATGCAAGTAATTTTCTCTAACTAATGAAGGAAGATATAATATACAGTAGTTGTGATCAGGCCAGTCACAGGGGGTGATAGTTATTTCAGGTAGGAGCAGTAGTCAAGCATAAGTATTAATCAAGCTTTACATCTGAGTTTGATTGTATAGAAATAATATTCAACTCTAATGCTGATTGTCAAAATTAGAACACACAAGTCTGAATTTTTAATGAGCTCTCGCAGAAGAAAAGTTCAAGTGATGAGACTGGGAGACAGTACAGAGTGCCTATTGTAGCTAGAACTGATATTTCTAGAACTGATATTTTTATATGTGTATAAAACCTTTTTATCACTTACGGCAGCACGAAGATGTTCACATGAGATAAAATATGCTGTCTCTCTAGTCTCATACTTCTTTCTGGAAGCAGGCAGAGCCAGGTATGGATACCAAAAAGAAAATTAAGTGTGTGTAGTTATATGAAAATCCATAAGTAAAATAGCTTTAATGACTTTCATAGGCATTGAAGGCAATAATTTTATGTCCTGAAGAACAAAGATTTTATTAGTTCAAATAAGTACAGACCATGTTGTTCGACACACTTGTTTCTTAACATTCAAAGCTTACGTTTTACTTCATGATTTTAATAATCATTGTGGCAAACTCTACAGTGTTAGCTTAGGCTTTAGCATTGCTGGCAGTTTTGCCTTACTTGTGATGTCCATGTTTGGCCCTTATTAAATGACTAAAAATGACCTTAAACAACTTTCATCTGTAAAATTCACGTAATTAAGAGTGAGAGCTCAGGCACAGACTTGTGCCTATGTCACAAAGAGTGTAAGAGAAAAGTTATTCTGAAGCCAAACTGAGTGAAGTCAGCTCATGAGAACTCTTTCAAACCACAGAAATTTAATGTTTGAGAAGTTGGTTGACTCCTGCCCTTGCTCAGCCCTTACACAGTTCTCATCTCTTCCTATGACTTTGCAAACCTTGACAAAATGATCTTGACAAACATCTCTACATGTGCACATACATCATCTGGTGAGATAGGGAAATAGCAACTTTTTCATACGAACACAGTTAACTGTTTGCTGAAATTGTCCCTCAAGCTGAGAATTGAGTAGAAATCCTTTTGTGTCCTCTACAGCCTCTTTTATTCTGAATGCTACACATTCAGGAAGACTCAGCTCCTCATTTTTTGTGAGTCAAAGTATTTTCTCCTCCTTCAACATAGTTAAACTTCAGAAGTTCTGCTCTGTTGTGACTGCTATTGTTAATGGTTATTCTGAGTCCTTTTCTATACAGCTGCTCCACATTCAGAGTCAAAACTGCCAAGATACTGCTCTCATATCAGCTTTATACCTTTTCCTACCGGCACAGCCATACTCTGAACTCATTATTATTCTACTGCTCTGTTTACTATTAACAGTATGTCACATTCAAGACAGCTGATAGGAAAGATTTAAAGACGGTACATGGTGGCAATGACATAGGCTCATCTTAATGTCTAGGTAAAATTTTTTTGATGCAAGTCAGCCAGAATCAAGTGAAAAGATACATGAAGAATAGTCAGGGGAAGGCCTGTAAACAAAAGGTGATGAGATGGTATTGAATGGGGATTAATGAGTCTAGATTCCTTGGGAAAGGCTTGCACTGCAGAATAATAAAATGGATTTTTTTGTTCTTTTTTTGTTCTAGAGGTAAATACTTTACTCTCTGAAGTACTGCACAAAATATAACTGAAGATATGTCAACATAATGCAATTCACTGCTTTGCAGAGATATGCTGATTTAGCTCTGAATGTGTTATTTAATTCCTGGCAGCATTACAATTGTGCGTTCTTCTATTTATAGTATAGCCCCTGCCCAGTAGCCAGGGTGGAATATCACTCTGCGCTTATATCAACTGAAGTAAAAAACCCTAGTGTGTTCAAGCTGGTTTGAGAGTATTTGCTTGGCGCCACAGATTCTACTCAAAGGAATTTGCAGAACTTTTATTTGAAGAAGACAAAAGAAAAACAGGTGAGGTGTGAAGGGAGCACAAAGATATTTATTGAATATAAGCAAACAATCACTTATTTAGATGCTTACCCTTTGTAGGCATTGTGACAGAATGGAGGTGGAAGGAGGTGTTCAAGGAAGATATTAAGGTTAGTTTGGGGCATCATAAGGGAGTAAAGGAATGTAATGCATAAGGCAAACATGGAAGAAACTGTAACATCCCTCGTGGAAGGGGAAAAAAGGGAAAGCATTTTCACAGCAAAAATGAGCTCTGATTTCATGATATAAAGGTAAATACAGTCTGTAAATGAGTTAAGGAGAGGAGCCAGTAGGCAGGCATTTGAATCAACAATAAGCTGAAACTGTTAAAAAAATTGATCTTTGGAACAGTGATGGGAAGGAGTTGCCGTTATCATATGGGGGAAAAATGGAGTAAAACTCCAACAGTATGAGAGATGGTACTTGAAATATGATAAAATGATTTTGTAAAAGAATCATTATTACTTGAATATGCATCATAAATTATGCTAGTCAGCTGCTCTGTTTATATTTTTTAGGCAATTCCATATACTCTGATCATATCAGAGTATCAGAAGGAACTGCATAAAATTAAACTTCCAGAATGTTTTGGTTGCTTAGTGGCTTTGACAGAAAGTCAGTGGAGAAAGAATCATCTTTGGAATAAGCTTTTGGGCACTGAATGGATTGCTTTCGCTATCTAGCTTATGAAGAGAAGTTCAGCCTCTTTCTATCTATCAAGTCTCTGAAGAGAGGCACTCTGCTGACTAGAGGAAAAGCAAATACTGCTAGCAAAAGTGTGAATAGATACTGATGGGAAGGTACAGTTCAGCTAGAATTCTTACTCTGTGCATCTCTAATAGACCTTGAGACAGTGTAAAATTTTCTTGGAGGCGATCAATGATCTTCTGTTAAGTAATGCCACATAAAGTCACCAATCTTTTAGCACCCAAAAGAACAAGAAGTGAGGAAATAGAAGCAGTGGCCTAAATAGTGCCTTTGGTTAAGCCAGTAAAACTGGAAGACGATTTTGGCTTGCTGTTTGCCAAAGCCAGATCATAACAGAAACCCCAGATTGAACATTTCATCCTGTGTATCCAGCTAGAAGAATTGAGCACTAGACTGTTTCCTCTGGACAAGGAAAAACTTCTCTTTAATTTCAGAGTGCAAATTATTTTGCCAGAGCCAGTCAAAATGTTTGTGACATGAGTTCTTCCCCTGGCTCCTAGGGTACTGTTACCACAGGAGCCTCACTATGAGGTGCACTGGAAATGTGGCATGGGTGTTCCCATTTTCTTTTAGAATCTTTATGGTGGACTATTTTACTTCACACTGCCTGTTACAGTAGTACCTCTGCATTGCTCAGTACGGTCCAACAGTTGGTTTATTTCAGGTTTCTTTATCACAACAGAATGGCAGTCCTGCACACTGGTATTTTAGTTACTGCTTTTTACAATAGTGTGTGTTTACTGTTGCCTCTGTCTATGAATTAATGAGGTTAGGGACTCAAGCAAAGCTTTCAGTTGCTGCAAGTTATGTTAAACTGATGGTAAGTTAAATACCTAAAAATAGAAGTTTTCCAGAGGTGATAATCACTAAACAGCAGGACTCACTTTGAAGTTCAGTGCCTGATGCTGATTTCTGAACGATATTTTAGCAACCATCAATGACAACTTGAAATCTATCACATTAAAAATTAAAGACATCTCAGTGAGTAAACCATTGTCAAATCTGCTAATGCTTGGTTCACTTGTTGCAAAATAACAACTTGATGACATATCTAATCATCTTTGACATGTTTGATTATAAAAAAACCCTCATCACTGTGAACAGTTTACTTCTCAATTTGCAGAGGCATCATTCTTGACTTTTTAGAAAAGTGCATTTTTTTAGTAGGAATTGAAGTTGGAGATTTGTTAGTAATAGAAATAAGTAATTGGATAATATATTTGCAAGACATCCTGACTTATGTTATATTCCACTAAAGTTCTTCAATGTTTAAGGACAACAGACAGCTTCATTTCCCTCAAAATAATCTGTAAAACAACAGACTTGCCTATCATGAGAGTTTACACTGACAATGCTGGAAAACCGAATGTACCACAAACTGTGGACGCTTAAGGATGGGGAGGGGGTGTGAACGTTTGGCTCACTGCCTTAAGAGCACTGCTCTAAGTTATCGCAGTGTTTTTTGTCACCCCCATAAGAGCAGTGCATAGAATTCTTCATGCTCCATTATTCTTTTCCTTTCTTTAACTTGGTAGAGACAAGCAAACTTAACCACAGTGATTTACTGTTGGACAAAGAAATTAGAGAGAGTAAGGATTTTTACAAATATATGAGGAGAAAAGTGAAATTAAACGACAAGAAGAAAACTGAAAGTTAGTTGTTGACTAATGAAGGAGGAAATAACTCTATTTAAAAACTGATTTTCTTTTTCTAGGAAGGCCTACTGCTGTAAACCCCTATGAATGTCTATATAAATATGAGATGTAATGAAATAGACTGACTGCAAAAGCCGTGGAAGATCTGTGCTTTCCTCAGAAGTGTCATATGACAGAATAAGGAAATAACTTTCTTTCCTGTGCAAATTTCACCTTGACTTACAACTGCATGTTTAGTTCCAGACATCTCATAACTGGAGCTAGAAAGTGATGCTAGAAGTAGGCAGGAAAAAAACAGTACTAAGTTTAGAAGGAAATAAAATATAAAAATGTGGTAGAAATTATTTGAGGAGGTAAATACATATTGGAGTAGGATTAGTCAATGAAAGGTCTTATGTAAATGGAACAGAATGGGCTATAACTAAGGTTAACTTTATTCAGTTCAGGAAAAGGCAACTTTTCAATGAACAGAAAAGATCTTCTGACAAACAGATTCACCGGGCATGGAAAACTTCCAAGGGCAAATGCAGGAAACTGTTGATTCTAGTTTTTTAAGGGATGGTATGAAAAATATTATAAAACAAGTTGTAAGCAATAACTTTTTTTCTAGCAAAGCTATCAGCTTGGGAGATTTAGTGGCTCTATAATTATTAATAAATCAATGGTTCTTAATCATAATATTAATTCTGCTTTTTTCTTGTTTTGATGTAGCATGTATGAAAAGTTGTCATTACCTTTTGATTTTGTTTGTGTCTTACATGTCAAAAAAAAAAAAAAAAAAAAGAAAAAATAGTGAATTAATCCAACCAGGATGGATAGAACTGAATCTAAAAAGAGATCAGTAAGGTTTTATTTATTTTTCTGACTGTTTATTGCTTGATTCAGACACATTTTTGTGGTAGAAAACCAGCAGTGGTCATCTGTAATGCATTGCAGATAAAACTACAGTACTCGTTATTGCTAGGAAGCATGCCAATGTGTTCTTTCCTGTGTAGTGTGACAGTATTAATTTGGCAGGGGGACAAATGAAGTGCAGAGGGTGAACAAGTAGCTGAGAAGAGTGGTACATGGCACTCCACCTCACCTACAAGCTTTGTATTTCTTTTTGCTCTGTGAATCAGTGTGTGTCAGACTTTTTAGTCTTTCATCTTGTATGCTTAAACTTAACAGATGTCTGTGAAAGTAATGTATGCTTCAGAAGAATTCTCTGAGTCCCGATGTTCCATGTACAACTATAATCAAATGCTGTGGGCAAGTAATTTACTTGCTACAACAAAACTTTTAATGGGTGCCACTGAGGTTTTTGGTTCAAAGCCTATGAAACTTTTGCATTTGCCTGAGGTAGGTAATTTTAAGTAAAAACATTAGTTTAAAGATTCGGTATGTTGCATCAGCTCCTAAAGGGAAAGGGATGAACTTTTATAAATTGTTCTTGCCTTTTGTCCCCAATTTACTGAGGCCAAAAAATTTTGGTTGCAATAGGAAGAGGGAAGATGTTCTTAGTTAGGTATCTAGCTACTTGGTTGCTGCTCAGAGCACCTAGCTATGTGCCCAAATACCTACACAGGCACATGCATTTAGCTAGTAGATGAGTAGAGGCTTTCTTAAAAACATGGAAAATTCTCTGTCTAATTCCTTGAGGATATTTGTTATTTGATCCCTATGTTTTTTTCATGTTTAGTTGCATTTTAATTGTAAGGCCTCATAATAGTCTGTAATGATGACGACTTTTGGCTTTTGTTTAGTTGCAAAATGGTGCCCTGGCCTAAACGGTGAATGCTAGCAATCGCAAGGCAATAGCTGAGGCTGAATAAATGCTTTCTCTGATGCTCATTAGATAAAGAAGTATGTCCCAGACATACAGATGGTTATTAATAACTCTTGACACATAAAGGAAGTGAGCAATTGCTGTACTTGTTCTTGTAACGACGGTGTGTGTGCATTTTGTGAGATAACTGCCCAAGAATAATTTTCAGTGATACTTTTGTTAGAGAGCTTTTTTCTTTTGTTCCTGTGATTCATCCATTTCAGTACCTGAGTTACTTGGAGAATGTGCATTATACTGTTCAGCTTCCCTAACTATCTCATATAGATTAAGGTAACTTTCTGCCTTGTCTTGAGTGATAAAATGATTTCTATTACATGTACTTACAAGTTTCTGATTTTTAAAGGTGGTATTATTTGGTGAGCTGCTCAAACACCTTTAGGTACAGACATCTGTATGGGACATCTTGTTTTACTCTTTTCTATCTGTGGTCTTGTGAAAGAAAGCTGGGATGAAATCTTGGATAAAATAAAACTAAAATGCAGATTAGGAATCTATTCTTACGCTGTATTGGGCAGAGTTATATCTGATGGAAGTATTCACCTGTTAAGTTACTCATAAGCATTGTCTGGTCTAAGGAGTAGAACTGTTAAAACTTCCTGAAAACTGTTTAAGTTACCAGCTATATAGTTTGCCTTATAAAAATACTGTGAAACACAGAGGGACCTGGCAAATTAAATACATGCATGATGTTCACAGAAATGTGAGTAGATAAGAGGAATATCACAGAATCACAGAATCGCAAGGGTTGGAAGGGACCTTGGGAGATCATCTAGTCCAACCCCCCTGCTAAAGCAGGTTCTCCTAGAGCATGTCACACAGGACCTCGTCCAGGCGGGCGTTGAATATCTCCAGAGGAGACTCCACAACCTCCCTGGGCAGCCTGTTCCAGTGCTCTGTCACCCCTAGAGTAAAGAAGTTTTTCCTCATATTCAACTAAAACCTCTTAAGTTTCAGTTTGCACCCATTGCCCACAGTCCTGTCGCTGGACACCACTGCAAACAGACTGCTTCCATCCTTGTGACTTCCATCCTTAAGATATTTGTATGTGTTGATGAGGTCCCCTCTCAGTCTTCTCTTCTTCAGGCTGAACAAGCCCAGCTCTCTCAGCCTTTCCTCACAGGGCAGATGCTCCAGTCCCTTTATCATCCTAGTTGCTCTCCTCTGGACTCTTTCTAGGAGTTCCTCATCTTTCCTGAACTGGGGAGCCCAGATCTGGACACAGTACTCCAGGTGGGGTCTCACCAGGGCAGAGTAGAGGGGGAGGATAACCTCCCTCGCCCTGCTGGCCACACTCCTCTTAATGCACCCCAGGATACCATTGGCCTTCTTGGCAACAAGGGCACACTGCTGGCTCATGGTCAGCTTGTCATCCACCAGGATTCCCAGGTCCCTCTGGGCAGAGCTGCTTTCCAGCAGGTCAGCCCCCAGCCTGTACTGGTGCATGGGGTTTGACCTCCCCAGGTGCAGCACTCAACACTTGCCCTTGTTGGACTTCATCAGGTTCCTCTCCGCCCAACTCTCCAGCCTGTCCAGGTCCTGCTGAATGGCAGCACAGCCTTCCGGCGTATCAGCCACTCCTCCCAGTTTTGTGTCATCAGCGAACTTGCTGAGGGTACACTCTGTCCCCTCGTCCAGGTCATTGATGAACAAGTTGAAATGGAAAATATAATGGAAAATATATTAATTAATATTAATTAATTATTAAATTAATATTAAATTAATACTATATTAATTTAATTTAATATTAATGAATATCAACACTAATATTAATTAATATTCATATCAATGGTAAATATAATAAACATGTCTCAGATTTTATTATTTAGTAACTTGTTATGCAAAAATTAATGTGATTTTTTTTTTTTCAGTTTAGTCAATCCCCTTCCAGTTCTTCCTAGTGCAGGCTTTCCAGATGCTCATAGCTTTCCTGTGCGAAAGAGCAGAGTTCCTTTCAAAGTTCCTTTTCAAAGTTTTTCCAATTCTCTCTACTAATGAACTTCACTGCTCTATGCTTCCATATTATATAGATAAAGTGCCTCTTGAGAAATAATAATTTTTAATCAGGGGAAGCTTCAAGCAGTTAAAGAGGTTAAGAAGCTTAATTTATGTCATCAGTTGGAATTTTAGATGTCGCAGGCATTTCAGATTAATTTTTTTCCTTCATCTTTTGGTTAGAGGTAGTCAGGAGTTTTATGGCAAAAAATATTTTGAGAAAACATTAATTTCTTCTAAACATTCAAATTTAAAAATGTTGAAAAGTTTTGAAATGTGTAAACCAAAATAATAAAAATTATGGTAGTAAAATTTAAATTGTTTTGGCTCAAAATTACTTTTGTTTTAGAAATGTTAATATCTGGTAAGAAATACTAAAAATGTTCAAAGGTATCTAGTGAGGCTTTTCTCTTTGGCTAAGCACCATTAAAATATTTTTATGAAGGAAGGGATTTTCATCTTGCCAAGATTTTTGATTGTCAACTCAGCTCAGTGAGGGCTGGAATAAAAATCCCAAAGGTTTTTGAGTACTGTAGTACTTCTCCCCACCTGCTTATGTTCCTCTTCTGACCTTCTCATACTCTTTGTCTGAAATAAAAGGTTTCCCCACTGTTAAAGTTACTGATTTTCTTAATGGCCCAAAAGTGTTGCTTCGAAAATAATAATCCTTTGTTTCACAAGCTCATCCATTCCTTCCCAGAAAAACTAACAATATTAATCTTAATGGATAAGCTGAGCACTGGGTTTCAATGGGTATTTAATTGTTAAATCAATTTATCTTGCTGTCTGTAAAATTTGTACTTTATTTTCATGAGGCTTTTATGGCTATCTGATAAGACAAATGGAAAAGACTCTCACATCCTTCAGGCAGGAGTACTTTTCCAGTTTGTAGCATTAGATGAGTTGTTTCTTTTACTGTGGTGCTAGTGGTTTTATCATGCGTAGTAGCTTTTATTTCTTCCTCAGAAACTGAATGTTCCAGTTACATGAAAATCATTCAGGCAAGCCATTTTTTAGGCTTTAATATATATTTAAAGAAAACCTCTAACTCAGCCCCCTTTCTATTTAGATACTTTTGCAGAGGGACAATTGTGTGGATGAGAACAAAGAACAAATGGTTCCTTGAATCTGTGTTCTGACACATACATCTGAAACCTGTTTCACAGCGGTAAAAGCAATTATGTTATGACTTCCCTGTCTATAGCCAAGTCATTGAGGTAATAGCTTTCTTTCCATGCATTTGCCTCATATTTGCAAAATATCTCCATGGGCAAAAAGCAGATTGATCTGAAATGGTTTTTTTTTCATCTCTATTTCATAATGTCTCAACTTATACCACTTTAAGATTGAGGATGTGCCATGTCGAACATCTTTGGCAAGATGCTGAACTACTTTACAAGCATCTCCCTTGACTTTGTCAGGAATCGGAGCTTCACGGTACTTCAGGGCACCAAGCTTTTCTGTAGTGTGAAAAGACCTTCCTTGGTGTGAACTAAATGACTCAAATACAGAAGAGAAAGTGTGTGATGGCTTAGCCCCTTGTTCCAGCCCTTGGTTTTTCAGTTGAGGAGAGGCCAGTGAGTTCCAACTGTAATGGTGAGGATTTCTGTTTAAGTTCAGCTGTAGTAATTCCACATCACTCAACACACTAAACTCCTGTCCCATGTCAGCTGTGGTATCAGGGGTACTTTGAGAAGCTCTGTATCTTCTTAATAATATTGGTGACATCCTGAACTGTAAACACTGTAGACCAGTTGCAGAATAATGCTCATGAATAGCTTTTTGAGTAAGTACCAAAGCAGATCTCTTACTTGTTAATACATTCAACTTTTTAAATTATTTTGTCTAAGTGACTTTGCCTATTACAAGTTTTTGCTTTTATGCAGCGAGGAAGCAGAGTTTGTTTTTGAAATATTAGGATAGTGGCTGTGTTGCTCACAATCAAGATTTCCATGTGTGATGCTACTATTAATATGTACTGAAGGATAAATATCAGAGTTGTAGAACAAAAGTCACTTGAGAAAGATCATAAAACCTCTGTCAATAAGGTAAACAAGTATATTAGAAGCTAGTAGTTCCAAGGGACATAGGCAGGATGAAACAAAAGCAAAATTGTTCTAGCAGAGGCCAAAGACTGCGGTGCAAACTGCTGCGTCTCTTGGCTGTGCTCTGTGTTCACAGGTAAGGATTTGATCCCACCCTTAATGTGCACCAGGTTTTCAAAGTGTCACAAGGTTTTGAGAACAGACCCTGGCTGCTACATTTCCAATAATTCTAAGATTTCTCTAAAACACCCACTGTTGCACATCAGGAAAAGCCTTTCCTCTTACATTGAATAAATTAAATCATTTGAATAGCTTAGTGGAAATACCTAAACTCTCATTAATGATTGGATGCCAGCAGTGCTTTCTTGTTTAATCTCTATCCAAAAAATCTTGTCATTTATAGCTATATAATTTTAACAAATTCTTCATTTCTGTGCAAATGGATGCCTTAGGAGCAAACCTAAGGAAAAAAATGCTTTATGTTTTCTTCTTGCTACCCAAATGAATACAAATGAAACTCTATAATGAAAATATCTTAGCGAATTTTGCTCACTTATATCAGAGTGAACCCTGTGTAATTTAATTAACTTTGTTGCATGCAATTGAAAGGAATACAGCATTTGGTCCTAGATACTCTCTCACAAATCATGTGAATTTGACGTTAACCTTGCCAAGGGGAAGAGAGTCATTGTACTTTTCCACTGAGAGAACCAGGAAACATTTTGAAATCCTTTTCTAATCAAGTTGACTAATATTATTAGCAAACCTGTTTTCATCTGCCAGTCATTTCTTGTGTTACATTTGAATCTCAAGCTCATTGAAGCAGCAGATGTTTTTGTTTTCTGTTGTGTGAGGTATGTGGCACAGTGGGTGCTTGCTCTCTGTGGCAAGAACTTTGGCAGTATTATGTTACTAATGTAAGAGAAATAAGTACAATGCTTATGATAATAATTTATTTTATCATAATACCATCTTTGAGATGAGACCTATCAATTCCCTATCACAGCTTTCAGTGTCACATTTACCCGGTGCTTTCTGCAGGCAGGAAGTTTGATATATGACGAGAAGTATCTCTGTTAAGCATCTTTTAGGTTCCTATTGGCCTTCCACATTAGAAGGATACAGACATGTTTGTACTTCGGTAGTATAAGGCCATAGATGACCTGGAGGGGGGATTAAAAAAAGGTCCTGATATACACCTTTCCCCCCCATAGCCCTTGTCTATTTGCAGTAAAAGCTTTTCTGGTGTGTTCATTGAGGGAAATGCTGAGCTTTAAAAACATACATTTAGTGATTTCTATAGCTTAGAGACCAAGTGCTTGCAGAGTAAGCAAGATTAATACCCTTTTCTTTCCCTACCCTCTTCTATCTCTTTTCCCACTTTTTCTTCCTTTTTTTCTGAAGGTCTTTGAAATAAAATGAATAATCAGATATTACTTAGTCTTATTTAAAAGCATTTATATTAATCATTTAAGGGCACAATGCACTTTTGGAGAAACATAATACAGATACATAACTATATCCATCAGCTGCTGCTTGCTGCTTTGAATCTGTTACAGTAATTTTTTTCTAGAGATACTTTTTTTTCTTGTTGAGTACCAGAGCATCTTCTGCAATTCCCACATTTAAGATTATGAACAAACCAAGCTATCCCCTTCCCATCTACAGAGTCTGAGTCAAGTCTTCTCACAAAAGAGGAGGAAGAGCTGTAGACTAATGTTTCTCAGCTATCGTGGCCCAGCTGTAACACACGAAGGTGGTGTGGCTTAACCTGGCAGGCAGCTGAACATAACACGTCTGTTCGGTCACTGCCCCCTCTCCCCAGTGAGATGGGGGAGAGAAATGGGAGAAGGGAGTGAAGTAAAATTTGTGGGTTGAGATAAAGACAGCTTAATAGGATAGAAAAGGAAGGGAAAATAATGATAAAAATGTACAAAATAAGTGATGCCCAATGCAATTACTCACCACCTGCCAACTGATGCCTATCCCATCCCTGAGCAGTGGTTCCCCCCTGGCCAGTTCCCCCAGTTTATATACTGAGCATGACATCATATGGTCTGGAATAGCCCTTTGGTGAGTTTGGGTCGGCTGTCCTGGCTGTGCTCGCTCCCAGCTTCTTGCTGGCAGGGCATGAGAAGCTGAAAACTCCTTGACTAGTGTAACCACTGCTTAGCACGCTGTTGTTTTAGTGTTGCTATCAACATTATTGTCATCCTAAATCCAAAATGCAGCAGTATGCCAGCTGCTAGAGTAGGGCAAAAAAAAAAAAATTAACTCTATCCAAGCCAAAACCAGAACAGGATGTCAGAGTAATTCAGCAGGACTACTTTCATGCTGCCTTACAAATACAGTCTACACATAATAGCCAACTAGAGGAGCAAGATAAAAGAAGTGGAATTTACATATATGGGCAGAAACATGAAACTGATGGCTCTAACACCATTTCATCTATTGGAGAAAGACAGACAACTTCAGATATTTGCAAGGGATTGAATTTCATCAGTTTCTTACACTTCAGTAGTGTGATTTTTGTGAAGCACTCAGCCAAGCTGTGGAAGGAAGAGAGAGCAAAGTACACTTTTGATTATTCATTTAATGGTAAAGCCCAACCCTGTGCATCAATAACTTGTGATAACAAGTTAATTGCATATGCTAATTTAATTTATGTGCACAGCCCTGGGTTTTTAAAAGCATCCAGCTGATGCTCAGCTGCTATAAGTGTCAGCTGCTCTCAGGATAGTTATGCTGGTTTTTTGGGGATTGGCTGGCTCATAAGAGCTGATCCCAGCATTGACAACAAAATTCTGTCTTCCTCTTTAGTCTGATTAAATATCCCCCATGAAGAGATAGTGGATGAAGTTTCCTGTTAGTTTGGGGAGAATCTATATCACATCAAAAAAAAAAAGAGAAAAGGTATTGTACAAATTGGGAGAATGGCTGGAGAAATCAGTAGCACAACTACAGCTGAGAGCACCAGCTAGAGCAGCATGAGTGCTGGGTCTCTGCCAGGGAGACACATGTAGCTCCAGCTGAGGTTCAGCCATGGTGCGGAATCTGGCTCCTCACCTCATGATTTAGCACTCTGCAGCACACCAGTGTGTAGGCTCCTCGTTCTGTGGCCTGAGCGACATGTTAGAATTGCTGTATTTGGTGTTCCCCAACACCAATGTACATCTCCCCAGAGGCAACGCTTTCCAAAATTTCAAAAGAAATCAAAAAGATAGATCCTTATTCCAATCTATTCTATTCCATTTTTCTCTACCCTCACCTTCAGACAGCAGCTGTGGGCCTTGAGGAGTTAACAGCCCTGATATGTACTCTGCCTCCTCAGCAGTTAATTTAGTGTTTGACCTTAATTCCTCATAGCTCTGGCAGTGATTGGAAAAACAGAAGTAATGTTAACAGTGCTTTGGCAATTAAAGCATCAAGGCCTGTCCTAATATGTCCAGAAACACATGGTGGCCTGTGTAAAAGGAGTTTAATTTTGTTTCTGTTTTCAATTACACCTAAAGCCAAGAGCTCTGGGTATTTTGGTACATGACCTGCAAGCTCCTTTATCACCTCCTCAGAGGCCTCAAAAGAATAAAGGTCCTTCTGCAGTTATTAGTCCCCAAGCCAATTTTTTTTTTTCCAGTAGAACAGGAACATGCATTTTTGGCTGAAGATCATATTACATTGATTAGGAAAATGGTGACCTAGATCACTTCAAAGCTGTACATCAAAATCCTCTATCATATCAACCTCTGACACATCCCCATGGGTTTCTGTTGAAATACTCATCTGCTGGTGGGAGAGGGGGGTGGGGATTATTAGCTTCCAACTATTTGGTTGTCCCAACATCTCATTTCTGAACTCCTGTTGGGTGTTTATCATATCACTTGAAAATCTTTTCAAGGGTCTGAGCTCTGTGAACAGGCCCCAGAGCCACCACTCTCAGACTAAGGTACGTTGGGAAATTGCATAGTTCTTTTCTAGGGATGAAACTCATTGATTTAATTCAAGGTCTTTTTCCTTCCCTGGAACTTGTGTGCGTATGTGTGCATTATTTGTTCTATTTCAAAGGATTTCTGTGTAACACCCACCTTGGTATGTCACTGTGGCAGGCAAGGCAAATGGAATTGCTTGATAGAAAGTGGTTAGGATTAGGACCTATTGCTCCTGCCTCATTCAGGTCTCTAGGTTGACATCAAGAAGAGTTGTAGAGCAATCTGTGTCAGAGCTTGCAGAGGCACAGCCATGCTGGGAAACCTGCCAGGTTGCATTGCAGCTCCCTCATGGCCTCAGGGTCAGGCTTCTTTTGATTTGCAGCCAGGAGAGGTTGCCCAAAGATCTTGGTATGGCAGGAAGATGGGAGATGGGTAGGGTGTGTGAGGAGTTTTGCCATCTCCTTTGGAACAGGCAGAGCCAGAGAGTTCTAAAATATAAATGTTAAATGTAAATGTAGTAGTTTAATAATAACTTATGTTGTTGTAGACTGTAACTGCCCTTTCATTTGATGGCTTTCATTGTCTTGTCATTGACAATTCAACCTTTCCATTCATGCCTATGGGCATATTCTCAGAAAGTGAATAAATTGTAAATTATTTTGGTATTTCCACTAGCTCCTATATAGCCTCTAGTAGAAGGTTAATTGATACTTTAATGCTCATCATTTTTGGAATGTACTTATACTAAGATTTTAAAAGGAAAACAATAAATAACTGAGCACATATAGCCAGGTTATGTAGCAAATTGGTTAAATCCTCCTTAGCTGACATAGGAGCTTATGCCTTGTATAGAACTGTAACAAGCAGTCTTCCAGTTGATCCCACTGTTGTATTGGGTGACATACCGTCATCTGGGAGCGGGAGCTGGCCAGGTGTAAAGTTAGCTACATCTCTTCCTTGCATGCTGCTTTCTACAGAAACTGCCTTAACTTAATCATCTTAGCCTAGTAGGACAGACAGCCTCGCTACAGATAATTAAAGATAATTTCCTAATCAGCCAGCCTGATACTTGAGAATATAAGGCAGTGGTGCTCAGACTGTTTGAAAAGGAGATAAATAACAAAGATAAATAACAGAAATAACATTAGAAGGTTTTTTTAGGCTGTTGGATTTTTTTGGTAATAATGTGCGGTTTTCTTCAGTTGTTCATGCTATTTTATTTTTAAAAAGCATTTATTTAAAAATGTTTCTTGTATAGTAATATACTTTCAGACTGTTGTTTTCAAGCTGATTCAACAGTTCGGTGTTTGATGTTCATGGGGTGGTTTGCACAATAAGGGCATGGAAGCATGCTTCTGGTATGATCTTTCAGACATAGAATAATTTGCTCCAAAATTCAGAGCATTCTGTGGTTTGTAAATTCAGCATTTGGATGACAAATAATGCAACTCATAAGAGCTAGGACGATTATTTTTCTAGATTTGCAAAAATATTAGCAGAACTCTGAGAATTTCTGTTTATGTCTAATTAACTTACAACTCTGCTAAATCTGGACTCTGAAGCTGGACAATTTTGTTAGATACTTGGCATGTTTGAATAAGATCTTTTCAGGAAACTAATTTCTTTCAGCTGCTTTCTTTTCCACAGATTTTTTCCAAGGGTGAGATATAGGTCAACTAAAAAAATCGCTTCACTTGATATTCTGTGATTAGTTTTTTATGCTGTTTACATAAATGCTATTGAAGAAGTGTTACCATCAATCTTTTCTACTGGAACAGACAATTATTGATCTTGGGTTATTGTGTTTTAACTCATCTTTGGCTACTCTGAATGACAGAGACATTGTTTTCCAAAGACAAAATGCATTATGGTGGTTTTCTGCTCGACCATTTTTCAGCCTTTTAGGGCCAAAGAGTCAAACTTCACCTACATATAGCTTAGCTGTTTCATAATATTTTTAAATTTATGTACAAGGTATAGGAGGTGCTAGCACAATTAGTCTGGGATGTTGCAGAATAGAACAGTAAGCTGCAAACCTAAACTTGCAAATTATATCTGTTACCATTTACCTGAACAGTTGTTTTTGAACTTATATTTGCAATCCCAGTGGGGGATACTACTCTCTCTTCTTTGGGATGTAAAGCAGTTAGGTCCCTTCCCTGAGACAGCTCCCTTGCAGCTGTAAATGCCACTGGAACTTAGAGCCAAACTGATCATGGGTATTGCCACCAGTTATCCATTTTTAGGTGCAGCTTGATAAACTGTCATGACGCCTGAGAAGTCAAAAGCACAACATCCTCCGACTCTGGTGGTCTGTAGTTTCTTTGGTGAAAGCTTAATCCACCTTTCTGTGATGCCCAATCAGTGCTTGTGAGGAAGTGCGAAGAGGATGTTTGACCAGTGGCAACAGAGTCTTTTGAGGGCTGATCTCTTCTGTGAGGAGGAAACATCTACAGTCTCCTGAAACCATCCAACACTGTCAGAAGGCAGAGTGCTGTGATCATGCTATGTGAGAAAACTGACATAGAGCAAGTTGGGGTACAATTTGTGCTAAATGGAGGCTACCTCAAAGAAGAGTCTCCTGTCTTTTGCCTCAGGATCAGACCAGAAGGAAGGGATTAGAAGCTGGGATCTTAGGTTAATATGGGAAAACTATTGAGGAACCACAGGATCTGGTGGGGAAAAAGGAGGCTTATAAATGTCTGCTGTTAGGAGAAATATGTCTGGTTTATGTGGTACAAGTTCATAGTAATTAGATATAAGCATACACAAGGTTTTCCCTGATTATTTGAGTTGTTCAGACAAGGAGAAGCTATTCAGCTGTGCTTGAAAAAGGGGGGGTTGATGGTTTCACTTGTTCATTGCGATGTTCACATGGAGACCAGGCTGCTGTGGTGTTCTTTGTATGAACCTTCTTGGGCTCAGGATGACCTGAATGCAGTGAAAGGAAGCTTTTCACTTGGGAATTCTAGGAGAAGGCATTATGAGAGAGAGATGTGTGCTAAGACAGTACTAGGGGGAAACGGAAGTTTTTGAGAGCATGATTTTTTCCTTAATACACACTAGGACAGTAACTGCTTTGTAACATGGAGGTAGCTACATGTACTATGAGGGGGTGTGTGTGTGTATGATTATAGGTACTAGAAATGGGTCCAGCCTTGGTAGCGTGGGCAAGGTTACCCATGTTAATTTGGTAGTTTGGTAATATCAAGGTAAATTTTAGGTCTTACAGAGTTCTATGTTGACATGTCTGTGCTATTTTTTGTACCTAAGCTTATCTGCTGCTAGCTCCAAAGTGTCTTTACACCCTATTAGTTTTAGGGGGATTACATGCCTAACAAGCTATGAAAAGTAGTTTTGGACCCAGGGACAAACTGTTTGGCTTGCTGTCTCTTTCCTCTGCCAGTGTTGGTCCTGCTGCCCCATACATATTAGCTGGCTAGGTGACAGCAATGGCACTGGTTAGCAGCCCTGAGGGTGCTGGGGTGCAGAGCATAGGGAGAGAAGTGAAGATCACTTCCTTTCTGCCTTGTTGAAGTCACCAAACCCCAGGAGAACTGCTCCTGGTGGCTAGCCTCACCTGGCTCATCACTTCTTGGTGTTACACTTGCCTAAATGTTTTTAAGGTTCCAAACTTTAACAAAATGAATGAACGCTGTGAACATATTAGAACACAATTCTGAATACAAAGCTTCCTTTCTCTAGTGTAAGGTCCCACTGAGTAGAGCTTCAGGCCAAGGAAAAGCAGTACCTTTTGATCTTTGAGGTGTTGCTGGCTGCTTTAAGTTTTTCTGTTAACATGCAAGAGGTAGGTTTCAGTATTGCAGACAGGAAAGAGCTGTTGCCTGGGCTGCTGTGTGAAGTCCTCTGACGCTGGAACTTCTCCCTGTCCTTGGCTTGTCAGACCTCATCTGGCAGAACCTCTACCAATCTGGAGAGGCTCTGCAGGAAGTTTCCCCTTGCATCCAGGAAGGAGCTTGCCTGAAGTTTTGGTGTGTATGGTATCTACAGACTTGATCTGTTGTTACTCTTATTTGCATATGAATTTGTGGCCAATGTTATAGAAGAGCTGCTGAGTATTTCAAGTGTTAACAGATTTGTAGCATTCAGTTCGTGCATGCCTATTGATTAAGTGATTAGGTTTTTTAATCTAAAGCACGTAAATCCAAGCAGGCTGGGCAACATGAATTTTCAAAGTGAGCGTGCTTTGGAAATACAATTCCTGTGATTGATGATGGTTTCCCTTTTTGTTTACATCACAAATATTGCAGTGAAAACCTTACTGCTGGGAAACTTGGACATAATGATTCCAGAGGCTATTTTACAGAGTACTCGTAACAGGCAATTTGGGTATTTATAAATGTAACCATTTGCTTTTAGAAATCTGATTCCAGTTATAATCTAATATGCATGCTTCATTCTTAGAGGTAGGAGAGAGGTAATCCAATTAGCCAATAACAGTATACCATGTGATTTATGAACCTCTCTGAAACAATTTGAATTTAAATACCCACAGCAACTGCTCCTGAACTGATAAAGAATTATCTTTGCACTCACCAAATCACTTTGAATTATGAACATAGAACCACTTGAATCTGCTCATGAACAGGAAGACTTAAATTGAACTGAATGGGTTATTTAAGACAAGGAGCTTGCACAACATTTGTAAACAGTGCTGTGTCCTAAGCAGCATCTCCCGCATCTTTTGTAGCAGTATGTGGAGGCATTCATTAACAAACAGCACATAGTAATCGGGACTCTAAATTTAAAGTCATCTTGAACTAGTGTCAAGTACTACAGCAGATTTAAATTTCTACCTGAGCTGGGGCAACTTCAAAAGTCTTGAAATAAGTGTAACAGGAACCAGTGTTTGTATAAACTCTGTAGTTCCTGAGAGAACAGCCTGAAAGGCTTTGAAATTTGTATCAGTGAAAGAGGAGGTTCGTGTTTACTGCTGCGAAAGAAATTCATTGGTATTAAAAGAGAAACATCCATGTCTAAAACACCTGAATGTTTTCATCTAGGTTAATACAAAGGCAACTTCTAAAACTTGTGTTTTGCTCTCCTTTCTACACTAGTTCCTTTTGTATGTTATTTTTGAAAATATAAATTAGTATCGATCAATGACCTTCCTCGATGGACACATTTAGTTACCAGACGTAAACAAGCTGCAAATAGCTCAAGCTGTGCAGTTCTGCCGATGCCTCCTAATAAGATTTAAGTGGACTGGAAGGGAGGCTGTCAAGGGATTGCTGCCAAATAGCTACAGGCTGCAATCTACGGAATGTATCTTGTATGAGCACCCTGAGCATAATCTGAGTTCATTTTTCCTCTCAGCATCATGCTTTTATATGGAAGACTTGAGACAAAGGTATTATAAATAACTATTCATGAAACGAGTTTTGAAGATCTGTATTTAAGTGTAGTCATGTTTAGCTTTTTGTTACTTTGGCTTTTTTTTTTTTTTTTGACAAGTTTAGCCAATGGCAAGGGAATGACAGAGAAAACTGATGCTGAACATCCAGTCTCCAGAGAAGTGAAAGTTAAACCTGTCCTGTACCAAGGAAACCTCACTACAAAGTGGCAGTTCAGGGAGCAGTGACCTGGACGGGGGGACAGAGTGTACCCTCAGCAAGTTCACTGATGACACTGAGTGTACCCTCAGCAAGTTCACTGATGACACAAAACTGGGAGGAGTGGCTGATATACTGGAAGGCTGTGCTGCCATTCAGCAGGACCTGGCAGGCTGGAGAGTTTGGTAGAAAGGAACCTGATGAAATTCAACAAGGGCAAGTGTTGAGTGCTGCACCTGGGGAGGTCAAACCCCATGCACCAGTACAGGCTGGGGGCTGACCTGCTGGAAAGCAGCTCTGCCCAGAGGGACCTGGGAGTCCTGGTGGACGACAAGCTGACCATGAGCCAGCAGTGTGCCCTTGTTGCCAAGAAGGCCAATGGTATCCTGGGGTGCATTAAGAGGAGTGTGGCCAGCAGGTCGAGGGAGGTTATCCTCCCCCTCTACTCTGCCCTGGTGAGACCCCACCTGGAGTACTGTGTCCAGTTCTGGGCTCCCCAGTTCAAGAAAGATGAGGAACTCCTAGAAAGAGTCCAGAGGAGAGCAACTAGGATGATAAAGGGACTGGAGCATCTGCCCTGTGAGGAAAGGCTGAGAGAGTCGGGCTTGTTCAGCCTGAAGAAGAGGAGACTGAGAGGGGATCTCATCAACACATACAGATATCTTAAGGGTGGAAGTCAGGAGGACAGAGCCAGACTCTTCTCAGGGGTGTCCAGCAGCAGGACAAGTGGCAATGGGCACAAACTGAAACCTAAGAGGTTTCAGTTGAATATATGGAAGAACTTCTTTACTCTGAGGGTGACAGAGCACAGGAACAGGCTGCCCAGGGGGGTTGTGGAGTCTCTTTATCTGGAGATATTCAAAGCCCACCTGGGTGATGTCCTGTGCAACATGCTCTAGGTGAACCTGCAGGAGGAGGGTTGGACTAGATGATCTCCCGAGGTCCTTTCAAACCCTTGCCATTCTGTGAAGTCTTTGCACCAGATAAATGTTTTAGAGGTGGACTCTGGTAGGAGCCTGGGCTGAAGTAGTAGGTACTCTTATACATGAGAAGGACTCATGTCTCAGAAGATTTTCAAGATCAGATCTTTCCTGATGCTGTTGAATTGTAGCTGTTTGAGTTTAGCTATGCCTCTCTCAGTAGGAAGCTGGCTGTTTTCCTTGAATCACCTCTCAGCCAAAGTAAAGAATGTGGATTGAAGGTTGCAGTGCAGACCTGAGGCTGCTACAGTGCTGCGTCAGCAATCACACAGAAGCACATGCGCTTCGTGCAGACTACTACTTTGAGCAATCCTGTTGGCACAAACTGAGGTTGACCTGATTTCCTCTGCCTTCACTTCGGGATGTCAGGAGGCCTGTAATGACTTGTGTAGTCACCAGGACACTCACTGATAATGTTTGTTCAGAAATTGTAATTCAAATGAGGTCTTCTGTCTGTCACAGCTGCTGCTGGGCTACTTTAACTGTGTAACCCTTCATGGGTTTTGAGGCCGATACAGAGAGATGGATTTGCACCATCTATCATTGTAAGGTTTTGTTATAGCAATGCTGTGATTTAAGAGTGCAGATTTCTCCATTTGTTGTACAGGAATATCCTGTAAATTCAGATGAGAACTACAGGAATGGTCAGGGTGTTTTTGACACCCTTTACCCCACAAAAATATAGTGAGATTATCAATGGATTACTTATCCAGAATGTCATCTCCTAAAACACTTACTAAAGTGAAAGTGTTTAATTAAAGACACAGGTGTGAGGAAGCCACCATTGCTTCCTCAATATTTGTCAACCAAGGATCATAAAAATTATGAGGATGATATTTTGTACATTTGTGATGCTGTATTTTTATAAACAGCTTTTAAAGATTTATACTCTACATTTAAAAGCAATAAATTAATCTCACTACAACCATATTGTTCAAACTTACATTTGTGTATTGATGTTTATCAACACTGATTTTGTAATGGCCATAGTTAGAAAAGACAGTTTATTTCACAACTATACATTTTCTGTATGTATGTTCCTCAAAAGTTGCACATGAGCAGACAGAGGGCTTTACAGCATGTGTTTGTAATGTATTACCATCAGGTTAATATGCTTAGGGTCTTTTTGTGTGTGTGTGCAGCTATCCTGAATGTTCTCAGCACAGTTGTTAAACACCTGTGAAAAATTTAAATTTTTGAAATAGAGTATTTCAGGGGAAACAATAAAAAATATTTTAATAGGCATTGTGAGACACTTGCTGGATAACTGTACACTTTTTTTAAGGGAAAAGTGAGAGTACAACTATGGCATGATGGAAAATAGAGCTGTTTTTTTCAGAAATACAGACCATTGAAAAGCATAAACTGGCATTTAAAAGGAAAGCCATTAATGACCAGAGCTCTTTGCTTCAGTGGATTTAAGATCAGTCCTTGGACAGGCAAACTGTGAGTCTGGAATTGTGATAGATTTTTATGAGAGTACAGTACTCTATGACCAAGTTCTTCAGTTATTCCACACATGGAGGGTTTGATGTTGAATACCAGATTTACTTATTTGAGGATACTCGACCTTACACAGGATTTTGATTTGGCAGAGTGATACAGCAATGCACTGAAATCACAATACAAATACAAATGACACTTAGCAGAATATAGCAATTGACTATACAGATGAATCACAGTACAAACATGATTCTCATTACCAGTCTCTTATGATACACTCACCATCACAAAGCTGGGCATCCCCAGTTGCTTGGCAGGGATGTGGACTAAAGCCAGCTCAAGCTTTTCTCTCTTCAAACTTCTCTTTGTTAATCGCTCAGCTTTGGTACTGTGTTGGATTGAGTGATGCATACGCTCCCCTGTGCTGGTCTAGTTAACTCATGAAGACGTTCACACTCTTTTGCTTAAGTTTTGATTAACTGTTTGAGAACAAACATTCACATGACCAGTTGATCCGCACAACCAATATAGCCATTTACCTGAAACAAAGGCTGCCCTCTGATCCCTTTTTTGTATTAAGTTCAGCTTTCTTTGCAGCAGTCAGTGGATTTTGACTGAATTGGGTGGGAAAGTGTGTAATAATGCCTAATGTGTTTCAGGTGCAGATAGAAGAGTATTTTTACATGCATCTAGCTATGGAAAATTTGGGAAAATAGCCCAAATTTTTTTTTTTTTTTTTCCCTGTGAAGGTGTTTCATAGTGAAACATGTTACTGTATCTTCTGCAGAGAAGAGTTCATTAGCACAATGGTATTTTTTCTTATATGTGAATCTCCAGTTTAAAATCTTTTGACCTTTTGAAGTCAATCGCAAAGTTCCTGTTAGGGTCACTGGAGGAAGACCTTCCCCTTAGCACTAAGATACAAAGCTCTAGGACATTCATCTAAGCAATACATCCTCCTGGAAATACACATTCCATTGGAGTCTAATATTCACTAATATAGAAACTTTGGTAGAATTTATCTTAGTCTCTTAGAGATTTTCTCCTTTAAAAATACAATTTTTCATATATATTTGAAAAATTGTACTGTTGCAGACAGAGCTGAACTTCATTCATGTGAACTTTGGCTGTTTGCCTGTGAATAGGTATAAATTGTAAAACAATTGAATAGTCTCAGGGCTTATTACATCTTCATTATCAAGACTTTTCTTATCATATCTTATGTAATATTGTTATTCTAGAATTAACACACTCATAACAGAAAACATGGTACATTTCAGCTTCAGTCAGTAAAGGAATCTGTTACATTTCAGAAAGTGAAATATAAATACTACAAATACAGCTGAAACAATGTTTTTCATATATTGCCTTCTTTCAGATAATCCCCACAAACATTGTCGTGTATAAGGTGTGACTGTGCTTTTGGACTGATGCATACACATATCTTCAAATTCCTCTTTCCAAAGCAGAAAAGTAAGCGATGCCTAACAGTCTTATGATATTTATAGCTGGGGTTCATCAGTGGAATTATGTTTGCTTTCCTGTGGTATGAATATCTAGTCCCAAAGTAGGAGAGCATTGTCCGGTGCTGCCCTTCTAGCAACTGTCACCATGAAATGCTTAGGAATAATCATTTACTGACGTGTGCAGTGAACTGATGAGACTTGAGGCTGTGGAGGCGGTCTTGGAATTCTTCCGTGGACAGCCATTGAAACTCGTGTCCCTCGGAGCTGCTCTTTTCTTACGGCTGGCGTGGGTGTTGTCCCCATCGTTAGTGTCGAACACCACTGTCATGCTGGACTCCATTCTGGACACAGCGTATAGGCTACTTTGCCGGGTGGGATGGAACCTGGCTGCCTTGAGCTCTAGCTCATCATAGCTGGACATCTCAATGAAGGGGCACCAGCGGAAAGCTCGCTTGAAGCCAGCTCGGAACCTGGGAAGAAGGATGCTTGGTGAAAGCCTGTGCTCGCAAGAGCCAGCCACAGGCCCTCACCTAAAACATGGACCGTGCTGACAGGACACTGACTTGGCTAATCATCTTGCCCCTAATCTTGTTTGGGGTGGAGTTAGTGGGAGTTTGCTTGACTAAAGTCTGTGTAGGGTAAGAAGACAGTGGTAACAGCTCCTTTCTGTTCCTGATTTTCTATATACTTTCCCTGCACTTTAACATTGGTATTTTCCTAATACTCCATTTCTATTCCTTTGCCTGTGCCTAAATGAACAAACACCAGCTTTCATAGCACTGTCTTTGCAGAAAGTGCTTTGATTTGACCTATGATGAGATCTGTACCTCTATTTTTGTCTTCTCTCAGTAAGAAACTTTGTAGCATTCTTTCCTCTAAAATACCATCCCAGCTTCCAGATATCCCTTCTGTGTTCCCCTGTCTAAGAGAGATGCTTAAATGGACATGGTGTAATGAGTAATAATTGCTCATATAAATATTTTGAAAATCATTAGTAACAATTAAAGAAGATTCTGGAATGTTAAACACTGAATGTGAACAATGTATAAACAGGAATTTTGAGGCTTTAGCACGTTAGTGCTTGCAATATCCATATGGGGTTACTTTTAATTCCAATTCAGAGGTAGGGATTTACTATAAAGACTAGAAATACTTTTTGTGTGCATGCATTTCCAGAATACAAGTTAAATATATTAGAAAACCAATTTGCTGTATATTTATGTGTAACCTGAAAAAGAACACCTTTTCACCTAGACCTAAAATGTAGCAGACTTTCTCAATTGCCTTGCTTCTCTTGTTTTTGTTTCAACAATCAGCTGTGCTGTTTATTGTTTCTGTAAGCTTTTGGGAGCAATGGTTCAGCTGCCACAGTGATGACTACAGATAAAAATTTAGATTAAGTTTTCACTGAAAGTTGACTGATCTCACAGAGGTAACTTTCTTTCTTCCTCAGTTTTTTAAGTCTGCCACAGAGATTCCTCTGTTTAGATGCAGTCCACATTATGAAAAATATAGGAAAAACCTCTGATGGAGATGGATTTAGTGAAGGAAGCTGTAAAACCTAAACGTCCTTAGACTGTATGATTTTTTTTTTGTCTCACTTTCTATTCTCTTTCTCATTCAGGTCATGTTTTTTCTTTATCTTGAAATAATGCTTTCTTTATCTAGATACACAAGTAATACCCTAATTAGCCTGGAAAATGAGGCTGGGGATAGGTGGTGTAACTGTCTGATACTAGATCCAGCGCAGGTGATAATACCGGATTAATTGATCTGACTCCCAGCAACAGGCTCTATTTTTCTACTGCATGAAAAGGAAGCATTCAGGCTGCTTGATTTCAAAATGGAACTTAATTACAAGAGAACTTTCACCAATATTTAATTCTTACATTAAATTCTGAACACAGTGATCTTTAGTGTGTCTCAAAACTATGAAATTTTTGTTGATTTGTATTCTTTAATCCAGATGTTTAGTTCTACAGTGAACAAATGTCAACATAAGCCACATCAGAGAGAGTGATTTTTTATGAAGAACGTCTTTTGTAACTCTGCCATTAAAAGTTTTTTAAGAAAATGGCAATGTTTTAGAGGGTTTATGGTAGTAAGCTAGAAAATATGAGGCCTGGTTCTTCCTAGCTTTGGTTTTGCTCACACTGGATATCCCAGTAAATTTTGGTTTCTGTTGAAATTAATGAGAAATTTGCCATTTGAGTTAGGATTTCATTCTGGCATACTAAAACTTTACCTCTTCTTTGAACAGTTGTAGATGATCAAAAGGGTAGAAGGTTGTATGAAATCAGGCATTATCTTGACATTTTAAAAGACTACAAATGTTAAGCATCATAAGCTGTCCTCATCAAGGAGGCAGACTCCAGCGTTTTTACACCAATAAAAACTCAGCAGGATTTGGACACATAATTTTCAGTTAGACTCCTTTTGACAGGTATTGCATGATTTTTATTGGGGTTTTATAAATACTTAACAAAGTTGGTACAAAGCTTGTCAGCAATTAAACTTGATACTGGCTGCTCATTCAAAAGAGATTTCAAATAATATTTAAGATTACTTATTCAATCCTAGTTCATACTGACTGAATTTGTGAACTAATTTGTTGTTCTTGGTGGTCTTTACCCAGTAATACTAGAAGAAATACTGAAAAATAAGATGGCCAAGGATGATGTTTACATCCTGGTCCTACAAGCTGAAATGAAAAATGTGAGTTCATTCTGCAATCCAGTAGTCTCAAACTGCTAAATATCCATAAAATCTCATTGAATTCAACAAGTGCAGTGCCTTTGAGATTCAGAGCATAATGTGTTGCCATCAAACAGTACTGTAATTTACTACTGAGTAATGAGAATATAAATAATTGTTTTATTAGCCTGTTAGAGACCTCAGAGCTCAGTAGAAATGTAATGGTGAGATATAAAATAAACATATCTTTCCAGCACTGCAAAACAAATTTGTGGCTACAATTAGTTAGTGAACATACACGGGTTGCACTGTACATCACTAATGACTGTCTTTACTTCTTTACTTCATTGTTTTGCAAGCCAAAAGATATTAAACTGCTATAGATTTTACATTTTGCATACGGAACCAGGAAGGGTTGGTTTCTGAATACTGAATTTTGCTCTGAAATTTTAACTAGACCAAAGTACTTACTGGAAGTGTGCATTTGTTTTTTGGGGATTCATTTCAAGTATAAACCTGAAGGAATTCTTTTTGTTTTGTTTTCTTTTCTTTTCTACTAACTGAAAACTATTCAAGTGCAAATTGGTTTTTATCCCATTTAAACCATTTATATTCTCATTGAAGTTATACATACCAACTGTTTCATAACCAGTTCTTACCTCTTATTAAGACAGCAGTAGATAATGGGATTGTACATTGTAGAGCTCATGGCAAGCCAAAAGCTGGCCAAATAGATTTGCTGAATGTATTTCCACCGGTTTAATTGTTGATAGATCCCAGTAACTATGAAGTAAATGTGGTAGGGCAGCCAGCAGATGGCAAATGTCAGCACAACCACAATCATCATTTTTACCACCTGAAAGAAGGAAGCAATAGTGCTATTTTATAATATACGTTAGCCTTTTTTATTTGGACTAGCATTTCAACATCCATCGATAGTTTTCTTGCATTTGATTATTAAAGTTAATCAAAGCAAAGATGAATATGCCTTTATATAATTTTCCTTTTAATCTGACTTTCCTAAATTTCTCTGTGTTTTTTTTTTTTTTTTCCCCTTGGCTGAGGATCCTCCTCTTCCTAAGGAAAATAACCCAAAAATATTCTCTAACTTTATTTGTATTGATTCTTCCAAGAAATGTATTTACTTCCTTATATTTGGATATCTAAAATACTGCTTTTTTTCTGCACACCTGATCATGGAATAAGGTTACAGGGTGGTTTATATGGATTCCTCATTGTGGCCTTTATTGGCCCTGGTGTCTTTTTCTGTTGTGGTCTGTAGGTATAGTGCTTGTGCCCAGTTATTAGATGTGATTTGACTAAACACTAGGTTGTAGGAAATGAGCAACAGCAGCATCCTGTTTAATTTCAGAGGCTAACAATTTCCTTGGCTGGTGATCATTATTTGTTGTTTTCTGCAGGCATTGTAACATCTGTTATCTTCCGTAGTTTCCATTAAGAACAAATGAAGAGGAGCTCTGTTTTGTGCTTGAAACACAAAAAGCAAAGTTGTGTGTCAAGTAAATTTTTCACTCCTGTCTGTCCCTCTCCAGCTATGTTAAATACTAGCCCAGCTGCTATTTTCAACACTATGTTACACATTTACACAACGGATTTTCTTTTTGTAGGTAAAATGAAACCAGACCTGATAGGTCTGTGCTGGGAGGTCTCTTATTTACTTGTACTGTGAATACTGAAGAATGATAGGGATTGCTATCAATGGTTCCTTTAATTTTTCTGTACGAGGTGCCATTTCCTACTGTTTGTAGTTTTGCCAGGAAAAAAAAAAAAGAGCGCTGAAATTTCCCATACCTACATGTCTTAGGTTCATATTTTTATAAAATTTCACCTAATGTAATTAAATCATTTTACAAAAAAATGTCATGGTACTGTCCTTAACTCATATTATGTATTCCTGTGGGAAACACGGAACAATTTTTCATTTAGTATCTGGCACTAGTTTACAAGCTTTCCTGCTGGCTGGGACTGTACTGTACAGCATTTTGCTTATGAGAATGCTTATTATTACTGATGCCTATACTGTGATTCAAGTCATCATCACTTAAAGATACAAAAGGGAGTGTCTGTCCACACATAAAACAATGTAATTAATATTTGGTTCTTCTAAAGTACTTTTCATCAGTTATCTGTAAATCATTGCAGAAGGAAGATCAGTGTTATAAGGGAAGGCAACACACCAAAACATATCAATTTCACTTTTGGTGAGTGTATGTAGTGTGTACACTGTATGTCTATATCTAGGCATGTGTAGATGTATGAGATGCATTTTTGGGAGAGGGAAGAGGTTGTGACTGTATGTAAATAGACATTTCTGGACTAAATTAAATAATTGAAATGATGCCATAAAAATTGTTATCAAATCACAGTCTATCATTGAATGGCATGTCTTTTCTACTCCTTTGGACATAACATCCACTATTCTTCTGCTGGGGATTTACACCTGTGCCTTGCACACATTGTGCAGGTAAAAGACTTAACTCCATAGTTTTACCACAATATTTAAGCTCCCCATCCATTGATTCACAGATGCACTTTGCTTGTTGGTGTGTTTTTATACTTGCCAGGAATTGTAAGTATTACCTCAACACTATTCAGGATTTCTGTGATTTCAGAACACTTGAGAGTCTAATTAGCCTTGATATTTAATTAGCAAGTCTTACAGTATCAGCTTTGTATTGAAACTATTCTTAGAATTATTTATCATTGGAATATCACCTCCAAATTTTCAAAGTGTAATCGGGCAAATCCATATTTATACTGAACATTTAATCTGTACAGTGCTTAAGAACTGAAACAGTGGAGCTCTCCAGCAATAAATGTATTTTAATCCAGTTGTACACTGTGTTACTCATGCCCCAGAGCTGCTAGAAATCACGTTAAGAGTGCAGGTTGCCAGTTTGGCATACTAAATTGTGTTAACAACATTTTCAAAAGAGTTTTTTGTCTTTTTTCTGATATCCAAATTCTTATTGGCCAGTTTTCTATGTTATATCAAAGGGCAAGTCAAGCAGTGCTTCAAGAGTCTAATTAAAGGTGTCCTAAAGATAAAAAACCTTCACAGGCTGTACAAATAATAGTTTTTTGATTTCAATCACTGCACTCAAAAATTAACATGAAATGAGTTAGGTTTGGGTTCAACCCAAATGTTATATTTTAGGTTTTCTTAATGGAAACAGAAATCCCAAAATAACTATTTACAGTATGACCCAAAGACAATTCTCAACCAAAAATTTTTTGTCACAAATTCAGGTAATTTGATTCTTATTTTAAACTTTTAAACTTTTTTTTTTTTAAGTTTTTAAATGAAAAATGCCAAATCACCCCCAGAAAAATCATATATTTTCCTGCAAGGTTCCTGTCTTGTTTAAAACAAAACACTTATCTTTAAAAGCAGTGAAATCGGCATAAAATTTTCTTCTTGCTCTTTCTGTCTGGAAATCCATGATTAAATATTAGGTCATCATCATCATCATCATCATGATAGCAGAAATTTGTGAAGCAAATAGTTAAACTAGACAAGCAAAAGATTATTTTAGATAGTGTTTGATTCAATCTGTGAAGTAACAAGTCACTGGAATGACAGAGAGTGAAGCACACAACGTTCTTCATTATTCAGGTTTGCAGCTGTATTACATGAATAGCAAAAATTACCTAAAATTTAAAGTTTTGTTTTCATGTCGGATAAGGCTGTGTCAGTCTGAGTTTCACTGAAGTAGTAGACTGATACATGCATATTTAGGGGATACATGTGTTGGCTTTCCTTATTAGTGTGTAAAGTATTTTTTTTTGGAACAAGAGAGTGCTAATTTTTCCAGCAAAAAGGGACATTTAAGAAAAGTCAAGGTTGAGCTGTCCTTTTTTTGAGTATTTACAGAACATCACACTCATTGACATATTACCTAAGGAGAAGGCCAAGTGAGCTGTTGCAAGTCTGTGTGGCATAAAATTGTTTGAAACGCAGGGCAATTACAGTTGAATTTGAAGTCAACCACAGAAGTTGTGAGAGGAATCAAAAAGCACTATTCTGCCCTTGTTTCATCAGCTAAGAATGGTAAGTGTTGGCAGAAATGGAGGAAAAGAAGAATAAGAGGAAGCTGAGAAGGAGGGAGATTATTCCCAGTTTCCTTTCCTGTTTCAGAGACGGGCATGCACACTGTGCAAGGCCATACATCACAGTTTATGGCTGCTGTTCTTGTCCATCCCCTTGGTCTTTCCAATGTTAATTTTCATTTCTTGATGATATCAATAATTATGCACAGAAATTGCCTTCAAGGTCTATAAACCCAGGGCACCTTGATTTTGCTTGATATAAATCCTGATGAATGAGTGCCAGTAAGCTGTTAAGCTCAATCAGGGCACAGGTAAAATAAGTGAAAGAGGCCAAGTATGAATTTGCTACGAAAGCCTGATTGTCTCTTCCCAGTACACTGTCATGTTTCACTAAAAAACCTCCAATGACACTTTGCAGGTTCAGCTGCAAAGTATGAGACAGAGCCTCAATGTTGCTTTTTGTTTGGAGTACTTAGACCTGTGGCTCTGACAACACAAAGTTCTTTTGTTTCTTTTTAATATGCCTGTTGGGCTTTTTTTTTTTTTTTTTTTTTTAAGACATTACCATTTTTCAGTTGCTTTCTCCTCTGTTCTGTGTTGCATAGAATTCATTAACAAGGGTTTGCTTTTGTGCATTAGGAAGCATTTCAGAAGCAAGCAATCCAGAAAATGATTGAATTCAGTTATGCTTAATGTCTAGCCCTGTTCCTGCCACTATTTCCCCATGGACCTTTCTGAAATGTGTGATTGCAGTGAGCATCACCAACCTGTGTCCCAGTGGCGCCGTTTTCCCTTGGTGTTCTGTTCAATCTCCCTTTCTGTATTGTGGGCAGCATGGCTGGAGTAAAGATTGGTTTTGGTTTTTTTTCTGTTCCAGGACTTTTTTTAAAATGTGTTGTACTGAGTCCCTCAGTTGCACAATGTTTAGGCAAGTCTATTTGATCAACATGTTCTGCTGATATTGATGTACTTCTGCCTATGTCTAAGAAAAACTATGTCTATAAAAAAGTTAATTTATGTGCTTTGTAGTCTTGCCTGTTCCTTTAAATTCTTCCTCTCTGAGTAAGAAGCAATCTTTCATTAATGAATGATAAGTAATGAGAAAAAAAAATGTATTTAAAAGTGTAACAGTCATAAGTTCATTGGAATTGGAGTTTGCAGGTTTTCTTCTGTTGTGAAACATTTGAAGCAGTAAAAGTGAAAAGGAGCTAACATTCTGCTGTGCTCGCAAAGAGCAGCAAGTACATTTTTTTTCCTCCTGTTTTATTTTGCATGAAAAGTATCTAGAAAAGTGAGTCTTATTTAGATATAGTATTGAGAAGAGCTCTTGAAAGATTAGGAATAAAATATACTTCTATGAGAGACTGTCGATGTTGGGGGGCTATAGCAATTCACATTGCAAGGCATTGATTTGCCATCAATACCTAAGACTTAGGCCAGGGAATCCTTTCCTTTTCAATCTGCTCTGCAGCTCCTTATTACTTTTCTAAGTCATCTTTGTTATTGTTGCTTCTACAAGGTCAGGAATTTGGCTTCTGATTTCATTTGCACCAATATCACACACTATAACTCAACTAGTTTCAGAACTTTTACTCCCAGGTGTTATGCAGATGTAAATGAGAAGCACAGCAAATACTTCAAGAACCCGTACAGTGTAAGAATGTCTTGGCTTACCCACTCATGGATATTATTTGTCCATGTGAATACAACTTAATCACAGATCACAGATAATCTCTGGGAGCCATGATGTGTTTCTCTTTCTGCTCTGTGCTCTTCTCGAAGAAGTGAAATGCCAAAGTAACATTGCACAAGGTGTTTTTCCCAATGGGTTAGGATGCAAACAGTAAATCCATTTCCCAGTCCTGGGGACACACGTGGCACTTGTGCACTAAGCACCAGAGAGAAGGGAGCATCATTATGTCCTTTGCTTCTCCACAACGTTTAGTTGGAGTAAACTACCTATCATTTGCAACAATGTTAGGATTCAAAGATAGCTGTACTGGCATTACTACAGACAGGACTGTTTTCTGACATACCAAGTGCTGTGGGTTTTCATATAATTTTGACAAGCTCAGGGATTTTCTGTGCTCTTTTAGCCCATAGAAAAGAGAGATTCTTAAAAGCTGAAGGAGGTGCATGCTTAGAAGGAGAATGAATCGGAGAGGTTGGAAGTCTTTCAGTCAGCTAAGGTACTTGTCAATTCCAGTGCTCGACTAATCATTTTATTCTTCTGACTTATACTTTCCCTCCATTTTTTCTCAGTTGCTTGAAATAAAGAAACTACTTTTCATTTTAGTTTGCATAATCTGTTGCTGCAGACAGAATTCACAATCATTTTATGTAAGCTGTAAAGTTGAAAAAGATATTCTGTTCTAGTATGAAGTAGCTTTGAATGAGATGATTGCTGTCTTACAAATGCTAAAATGTGCCCCCTCCAAAAAAAATCAAAGCAATTCTGACACTTTTCATGAATGGTCTTAGCTACTGCCGTTTTTAAATGATACTTTTCTAACATTGCGTGGAAAACAGCTTTGACAATGACTTTAAGATTCTCTCAACATGTCAAGAAATATCTATTCCACTGAAGCAAAGAGGTAAATCTTTTGCCCAGGCTTTTTTCCTTGAGAAGACATGATTTTACAAGTGTCTAATTGTGGGTAGGGATGAAAAGTTGCCACAAGTCTTACGTTACTTTATCTAAAAAGAGATATTTTAATTTCTCACAAGAGATTGTTAGATGTTAGACAATATGATAATGTCTGCTGCTCAAACTAAAAGAGTTTGTTTCTGTAACCTAGATGACAAGTAAAGGTAGGTGGCCTTGTATCATTGCCTTGGTCTTCAGCATGCGGTAGCATAAGAAGTTTATGTTCTTTAGAAAATGACTCTTGAGTGTCTGTTGTAGGATTGGCATTACTGGATATGGTTATCCACCTGAGCTCTAGTGCTGAAAAAAAGTGAAAAAGCTGATGTAGTACTTTTGTACTTGAAACTCACACCATCACTTATTTTACAATAGTTCCCTTCTGTAGAGATGACTTGGAATGAGTGGTGGGGCATACTTTGCTTCCATGCTTCCAAGCAGAGATGGGATTTGGTGTGAGGCAAACAAAATAATCATATCTTCTTTTGTTTTCCAATAGGAATAGTTGGTTTTTAAGTCTACTTTCTGCCACAATTCTGAAAATGTTCCAGGACCTTTAATCCTCATTGGAGGCTCTCCCAGGACCTTGCCAATGTTTAAAGTCTCACTTGAATTTTCCATATAAGAATTCAGATGAATGTGAATTTTTTCACTTGGGAACTAGACCTTATATTGATCAGTGCAATACACAAATAAGGCTATGCTGAATTCTGCCAATGAGTTAATTATGCAGAAGTATCCCTACATGTGGTCTGCTTTATGTGGGCTCCTATCAATGGAAACTGCCCTCTTGAAATTAAAATGAGATGGGTACCTTTGGTTATCTTCAAAACAAGAGCATGGGCTCTTATTTCATATGGAAAGCCTACAGTCCTTTGGATTGTTTTATTTTCAGCTTATTCGCTTAGGGGATTCAAGTAAGTTATTTATATAATTATATTATTTATATAATTAGATAATTAATCTTTACCATACTCCTCTATAATTTTGGCACAAGAACAACATGGGAAAGAATGATTATTTTATATATAGTTTGAAAAACCTCTTTCTTCTCTTTTCTGTTGATAGGAATAAAATTGTGTTGCCTGAAGATGAAATGAATTATACCTGGACTGTACTAGTTTAAAATGCATAGCAAAATTCTGTTCAGAAAAAAACCCCAAACCCAACAGTTGAAGCTATTCTTTTATTGCCTTCATAATTATGCATTTGGAATGGTAGTAACATCTTTCCTTTCAAAGGTTGAAGCAAAAGCATTTATTACCATCTAAGAAAACACACCCACCCCCTCCCCCCCAAGTAATGTCCCTCAGTTCTATTTTAATTTAAATTGAGTTGAGAGGAAACTGTTAATGTCAGTGATGCCTGAGGCTTATTTTGCATTTAATGCACTTAGTTTATTTTTGTTATTCTGCAAATGACTCTATAAGGTTATGAATTTATTAGAAGAAGTGGACTTGTAACTCACAGAACATTGTGGAAATATTTGGTCAGTAAAAAGGTGCTATGTGCTCTGGTCAGTTTTCTTGCTAAAAAGTATCAGGAGTGTCGTTGTCCTGACAGCATCTGCTATTTCTGCTTTTGTACAGGCATTTTAGCATTGCTTCAAGTATTAAAGTATCCACACTACTTGGCCATAATGGTCAACACGCTGATCATTGCTGCACTGTTTCGATACTCCTGTGGAATAAGGTGTAAACTGACCCATGCCAGGGTGGCTGAAACTGTTTCCTAGGAAACCTGCTCCAAAGCCTGTAGAAATCAAAGAAACTCTTTCTGTCCACCCCAGCAATTGAGTAATGACATAAAGGTGCTTTAAATAGGTTGTTTACAATGTTGCAGTACAGAAACGTCTGAAGCATGAAGTACTTGAGTTAAAGGATTAAATTTGTCAGGTAGAGGTATCAACAGAGATAACACAGACACCCCTCTGTGTGTAGGTGATAATTTTCACCTGCTTTTAAAAAGCACATTTGGAATATTGTAGGTTCTCTGCACTTCAGCTCCTGCCACCATCTGTGGTGTCTCTGGGCTGTTTCATCTGGATTCTTCTTTGTAAGTTTATGCTGTCACAGGAGTTTAGTGAGGTCTCTCATGCTAAGTCTTAAGGAAGTAGTCACAGAGCCTTCTGCTTTAACTCAGAAAATGACGTACTGAAATTATGGTTTTTTTTTTTACATGAATAGCAGCATGTAATGAATGTAAAAGTGTCTAAGTGCAGCACTGGAACTGCAGTTCTGCTCTGCTGAATATACAGCTCTCGGCACTGCAGTCCTCCAAAATGACTGATCTGTGTCAGGTTTCCTGGACTTCTCACCACACAGGTGCTGGGCACCACTCCAGAAAGCTCAACAGACTCAAAACTCAGGCTAAAATTAATCTGTTCATGACTTCCCTACAGGGACTAAATGAGGAAGGGGCTTCTTGTTAGCTCTGTCTTATCTGTGTCTATATATATGCACACACATGCACACAGAGGGCTACACAAGTGGTTGCAATGTAATATATGTAATGGGGTAACTTTGCAGATTAGATGAGACACATTCAGAGACAACAAAAGGCCTTTTGATGTTTTCAAGGTTTGTTTGTATGCTTGTGAAAGAATTTGCATAGAACTTAAAGAACATACTTTGTCCTGAATATGGGATATTAAGGTTATCGGTCCAGAGGGTCAGGTCCCGAACTTGAGCCTGGGGAGAACTACACAGAGCAAATGACAGGTGTCTTAAAAAACCCCAACTCCATAGAGTGAAACATGGAGATCATAATCTGCATGCTTAAAATTTAATTTTTGAAAAAGAGACAGGTTTGGTTTCCATTTGTCTTTCTGGTAGGTATCTTGGTTTCATTATTAAAGAATGTGTATAGTTCAATTCAGCAATGCATTTAAAAACACACTGAGTTCACTAACATTGGAGTGGTGTGTTGAAATTTTTGGTCTGTTTAGTCCACTGTTACTTTCATTCTTAAAATTATGAGGCATTACTAAACAGAAATTTTTGCCTTGGGACTGTGACTAGACTTAATATTTCACATGAATTTTCTGCCACAAGTGATCAGAAGTGTAGAAATACAGAGGAGAAACATGACAGAAATTCTAAGTGCACAATCCTGAGCCTACTCACTGACTGTGCAGAACCAGTCTGCTAACTCTGCCCCAACGTGAAGTTGTTGCCAGATGTTCTATAAAAGTTTTAACCAGAAAACTCGCATCAGTCTGTCAGTAAATACTTACAATGCGCTGGGTTTATGCACTGTTTAGAATTTACCTTTCTTTTACTCCCCTGTGGTTGCTGCTTGAAGCACGGACGATGAGTGTGGAGTGATGTGTTCACAGTTCATAGCTCAGTTTTGGGAAAACTTGAGACTGAATGGAAGCTGGTACTGTTGCTGAGAGTGCTGTAGCTATTTGGTAGATAGAGCGCAGAGCAGGGCAGCTTCCAGTAATTTCGCTATATTGCACTGTTTTAATGCTGTTCAGAAAATTATCATGAAGCCTGACTTTATTTTTATCTCAATAGGATAACTTGTTCAAAATGTGAGCAAATGATTACAAAGAGAACAAATTCCCAGAAAAAAAAATATCATGAAAGGGTGAACCTTGTTTTTCTGAAGTTCTAAGCCCATAAAGTAGCTCTGTAAAAAATATTTTGGTTTTAACTTGCAATGAAAATAATTCCCTAGTACCTCGTGTCCCAGTCTTCCCTTAGGCGACTGCTAAGCATGTGAAGAGTGAAATGAAAATTATGATACACAACACTAAGAATTACTTTGCTCATTCCCTACATTTTCAGTAGGTATTCAGTCCATATACTTTGTAATGGAAAGGGTTTAATGGAACTTTATAAAACATAAAAAAAAAGTTTTCATGGAGTATTGGTTGTGCTGTCTTGTACTGCTGGAAAAAAGCCTCTCTGTGTGTATGTGTTTAGGGAGGGGGTCATGCATTGTCTTTAATGCATTGATTGGCAAGAATTTAAGAATTTAATGGTAAATAAAAATGCTCAAATCAAGGTTTCCTGTCAATACTCTCTATTTTTGCTGGGATTTTTAATAGCCATGGGAATGTATTACTTCTAAAAATAGGAAAAGATATCTCTGCTAGTATTTTTACCAGACAGTTATTCATTTGATATTCTGGCCCTTATTACCCTTTAGAAACTTTTGTTAAGCTTACAAGAAAATAAGGTAAAAAAAATCCCTATTCTGCAAGCTCTTAACTGTAATAGCAATTACTCATGAGCAGTGACTTTTACTGTTGTGTTAACAGCAATGCGGTGAGTCTGGCAGGGGACCTGTCTTTATGGGTATGGGACAGCTGCTCAAAACGTTAGTGGAACACCGACATTTGCAGTCTGGTCCAATAATCTACTTTGCGACCAGTGCTGACTCATCCATGCAGAGCCGAAGAGAAGAACAACAGACAGAATTACCATCAGTGCTTCGTGGGAAGCATGCTAAGAAGCATGCTACATCCCCTTGCGTAACTTCATCTACTGTGTTACAAAACCAGTTTTAGGCATGTGTAAGAGTTTGTGAAGTCAGGCTCTAGCTTGATTAGGATTGGTTTGTGTTTACCATGTTAACAAGGATATTTCGTATTTCCCATAAATTGTCAGAGTTAAGGATATCATAGTAAGAGGTGCCCTGAAGCAGAATCAGAGGAAACCTATCTTCGTTATTAATTTTTGCAAGTAATTTTTACCTGGTGCATTTTACTACTGATCACGATTTGGGAAACACTTTCCACTGGAAGGGTAGTGGAGAGAAATATTTTTTTATTAGAAGGTACTTAATACTAACCTCCCTCCAAACCAGGATATATTCTGTAAGTGTCAGTCTTGAGACCAGCCTCATTTAATATATTTAGTGAGGAGTTAAGTATAGAAGAATAAGAGCATGCCAAATAAGTTTGGTGAAAATACACTTTTGTGCAGCTTTGCTGCTACAGAGACATAGCAGAGGAAGAACTTGGATGTTGAAGAACTGCAGGAGCAGAAATTCAACTTCAAAGTGCTAATGATATACTTAGTGAGGTACCTGTAGTGATCTAAGTGGGGTCGTGGTGGTGACAGGTATCTCAGAGCAGATGGAAACTGCTGGATTGGTACTGTGCTAGTTTGGGGGATTGTTTTACACTGTTCTTCCACAGGTAGGATCACACTCATAAAAATTCTGGGATTTGCTGAATTAAGGACTAAGAAAATTTTCTGCTGTGAGTTGTGGAATGAACTGTTGAATGAACAAATGAGGAGACATGTATTGATTCATTACAGCACAATCAGGTCCTCAGTTTAAGGAAAAGAATAAATGAGATATTAGGATGTTTCAGATGAGGCATTTTCAGTGGAGACAAGTGTTATTACCATTGTACAGGACCATGGTGAGACTTCATTGCTGACATTCGTTGTCTGGTTTTGGTCACTTGTTGTATACAGATGTTGTTATATAAAAGATGACCAGAAGCGCTTGTTTCATTTATGTAATGAATGTAAGTAAAGGCTGAGAGAGGATATGGCTATAAAAACATCTGTAGAGATGGCACCACTGAGGGATAATAAGTAATTAGTTAAGCTAACAGAAAATAATGGCATAAATATAGCTGTCCATAAATAAACTTAGCCTGGGAACTGGAACTCTAGGAGTGGTGAGAGTTTTATAACACTTGCCAGTAGATGTAGCAATCCAGAAGGCAAAATGGTTTTAAGATGGAGATTTAAGATGGTATCAGAGGAATTCTGTTAGGGTTGCCTGTGGTGACAGGTCTTGGTCCCTGAGGCTGGTTCTTGTCCTGTTTTCATTTAACACTTCAATATTGAAAGAGACAAACTGACACTCCAGGAGTAAGTGGAGAAAGCTCTGGACACAGTTCAACATCTTCCAGTGTCTGGCAAACAAGGGATGAGTTTGCTTTTGGAGAGGCGTTTAAAAGCTCCTGAGAATTCCTTCTTCCTGGGTTGTTTTTTCTTTACTTTAAGCAAGAAATGTGCCAGTGTCAAACACAACCACAGATAAAGCTGATGTGTAAAACTTGCCGTGTCTCATTGATATGAAAACCTTCAAATGCATTTAATTTCTAGAGTAGTTTCACAAAGTCTGAGATATATGACTAGGTGAGTCTAACCTTGGAGGATACTGCCTTAAAAGTATGATTTCATAGAGTTAGACTAGTTTTATGATAGGGAAAACAAAGACAGATTCAGAGCTAATCACTTCAGAACCTTTTAGTTCAATTCTTTGTATTTCATGTAGAGGAAAGACATTGTATGAGCATAACAAGCTGCTGCTTTGGGTGGTATTTTTGTCACACCTTCAGCTGCCTAAGGAATAAATCAGTGAACATTTCCACATAAGGACTGGAATAATTAAAAAGCATTTCTGGTTTTTATTTGGTTGTTGACTGACAACAAAGGAGTAGAACGTACAGAAATGGTGCTAGCTGGGGTAAAATGTCCTTCAACCTGATATGACTTAATCTTTTTGCTTTCTGAATGTGCTGAACAATGCTTGCTAGATTTATGATGGCTGCACCAAAGTACAGCTGTGGTTTTCCACCATGATAAAGCTTTGGTCTACAACATGCTCATAATGCATCAGCATTTTGGATAAATGATAATTTAACTGTAGCTGTATGAAATTTCAGGTAGTCAAGTGATATAGCCATCCACACAGTATAAACCATAATGCAATGTCTGTTAGATCAGTGAGACCACCTGTCCTTAAAATAGGGTTTATTTCTCCAGCTTCCTCTTCCCTGTTGTTTCTGTTCTAGCATACCCCTGTCTTTTTTCCTCCATCTTATTTTCAGTCAAAGAGTAGACCCATTTACAGAAGAGGATTACTGATGGACCAAAAAATTACATAGGCACCTTTTTTTGGCAGGAGGAATCTATTATTCATGACAAATTGAACTTCCACGCCTCATTACCCCACGATAGAATGGGTAGGTTGTTTCACTTATCACTCTCAGAAATGTAAAATCAACCAAAGGGAAGGGGTACCTTTGCGGGGGGAAGTGCACATGCCCCTTTGTGTATGTTTACACAGTTCTGGAGTGGGCATGTTGTCAGTATATAAGCAAAGTGCTCCTACCTCACCATGGCATTCATTTCTGTCCATGAAGCATGAGCACAAATGAATCTACAAGGTGGAAACATTCCTGCCCCATGAATAAATAAATGGTGGGAAAGGAATGATAGCAATGTAAGTCTCTTCCACAGTCTGCTGTTACATGGCCAATTTGGATGAGCTGTAACCCAGATGCCTTCCCCCTGTACCTGTGTGCTACAGGATTTGGTCCTTTTTGCATATATAACATGGAGAAGCAAATATTTAGACATACGTACAGCCTTGGTAGACCATTACCTAAATAAAGGCTAAAAAGTTCTGTGGTTGTTACTGTCCGACTTTTAAAAAAAATGTTAATGTAGGTGGTGATTCAGCATAGACTAGGATGTCAGCTGTGAAGATTTGCTTGTCCCTTGAAGTCTGTAGTACAAAGCTGTGTAGAGTAGTTGATTGCAGATGGTGGTTTTAATGGAATTTAGGATATTCAGGTTAAATTGACTTTCTGCTACATTAAACTGTTTGAGTCCCTTATGCCATTTTGAAAACGGAATGTAACATACAGGTTATTGGAGATTGGAATGCTGGTCCTTATGCTGGGAAGAGCTGGGAGAAGATGGATTGCTTAAATAACTGGGAAGATACTAAGCTTACCATGTTTTTGTGCAGTCCCCTGGGATAGCAATTATTTTCCAACCTTGAAGAAGTCTGAACAAATGTCTAGGATAAAAGTGGAGTTTCAAGATGGTGTTGGCAGGAAATAGGAAGTCACATGCAAGACAAATCCTTGGATCCAGAGTGTCAAAGCATTTTTCTTCTTATGGCTAGATGCAAACTTTCATGTGAAGTGTTATGAATGGGGCAGTATTTAACTAGTCTGTCTGTCTAGACATAGTTCTTGCTTGTTAAGAATAAAGATCTTGGATTTCAGAATTACTTACTATGTGAGATGTGAGTTCATAGGGTAATATTCTCATCACCTATTTTTGATGAATAAGCTTTATATTATGAGTATGATCTTGGTTTTCCAAATCTCAGTCAGCCTTTGTGGGTGCTCGTAATTAATTGTGTCCCACAAGTTTTGATGCTACACTGTAGTGTTTTGGGCTTTGACTCTCTTGTGGTTTTTTTCTGATTTAAGAAAATCTGCCCCTTAATAAACTACTCTACCGTGAAACAATTCAGCTTCTTTCTTTCATCCTGACCTGGTCAGGTACTGTTTAATGCCAGGAAAGGTATCATTATTCCTACTTAGTGCTTTTCTTACTTTGTGCAATGTAGTATAAAAATATATTAACATGACTTCATATCGTGTATTCTTATGTGGTAATAAAAAAAAAAGAAAAAAAAAAGAAAAAAGGAAAAACTAAAAACCTGCATTTTTAGTTGCACTGGAAGTCAGTGAGAAGTTGGGAATCATATGCTGAAGTATATTTTTATAGCTGTACTGCTATGTAAAAAAGGAGCATGAGGGCATAGGACAATTCCTCCTGGACCAGAGAGTCCATCTATGCTGCTATTCTGTCTCTGACAGTGGCAGTAGGAGGTGCTGTTTAGGGAGAATGTGTGAACCTGGTCATTTTCCATCTTCTATTTTCCTAATACTGCCCCAGCATCCAAAATTGTATTAGAGAGGGGTGCATCCCTGCTTCACGCTTTCAGTATGTATTTATGAATTTATTGCTTGTTAATTTGCCTCATGCCTTTCTGAACCTTCTGAGATCATAGCATCTGGCAGGAGAAAGTCTCACTGCATGCCTATTAGTTCTTGTATTTCAGGATTTCTTGACCAACACTACTTCAGTCACTTTATCTACCAACTTTGTGATTCTGTAAACCTTGATCATCTCATCCCTTGGCCTCCTCCTCTCCAAACTGAGAAGTTCAGGCCATTTTAATCGCTTAATTTTAGTTGCCCTTCTTTGGACTTTCTCTAAATCCATGAAAGGAAAAAAAAAAAGAGAACAGAACAGAGAAATAAGTGTGAGTGGCTACGTGTGAAGTGTTGATGCAGTAGTTCTTACAGAGACTATTTGTTCAGATCTTGTCCTGTTCCTTACTTCCATAGTCTATGAAAGAGGGGGAATATTTTATCTAAGTAATTCAGAAAATTATTTAAAATTGTTGGGATGCCTTTTTCTAATATTTACTTGTAGTCCTTTTAAGACTCCACCTGGATATTTCTGTTAGTAAAAGCTTTTCACACAGTAATTTTGAGTGATTTTTGAATTTACATGTAATCATTCTGATCCTTACTTGGAAAAGTGTGTTCTGCCATCTTACTTGGTTTGGCTTCTCACACTACATAATATTTCAAATTCATATTCAAAAGTGGTTCTCATGACATCATTATTCCTACAGCCCCACATTGTTTTGAATATTATTTTCTTTTCAGATGGAAGTCTTAAGTTTTCTACTTTTTCATTTTCTCCTCCACTGTGTTGTATATGCTGCATTAACTAATTAAATAGATGCATTTGACTGTAAATGGATATAGGATGTCTACTTCTGCTGTCAACATACCTTTGAAAATTTCCTGAGGTACTTAGGCTGGTAAACCTTACCATCTCTTTATTGATTTCTGTAATACTGTGAGTCACTAGCAAACATAGAATTGGGTTTGTTTTTTTTTTCCCCATTTTTACATGCAGATTTCCAAAACAATTTTGGATGTTGAAAGAATATGGCTTTTAATCAATCTTCTTTGCAGTAAGAAGTTGAGATGACACCTGAAGCTGTGTTAGGAGAAGCAAAGAAATACAGGCAGAGGCATGTATGGAGGAATCATGAAAATTGCTGAAAAAGATGCGCAGTGATGTATTATCATAAAGTTAATAGACGTAAAGGGAACTGTAAAGAAAAGATACAAAATTTAAGAAGAGTATTTTTTGTTCTTCTGCAATGGCATCTTCTGTTGAGAAGGCACTATTTTGTCAGAAGACAGTTGTATCAGAACTGCATCTCTTGACAAAGACAGCAGTAACTGATTTTATTTACAGTACATGATTATCCCCTCTTGCAGGTTAACAGATTGGAACAGAAGGTTAAATAGAAAAAACAGAGCATGGAGGCAACATCTGAGAGCAAGTCTCTATGTATTTGCATTGCATGTAAAAAACACTTTGGCCTAGTAAAATTGATAGTAACATTCTGAACCACCTATATAAACTTCAGTTATGTATGACAGTATTGAAACTATAATTCCATCTTGTGACAGTGGGAATTGCAGGAGGATAAATGATGTTCAGCTGAACATCAGTCAGTCTCAAGCCAGGATTTTTAAGAAGAAGGAGTAATGGCTGCAAAGCCCCCACTGCATTCACATGCAATGAGTGTTCAGAAGTTTAAAAGACTGATGCCAGGCAAATTTAAATGGGTCAGCCCCTGAGACATTTGATCTGTCAAAAAAAAAAAGTGGTAGTAGTCTCATGCAGTCCTGAGTTTCTAAAAATTTCAAGACTTTGACCCTTAAAGATACTAAGTATGACTGTGTTGCCCAACCTGTGGTGCGCACTGTGAAATTCGTTTAATTCTTTGTTCTTTGATGTTGCTTTCAGAAGGATTGAGGGTGCATTGCACAGTCACACATATGAAGCAATGAGACTGTCTATTGAACTACTAACGAACAACTTTCTCAAGCTTCAAATCTTTTTTGGCAAACATCATTTCTTTTAAAGGCCTTACATGAACTGCTCACTGTCTTCTTAAGAATAAATACCATTTCAAACAATCCTAATCAAACATCCTTTGCACTGTATCATTGCATAATATGAAACGTGCAGTCAGCTATTTTATATTTCTCTTTCCTTGTAAGTGCAGCCAGTGCAGACTTTCTGTATGTCTAGATTTCTGCATGCTAAACAGCAAGAAAAGCAGAGGATTTCTTTGTTCAACTAAAGGAAAAACACTAGCTGTGTTATCAGAGTGATAGCTTTATTTGGATTCCACTCTATTAGTTGATCTCCATGAACGACCAATTAAGATTCATCTTTCCAAATACCGGTTCTTTCATAAATCCTGCTGGAGAGCACAGCAGTGGAACTGAAGAGCTGTCACGGAGCCCTGCCAATAAAGTCACTGATGCAGTTGCAGAGTATCTGCACATAATTTAATCCCCTTGTTGCATGCATTGAAGGCATGCATTCCAGTACTCTCACATTTAAAATCCTTTAATTAAGGGTGCTACTCCTTGTCTCTTGCATATATTTAGAGTTCTAATGAGGCACTGCTTTTAAAGTATTCAAGGGATTTAATTGGACTCTTCATAGCATATAGATAAGAAATATAGAAAGAAATATGCTTTTTTCTATAAGCATATAGAAAAGACTGTTTTTCTCTTCAGAGACCTTTAGTTTTTATGCCATGTTTATTTTACTTAGTCATTATGATAACAGGTGCTGAAGTTCTAGGATCTCCTGGTTCTCCAAGTTAGCTTTTAAAAATTTTATTTTCACACTTGCTTTTGCAAACTGTGTCTGTTACAGAACCTGATTCCTCAGTTTGTCTTTACAATCAGACCCTCCACTACCTTTTTTTCACTGTCTGAAAGGGCAGTATTGGTAATACCACAGTTAATTGACCAGTGAAAATCTTTTTCTGCTTTTGCTCTGTAGGAAAGGTAATTTTGTAACTTTGAAAATACAGTTTTGAGTAACTGACAACATACGTGGCAAAGACTATAATGGTAATTTTAAAGAGTGAAATGCTGATCTTCTGAAATGCTTTCAGCATTTCTGGAAATTAGTTGAATAATTTCACTTTGGGGCAAATATGCAAAGCATACTGGTTAGTCTTCCATGATGATGTGACCATTCCAAATAATATTTGAACTATTACAAGGCAATAGTAGTGATAATACTAGTCAAACTGCATTTTGCTTCCTAAAGAGAGGCTAGCATTTCGCCCTCTTGAAAAAGCAGTCAAAGTGAAAATAAGTAGCACCTTTGGTTTCATAGGAAGCATTGCACATCACACCGTAAAGCTGTCTAGGCATATCTACCAGCCTGACAACTGAAACTTGCCATAGTTTTGCACTTGTCTCTTACAAGTCTGAAGATGTATGAATAAGAAAATGATCCTAATCTTTCCTTTCATATATCCTCTGTCACGACAACTTTTGCTGTTAGTATGTGGGGTAAAAACCACTTTCATATTCCTGGCAGTGTCCTGAAAGAAATGGAAACATCAGTGTTCTCCAGTATTTGCAGAAGATCTGTTGTCTCAGGACCCAACGTGGTGCACTCTACTATTGCTATAACATGATAGCACGTACCACTGTTCAAACATATTCACGGTGTGAAAACGTGCTCATCATTGTGAGTTAGAAGTCCACGTTTGGGTACCATTTTTTTCAAACCCGAAAGGTTAAATGCATTTTAGTATGAAAAAAAAGTCAGAAATAAACAGCAGAAGGGCTGCCTTATTAAAGAAGAAAAGTTAGGTTAAAAAGAATGTTATAAGAAAGACAACCTTCATGGCACTGCAACATCAGGAAAACTGAACTGGAAATAGTCAAATAATCAGTTCATAAGCTACCCACAGTCTTGTTAGGTTTGGCAATACTTAGAGTGAAAAAGATTGAAAGAACATAACTGGGAAAAAATAGTTTGTATTTCTCACCAAAAGTTATTGATTTAAAACCTAAATTATTCAATATAAATAGGCTGATCAGCACTTATCTCAAAGATGCATGGGCCTTAATCTACTGAAAATAACAGCAAAATAACAGCACTTTTCTTTCAGAAGGATGAGAATCTGGCCTAAGAGGAGCTAATGGTTTGCTAGACCATCATTCAAAACTCAGTATTTTAGCTCTGTAAAGGCTAAACATTTGGGCTTAGTTTCCATATATCAGACACCGTATATGCCACTACATGTGGAGTAAGAAGTTAAAATCCAAATGTTACCTTTATTTGGGCCCCTCACTACAAGAAGGACATTGAGGTGCTGGAGCATGTCCAGAGAAGGGCAACAAAGCTGATGAGGGGTCTGGAGCACAAGTCTCACAAGGAATGGCTGAGGGAACTGGGGTTGTTTAGTCTGGAGAAAAGGAGGCTGAGGGGAGACCTTCTTGCCCTCTACAACTGCCTGACAGGAGGGTGTAGTGAGGTGGGGGTTGGGCTCTTCTCCCTGGTAATGGGCAATAGGATGAGGGGAAATGGTCTGAAGTTGCGCCAGGGGAGGTTTAGGTTAGACTTTAGGAAAAAAATTTTCAATGAAAGGGTTGTCAAGCATTGGAACAGGCTGCCTAAGGAAGTGGTGGAGTCCCCATCCCTGGAGGTATTTAAAAGATGGGTAGACAAGGTGCTTAGGGACATGGTTTAGCGGTGGGATGGCAGGGTTAGGTTAACGGTTGGACTTGATGATCTTAAAGGTTTTTTCCAACCTAAATGATTCTATGATTCTATGACTTAATGATAAATAGTAAAGTTACAAAAAGAACAGCTAGTGAACATAGAAGAGAACTTGCCAAACAATTTTTATATTGAAGTAGACCTCTCATTACTGCTATTTCAAGTGACTTGGTGTTTCTGAAGGAATATACTGTGATACTTTGCAACACAACTGCAGATGATGTTATCAGGACTCACTTAGTGAGATTTAATGCAACAGTACCTTTCTCTTAGCTTTGAGCTGCTCGTGATATTTGTCGGATGTGTCGCCTGGTATTTCTCCTCCCCAGAGGGTAATTCCCACTATGGAATAAGTGATGCCCATGACAAGCAGTGGAAAGCAGTAGACCAGCACAATCACAATGACATGATACCTGCAATGAAAAAGCATTAGGCTGATAAGTGCTTTCAGAGGAGCTGTACCAATGGAATGGGCTGCTAGAAGTCAAGAGTGCTACTGTAGCACAAAGCAGGTTTTGTATTGACTGGCTAGTCCTTGGTGTTTTCACTGTCTTTTTGAAAGTCTTGAACTGCACTGTGAATTTATTTGCATTTTAATGCAAGTGCTTTATGGGGTTTCTAGTTCTGATTCTGAACTTGTACTAGCATAAATTAAGAATAACTCCACAGTCATTAAGATTAGTGACTGCAGAATAAGGTATGTTTTTCCCTAGTTAGCTGAATTGATTTAATTATTGCACAGCCAAGTACCCTAAGGGCAAGCAAGGCATTTTGAGCTTTAGTCTAGACCATAAATGAAAGAGGAAAATAAGTATTTATATGGTATATTTATGAAAAGGCCCTGATAAGTGTCCTGTACTACCCAGTGTACTCTATATGGCAGATCTGTTGCACGTAGGCAACACAGATGTGTTGCCTATGTGCAACATAGTCATCGCTGCTGAAGTAAGCACCGGGAAAAAAAGATAACTTCTTTTGCGTCATGTTAGTTGCTGGTTAAATGCCATCTTCAAATAAAATCCCAGTGAATGATCAGTGAAGAATCCTCAGCCGTCACTGAGAGTGACCTTACTGCCCTAAATAGAAATGTCTGTGCATGGCTTCTAAAGTGATAAAAATTATATATGACCAGGACCTCTTTCACCTGCCTGAAAGAGAGCAAAAGGTCAAATTTGATGCTGGATGATTACACAAGCTTTCAGCCTTGAACACAGAGTTCATCTTAAATGCCAGTGAAGACATGAAAGGGCAGATAATGTTTCTATGGCTAGGTAGCCACTTATTCCTAATTCTGCCAGAGGGACAAATAGGATATATTCAATTTAATTGACTGTTATTCTACACTTTCAGAAACTGGAACCAGTTATAGGTTTTACAGTTTTCTTATTTGGACTGATACCTGAGATAATTGTGATAGTGTAACAGAATGAAGTGGGAAAATCCTACCCTCTCATGAAGAGATCCAGAGAAAAAAGGCTGATTAGGACAAGGAGAGTCTGGAAATACTTGTTTTCCTGGTTAGGATGAAAAGGAAACTTGATTTGAATTGCATGTTTGGTCCCAATTTCTGACTATCTCTGCCTGTTTAAAAGTAGCCATTTTAAGTGAAACAATTATGGTGAACGTGCAGTATGGGATGGAGAACACTCATAGAAATGGAAGAGAATGAACGTGTTCTGCTTGTCACTTAAAATGCTCTATCTTCCTAGCTTAGAAAACTTGCTTTACATTTCTCAGTGATCAGTGCTGTTAGCTATTCTGCATGTAGAGTATCTGCATGATATGGTACAGCTTTTGCCAAGTCCATTGCAAATGTAGACACCACCATGCACAAGTTTAAAAGAACAAAAGCTTACGTAAAATGCTGTTTTGGACCACCTGGCCATGCTACATAGCAAAGCGTTCTCCCAGGCATCACCTTGGTTATGGAGTATAGGCACTGGGGAAAGGCCAGCAGGAAAGCCAAAATCCATATGCTCCCAATGACCACTTTGGTAGCAGTTGCAGAGAGCCTAGGTTTCAAGGGATCAATAATGGCCATGTATCTGTAAAAGAAAGCAAAAACCTGTGCATAAGAAACCTTCGTCGATTAGGATATATCTAGAATCAACCAAAGCTTAGGGCTGGGAGAATGATAAAAGCAGAGATATTTGTCTTCCTAGAGTTCTGATGGCATTGTGCTCTTTGGGTGGTTCAGCCCCCATCAAGGCAGTGCTAGAAGGACAGGAAGGTTCATTGAATATTATTTTAAAGCTGTGGGACACCTGGTTAACCATATGTATACCGGTAGAGCAACTATTTCTCAAAGAGTTAGTTAATCCTGTCACTGCACAACCTGATTGAAAAGCAACAATACAGCTTGATATTCTGTTACTCTGCTACCTAATACAGGGTTTATCTCTAATTAAAAAATAAACAGCCAGACTGTCAGGGTTATTAGTCATCTGTCTAACAGGAACCTGATAAGTCCGCATGCTTTTATTTCAGTAGACATCGACTGACTTTGGATCGTCTGCCAAAGAGCCCCAGACTGTCTGATTCATACAGAGTTTGAGAGAGGAGCCATACAAGTGCTTCCTTGAGCAATGTAGAAGCAATAAAAGCACCAAGAGAAACAGATGCATGAAGCATGAGAACATCTTATTTGCTTTCCCAGTTCCTGTGTTTTCAGGTAGGATAGCATTCTTCTTGACACCCTGTAATTGTATCGGCAATCCATATATGCTGATAACTTTAGAAGAATGTGCAAAAAATCATTAAAAAGTTTACTCTAAGTAATTACAATTTAAAAGCTTAGGAAAAAGAGCAACAGGAAGGCATCAAGACAGTAAAAGAAAAACAAGTCTTGTTTTCTGTCTTTTGATCTCTGTTGCAGATACAAGGAACAAGGGAGACAGAAATTTTGTATTTTATATGCTCCATATCACTTACTTCATGTGCTTTTCACATTTTTCTTAGCATGACTACTGCTTTGATTTCTGGGCTAAACCATGTTTTCCACCAACTTCCCTGATCACATGGCTTTAGACCATGAGAACCCTTGTTATACTGTTAAGCAACTGCTTGGGTCTGTGCTTCCAAATCCAGGTTGGATTTGAATTGAAATCCATTGAAATCAATGGATAAGCTGCCATTGATTTCAATCAATCCTTTTTTGGATGAGTAAGTTCTGTTCTGCTGCAATTAGAAGAGTAGCACTCATTTAAAATGAAGGAAGGTGCGACATGTCCTAATTGTTACGCACCTAGTACACACCTAGGTTCTAGGCAGACTTGCCCAAGATTTTTAGGTGCAGACATTAGCTACAAGACAATAATATCAGTAAGATAATGCTCCTGATAAGAATTTGTGCAAGTAATCTTCTGCATCCATATTTACCTGCTATGGCAAACAAATTTCATTCAAGATATTCCTACTTTTTAAAAATTTCATACTTGAGAAATGGATAGTTATAGAATAGATATTTATTTTAGCAAAAATAACTCCATTTATAGTTAACTATCAAATATGTGATAAATCCAACAGCTGCCGTCATAGTGGTGCCCAGCCTCTAGTAGACATAACTGTGTTAATACCTTAAAATATGTCAGAAACAAAGAGTGATCTAAAACAACTTCAGTTCTGAATCATCAATTTCCATATCTAGAATTTCAAGCCTATTCATTTTGCATTGTTTTTACTGCACATCCATATTTTTTTCCCACAGGGTAATTAGTTCCCCTCAGCTTTACCTGCTTTTTGGTTTTTTGGGGCAAACTGGTGCTTTTGATATTACATACTAACTATGAAATAGCTTTATTTGCATGTGGGGTGTCTTGTCCTGAGAGAGCAGCAGATGTCATATATACAACAGTTGGATTGTTGCCCTCTACTCCCTGGTTCCCCTCTCCTCTAAAGAGTAAGTACAACTTGGTAATGAAGACAAGTTTGTAGTCATGAGTCCTGTCTTTCAAATTGAGCTAGCTTGAGCGTGGGCTGCCAGCTACTGTCCAAAATCTTGATGACCTTTACCTGTGGTAGGTGATAACCCATAAACAAGTAATCATTTTCACATGCTTGTGGGACTCTTAAGGCATCTTCTAGCCTGGAATCATTCCTTTCAATTGCTAGTTTTCTTCAGATTGTACATTGACATTATTTTATGTGCTATTGTCAGATTTCTGTTACATTCACATTATTCTTATTCCCAGTTATATTATTCTTATTCCCAATAGGTACCAGCAGCAATTATCTTTGCCTAAGATAAAATTCCGTTGTTTTATCTCCCTGCCTGGTGACTGCCCTTTAAAGATGTGGATTGTTTGTGCGAAATGACTCATACAGCTGTACTGATGGAAATTTTAACTATTGGCTGTCTGAGTGAGGTAAGTCAAAGGACAAGAATCAGATGAAAAGCAGGCTACTTGTCTTTCTTGTTGCAATTTGAGTGATAAGCCAGCAGCCTAGCTTTTGCCCAAGATAGATTACAAAAATGTAGCAGGCAGTCATTCTAACAAACAAGATGGGGAGGAGGTGGAGGAGCCTTTACCATTCCCTCAATAATGCCTTTGTGCGGGAAGGGCTTAGCTGACCAGAAAGTATTGACAGCTCTCTACTACTGAGCCTTTGATAACAAATCTAATTTATTCTAATTTGCCAGTACACTAACAATTACAATGAAGTATCTAATATGTTCCCTAAGTGGCTTTTCTTAGAAACAAAATAGCTTAATTAACATAGAGAGATATTGATTTATAGCCACAATTGTTACACTCATTCAAATTTGTCATGTAAGTTTGGTAGCATTTTCCTAGAGAAGCCATCATTGCCGTAATTAAGGATAATGAAAAATGTGGAATGACTCTCAGTTGCAGGCCAAAACCCACCTCTGTAGTTGAGCTGTCTCTGGTTGTTAATCTCTGTAGCCAAAAGAAGCCCAGCAGAGAACTGAGTCCCTCCTGCACTGTTAGCTGTCATTTGCAATGGAGGCTCCTGCCTATAATTTTATTTGCTGGAAATGCTATCTTGCCATTACTGGTACCCAAGGGCGGTAAGTTGTTTGTCTGTCTCTTTAGCCTCTCCCTGAAGGAGCAGTAGCTAATTTTTCAGTTGGCCCTTGCCTTTGATCTCTGTCCATTTTGGACAGTGCGTTCCATCAGGAATGAAAGCTCCTGCTAGTACAGGCTAGAGGTTCCATGCTTAGGTGTTGCTCAGAAAATTAGTGAGGTGAGAAGGTTAAGTATGGGATAATGTGTATGTATGATGAAGGTTATTGCCCCTATATATTCCATTTACCCATGGCTGACAACTGTCTGTCATCTTTCATGGTGTAGCTCTATAATTAGGGCTCATTTACTTACTGTATTTGATACCCTTATGTGTATTTTATATAGCAAAGTGCCAGTTACAAGGGAGAGCAGCAGACATGCTGTCTGAATTGTGCACTGAATGGTGCTGAACATGGTATAGAAAAAAGAGGATTGTGTGAGTAGACCAGGAATGAAAGGGAGAACGATGAGATACAGGATCTGGAGAAGCAAAAGAACTGAGACTGGGGAACAGTTTGCTGAACACAAAAATAGGAATAGAAGTGAAACAAAAATAATGAGAAACTAATAGGAGGAGAAGCAAAGAAAGGAGAATTGTAGAATAATAGCAAATAGAAATTGGGTCAAGGGAGGAGAGGATAAGACAGGAAACTGGGGTGATGTAAAGGGAAAAGACATTTGAGAAAAATCAGCCCTATTGGACCAGAGATTCCAAGGTAAGTAGAATGGGTAGAAAAGCACAATGTTTTGACAGCAGGGCGCTGTGGTGGCAAGCCCTTTTGCCTCTGCAGGTGTACGGGAGAGAACTCCCAAAGAGTTGTTCTCTCTGTGATCAGCCAACCATAAACTGCGTGCAGGGGAAACATATGGGCTTTTCTGATCCTCTGATGTCATCTATCTTAATGACTGTTCCACTTCTCCACTATTCTTTCAAGTGGCCTGAACTTATGCAGTCCTTTTCAAGTCAGTGAAAGCGGCGAGTGCTGAGGCCCTTATAGGTCCACCGTGTTCTGTGATATTTATACACAGACCTTGGACCTCCCCACACCTCTGTCTCTAAGGTCATTAAAGGATGGTAGGCATTTGAGCTGAAGAGAGATTTATAGTGGCTACAAGCAACTGAAGACTTGTTACACTGCTAAAAAGCATTCTGTAGCCACACAGACGTTATTCTGTGGGGCGCTGTGCCAATATGCTTTGCAGTCTTTGGACATTTACTGTTCAGTCAGTTGCCAGGCTGGAGCAATGGGACCCCCCAAAAGGGCTCTGAACTCTCACTGAGGTCGTTTGATTTCAGGATCAGACTTCTAATATCAACCGAAAAAGATTAACTCATTTATCACAACAAGCAGCAACCATTATTACCCCATCCAACATAAACACTAACACTTGGAAGACAATTATAAGATACAATATGCACATTTAGAAATTTAGGAATATAAATATGTGCAGGTAGATACTCAAGCCAACACTTGCGAGAATGTGGGTTATTCAACATCTACATCATGTCCTACATACTACTCTAAAGCATTATTAGGTAGCAGTTTCATCACTAGAATCATTAGCACATGATTTTGTTTGCTGTGATCATGCTATATCCCACTGTCATTGCTTTCCTTCCAGCTTTGGCTTGTGTTAGTCTTTGTCCCTAGCTAATTACTACTGAAGTCAGCAAGAGTCTTTCCATTGAACTAATGAATATAATGGCTGGTACATCATGGTGTGCTTGCTGCAGCACTCTTTTCCAAGACTGTTTTCTTATCTGCTGGGGTCAGAATAGACCTAGTTTCCTTCAGAACTGCTCAGTTTGGCTGGAGTCTACAGTTTACTGTTTGGTACTTGTGTCTTGGGTTCATCAAATCAAGAAAATCTGTTTTCTCTGAAACAATAATAGAGACAGTTCTCATTTGAATAAACTCTTTAAGCTAGTGGTTATAATGACAGCATAATCATGTAGCTCTGGTACAGTTTGCAAATAGCATAAGAGACAAAAAGTACTCTAAAAGCTTCTGAAGTTTGTATTATGGTCCTGAGAGTAGAAAAGGTAAAAAGATAATCCTAATTTATCTTCTTGTAAAACAGCATACACTGGCTAATACAGGCAGGAAAGTCTTCCCTCTTTAACACATTATTTAGAAAATTGTAGCAAAAATACATAAGACGTTTTTAAAACAAAACAATGTTCAAAATTGGCTCCTTCAAACACCCATCTGGAGACACCGTTGGAACCCTTTAATCATCCTAAGTGATTTATGTCACCTCTTTACAGTGTGCTTGTAAACTCAAATGGGGGAAAAAAGTAATGAATTCAGTCCCAGATTGTGACAGGAAATTGGGACTTGACAAAGGAAGAGACTGAGAGAAAATCATAGTGCTTGCATGTAAATGGCTCGTCAACAGCAGACAGTGGAGCGCGCTTCCTTCCCGAATGCACAGATGCTGTTATTCCTTCAAAACAGAAGCTGGTTTTGAAACTTTATATTTGGAATCAACTGGTAATTAAGAAATTTAGGTAGGGAAATTGCTAGGGTTCCCCGCCCTTATTTGAAACACTGTTGTGGAAAATCCTGCAAGAGGTCTTTGTAAGGTAGATACAGTAGACTAAAGGGGATGGAATCAACTGTGAATTTTAGAGGTATTTTTTGTATGATGAAAACCAAATCTTTAACTTTTACGTTCTTTAATCTTTGTCTTCTACCTACTAGTGCAAGGCTCAGTCTTTTCTTGTGGGAGTGGTCTGTATTCATTCATTTAGACTGACTTTCTCTGCAGGAAGAGTGGCTATGGGGGTTTTTGTAGGACTGTCTCTGACTCCTGGGTAAGACTGCTTTTGGTGGCCAGAGGGGTTTACAGTGAACAATGTTACTGTTACACAGTGATCACCTTAAAGCTAAGAGCATAAAGAAAGAGTGTATGACAGCATGACATTTGAGAGAGCAGTGGGCAATATCCCAGGGGGATAACTTGGCCTTGATTTATTCAGTGGCACACATGCTGCTTTTGGTGAACGGCTGTCGTCCTTTGAGCAGGGGGTAACACTGCAGTTTTTCTGAAATCAGGACTAGTGTCCAATGACTTGCTTTTGGCCACTTCTTAACAGAAACCTTAAAACAGAAATATTGAAATTTTGCAGCATAGCTGAGTTCTCATAAACAGTGCAATGCTTTCTACTTGAGGAACATTTTGGTAACTTGTAATGGGCTAGATTTTACACAACGTATTCTATAAGTATGCATATTGATAGAAAAGGGATAACGCTTGTCTTTGGTCTGTCTAATAAAATGATGGACTAACTGACTTCCCTGGACAGAAGGGTTTCTGTTTCTCCTGTTCTTTGAATATGGTCTACCTGGGCTATTGAGGACCAGTATCAATGCAAATTCTGCAAAACCAGCTCCATCTGCACAGACTACAACCCACTCTGTTATTGCCTACATTTCTGACACTGTCATCTGAATGGCTTCCTTCTTGTTTCTGCAGCTATTTTGAAGTAATTTTATTTTAGGTAAACACAAATATGTGAATGATACAGATTTCTCTCCTGGTAGGTAAATCAGTTAGAAATACATGCATATAGGCACTAATATTCCAGAAAAAAATCAAGAAAAAACCCCAACCTTTGACTGTCTTTGAAAAGTACTGCAGGTTTACAGTTTGAAAAAAAAAAGCTGTATTAAACTTTAGTTTGGGTGTAGGGCAGGTAGTGTTTTGTGTGGTTATGTGACACCAGAGACAGCTAAAGCTAACTAACAATAAAATGGCATCTTGTGGAATAAAACAGCACAGTGAGTTTACAGAAACTCTCTTCATCCATTTCTTCAGATGGAAATATTCTCAGATATGAGGGGGCAACTCTCTGGGGAAAACAGCCTGTAAAGCACAAAAAACCTGTAAAGAAATCCATCTAGCTTTTAGTTTTTCTTGTTCCTATGCTCGTCTCTCTCTCCCCGGTCTTCAGTGCAAATTCTCTCTTCTTTTACATGGAAACCATTTACTTTGAGACAAAGAGTTTGAGGGAAGGAGACTGAGAGAGGGGCCAAAGGCTGCAGTTCTGTTTGGGCTGAGCTCTGTGCAGGGGACGGCAGCTGTCTGGGCGATGCAGGATTCCTGCCTCCCATTGCTTCAACCTCCTCTATTCACTGCCAAGCACAAAACCCTTGGTACCAAGCACATATATAAAAATGCAAGTACCAGTATACATCTTCTTGGTGCACGCCTTTTGCTGATGCCACTGCCATATGACCAAAACATAGGGTCATGCCCTGTGCACTCCATATCTTAACCTGTTAGACATATTTGAGATAATTTTTTTCACATACACATTCTCCTCTACTCCAGTGATTCCGAGCACACAGGACAGGTAACAGATACTTAACTCCCAATTCAGATAATGTTATTCTACATCAAAGATGATCGTGTATAGTTTGGCAGGAGTTTAAAGAGAGAGTTTATGGCACATGAAGGCCTTGAGCATTTTGCCCCAGGAATAGGAAGTCATGCAGAGACAGATACCAAAATACATTCTACTGGAAAGATAATACATTTTTCAATGTGCCAACTGCCCACTTCAGAATTTCAGTAACAGATTCATTTATAGGGCTTGTGATACTACTTTGTGACAATGACAACTGCTCTTACAGCATACACTTGAAGAGAATGAAGAGCCTAAGTGATATTTTGAGGATCTGAGTGTGTACACATGATGAATTTAGGTTTCATTTGATAAATTGAATCATGTGTTTATGCCTCGTAACTGTCTTCTCTTATAAGCTTGTATCATATCACTTAAGCTGGAGTCTAACGAGTGTGTAGAGGGATTATTAACAGCCATCAGTACCTGAACAATGTCACAGAAAAACAGAAAACTGACCCAGTATACCTGTGCTTCTGCAGATGTAGTAGAAATCTAAGAAATAAGGTGGGAAGCTAGAATGACAAGTTCTGAATAAGGGTATAAGGTGTAATAGGCATCCTAGAAACTAGGTAGGAGTAATGTAACACTGTAATACTAAGGTTCATAAAAAAGAGAGGAGAGGAGGAATAAAACTGAATGTTAAATATAGTTTAAAATCAAGTCAAGTAAACCAAATATATTCATGAATAATACAGAATTTTATGGTTTGAAACTCCAAGCATGACTCTGAAAAAATAAATTTCAGGATTATACACTCAGCTAATTCACAGTAATAATGGTGACATGCCAAAAGAAATTAGGAAGACTGTGTTAGCAGGTAATGCAATAGTAATAGAAGATATCAGTGACTTCCATGCAGACATAAAATATATCCTTGGTCAATGTTAATGACTGTTCTATGGAATACCTATGAGGAGAAGCCCAAAGTAAATGAGCTCTTGACTTGGTCCTGAACACTATCTATGGTGAGGCTTAAATGTTATTATTCTTCGAGTAGTGTCTGGACTATGGCTGGCATTAACATCTCTGCAGAAACAATAAAAGCCCTCAAAAGCTGCTATGGTAGTGTTTAATTTTAAAAAGGGGGAACTATAAAAACTTGAGGAAGCTTATTAAAAAGAAATTAGAAGAGCAACCAAAAGGAAACAGACTGCTAATAACAAGAATCAATCATGTTCTGAAACATGGAGATTCTCTAATTATCTATATTTTATTAGTGAAGGTTAATTTGATTTTGAGTCTGGTGTTCAGCAAAGTGAGCGCAGGGTTGTGGGAAAGACAAAACTGGGCCCATGGCTCTTGGGTTCTGATTTTCATTCTGATGCAAATTGTATGATTATTTGATTTTTCAATCAAATTTTTAAAAACATCCATCCTGATGTCAACATGTTATCCATGTCAACAACATGATGCTGTGTAGTCATACTTAAGTGAGCTGTCTGGGGTACCAGAGATAAGAGTGATAATATATCTGTCTTCTAGCTCTAATTTTAATAGCCTTATTCCTTCTAAAAATAGTGTCACAGACACAGTTCTGTGGAATAAATGCAAATAGGAAGATTCATTACAGCTCTGTTGCACTAGACAAATTATTCTGTTTTATTATTTATATATATAGTTCTGTTTCTGCCTGTAGGTCAAAAAAAGGGCATTTCATTCTATCAGAAGGACCAAAAAGGGGGGAAAAGATGAAGTTATTATTGAAATCATAATGGGACTTGGGGACATGATCGAGTTTTAAGTTTTAAAAATGGTGATTTACTTTGATAATCTCCAGATCTGAAGTTAAATATTGGACTTTCATTATGCCTCAGTAGGCAGCAAATTGTAACAGCTCCACAGTTTACATCAACACAACATGTGAGGAAAGTTTGGTGTTTAAAAAAAAAGTGCATGGAATTCTCTTTAACATTGGACTTTATTTTCTCATTCTTCTATTGCAATACCTTTGACTCTGGAAGTAGCTGAACCAAAAAACGTGCTAGGATTTTTGCGGAGTATAGGGCTAGGATAGATGGGTAACATTTGGCAGAATCTGATCTTTAGAAAGGATTAGGTCAAATCCATCTTTTTTCTCTTTCCTAATAATCTGTTAAAAAAAGTTACGCAGGTCTTTTTGATGCTATTGTGTTGGCCCGTGTTGAGCAGCAGTAAGCCTTGCAGGCTGTTTTGCAGTAGTACAGAACATTGGTGTATCATAAATATAATTTTATTTACATTTGTTTGAAATATTGGCATATATATGTCATTATTTTCAACTAATTTTGCATATAAAGAAATCTAATATATATGCTATAGCTCTTCAAAGCCGAAAAGTTTGCTTGCACACAACTTAGACAACATGGCCTACAGAATTGGATGTGAAAGGAAATGTGTACTGCCCAGGACTTCTGCTCAGTGATGTCTAGAATCACAGTGACTCATTCATTCTCCGTGAACATTTGGATGTTCTAAAATGATCAGTGGAGCACATCATGACATACTTTTTAGTGAGTTGCAACCCATGACCTTTCAGTATTTTGGGATGTTAACAATTTCTAATGGAAAATCATCTGATATGATCCCATCATTTCAGTTCCCTCAGTAGCTTTATCCTAATTTGGAGCTTTTTTTTTTTTTTTTAATTTTTAAATGAACATGAATGTGTAAGGATGAGTTTACTGGGTCAAAACTAAAACAGAGCGTCCTGTCACTGGCTGAACTCTTACAGAAGGCAAATGGGAACCAAAGTTTTAAAAAATGTCCACCCAGCAGATCTGTGCCCTGGAATAGGGCAGTCTGTACATCCAAGGACATTGCTTGGAATTCACTTTGACCCTCACTTTTCCTCTTGACTCTGCAGAATTGTTCTGCAGAGGTAGCTGGGAAATGGTTAAAGGTACTGATCACATCAGGTGGGATTTGGTATAAAAGGGAAAGGAATAGCAGTGTGAATAGGGAAGGAGGGACAGACTGCTCTTCTGCTTGTTTTACATGGTGCTCCTTGGTACTACAGAGGGCTCACCTAGACACAGCCATGGCATTGTTCACTGTGCTTTCCCCAGGGGGAGATTTTGATTTGTCTTTGGGGGCAGGTGAGCTTGGAACATGTGGTGGCGTGGAAATTGTGATTTCTTCAGGGGATTTTCAGGCAAGAAATAGATCAAAGAAATAGATCGCTTCTGAGCACCAGTGTCTCACAATGCTAAACCAAGGGAAACATTTCCAATATATTCGTATCTTACCATTGCACTTCAGTCAGTGTGGAGCTGAGCTGCTATTTACTCAGTCTGGAAATGCACCCTTTGGATTCCCAAGGAACTGTATTCACCTTCCTTTCCAGTTTCCTAGCATAAATTTAGGAACTTTCAAGGTAGTAAGTACTACATCTCCATGGATATTTTTGTCAGAAAAATGAAAAAAATCTTACTCAGAGCATCCTAGTAACTGCTCCACTAACAGCACAACCAGCTGCAGCAATAACAGTTACATTCTCAGCATCAACTACAAACCTTTTATCTTTCTGAAAACCTCAGGCTTGATGAGAATCTTAAGCTAAACCCAAATTGACAATTGAAGAAACCTTTGCCTGGTATAAAGATGGTATCACTGGCTTTACACTACCTCCTCCATTATTAGTGGGAAGTAACAGCTGGGAACAAGATACATCACTGGCAGGAGGACAGTGCACAGATTTCCTCCTGTCTTCACCCATCCTCAGAGAAGAGAGGTAGCAGAGTTGCTAAGAATCTAATTTTCTCTTTCATTTTTAGCTTCGTGGAACAAAAATGCATCTGGCTGAGAATGCCACCTAAACTTTGCAATTGGTAGGGCCAACAGAAAAGCATTATTATGAACTTGTCCACAGCACAGGCAAAAAGTATAACAACGTTTCCCAATCTTTGCACCTGGCAATGAGAACTAACATTTAAGAAGCTGGATTGAACCTTATCAAATCTTAACTAACATCACCGGGAAGTGCTGCCGTTCTGCCAAGTCAATTCAGGCAAGATACATAACATGATTTGCATATAGAGAAAGGAGTTTTGTGAGTAATTTCGGTCCATTGCTAAAAGGAATATGAGATTTGAAGTACAAAGCGATCTGTTTTTCTGAATGAAAATTCAGGAATTTACTGGATTTCTAAAGCATGGGGTAAGTTATCGCTCCAGTACAGCAAATGTGAAAATGATCATAAAGAAAGGAACGTTTCCTAGGGGAGACTCACAGCACCTCCTGAGAAAGATGGTCCATCAAAGCTTTTCTGTTGGAAATCTGACAACTACATCCCCCCCTTGACTCTGTGGAGACTACAGCTGTCCTATTCCATTATTGTCAAGAGCACACGGGTAAAGTTTTTCTCTGTCCTGTTTTCTTTCACAGTCACAAAGGCTTGTTTTGCGGCAAGTAATCGGAAAAAAATCAAGCACTTTGACACCATGTTCTTACCAGCCCTCTGGATATGCACAGATGGCAATGTAAATAGTCTCATTAGTTAAAATCAGGAGGAGCCAAGCAGCTCAGAGCTGTCTGTGAGAAGAGCTGTTGAAATCAGAGTCTGAAGTGATTTCTGAGGAGGAGGCAAATGCCTCTGCCAGCTGCAGAAATACAAAGAGGAGGGAAATTTGAAATCCTCTCCCTTCACACTCAATCTCTACAACTCCTTATCAGTATGCATTATATAACATTGACTGAGGGACAGATACTGTTTTCACAGGTGGGGCAGCAAAACCCTAAGCAATGCTGCTATTACAGAATTAGTATTAAAAAATGGAGCACAGAGAGCAGCTGAAGTCAAACAGAGAGAGGAAGTGTTTGTTGTGAAAGAAAGCAAGAGATTAAAACCAACGAAAGGCTGAGGGAGAAAAACCAAAGACAGGGAGCAAACCAGTGTGTTTGGGAGAGATCTTAAAGAAGTACAGAGGAGTACAATTGATGAACTATTGAGGGCTCTGCCTCTCATCACTTAATGATTGTTATCTCTGTATTCTTATTGCAGCAGATTCTGATCTCAATCTCTCACCCCTAAACTTTTGCTCTCTTTTCTCACCTGTCCACGGCTATCGCTGTCATGGAGTAGATGCTGGCGAAGACAGCTGTGATTGGGAAGAAGTTGTGGAAGCGGCAGTAAGCCTCTCCAAAGTACCACTCATTGTGCAGCGCGTAGATGAAGTTGATGAGAGTATTGAAAGCAGCCATGGAGGCATCGGAGAAGGCCAGGTTCACCAGGAAGTAATTGGTCACCGTCCTCATGCGCTTGTGAGCCAGGATAATCCAGATGACAATGAGATTTCCAAAAACGGCCACTGCCACCACACCACCATAAGCCAGAGACCACAGGGCAATGCGCCAAGAGGGTTGCACAAACTGGTTGGAGAAGTTGGCTGCAGAGGATGCTACGGGGGGAGAAGCGTTTCCAGCTGGTGCTCCCAGCGCCTGCCCCCAGGGATCGCCCGCCGCAGCAAGGCTCGTGTTCCACCTGCTGCTCATGCTCATGGTCCAGTTGGCTGTGGGGACAGAAGTCATCTTGGACGTTCCTCTCCTGTCTTCCAGGAATGATGCGCCTCTCCCACCTCCCTCTCCCAACCCTCCCAAAATCCCCACTAAAAGATGAGAAGAGGAAAGAAAGAAAAAAGGAAGTAAGGCAGCACAGCAGGTACTGGGAAGGAGAGATCTGTCAGAAAAAGCTTTGGCTACGGTGTTCAAACTGTTAGAAATGCTGTACCAGCTGAGTCAGGAGAGCTACTTCTGGGTAGAACAGCATCCCATTCCTCCTCTGTACAGCCACCTCTTGCTTTTGGTTTTGCTGAAGGAGAAGGGGACTGGCAGCCAAGGCACATTTTATAGGCTTGTGAGTTCACAGCGTCATGAAGGGAGTGGAGAGATAAGCTCCGTGGGCTGGTAAGATAACACCTCTTTCTCTCTGTTCTCCCTCCTCCCCTTTTATTTCATTCACCGCCAGCAGCAGGCACTTTCAGGAGCTGTGGAGAGCACCCCGGTGAAAATGAATTCTCGTCTCATTTTTGTTGAGAGATTTGTTTTATATTGCCTTTATTTAAGTTTCATTATTGCGCTTCCTTTTTAAATAGTCTTTTTGCCCTGTCTTTGCAGGGCTAATTAGCTGGCTTAGTTGAACGTCCCAGGACTGAGACTGTGTTTTATTACAGCTGTTTCCAGATTAATTTGTGAATTTATTCCAGATGAATTCAGATCTGTTTTTTTGCTGCTGTCTTTTAATTTGGTACATGCTTTCCTTTTAACCATTCTGTTAGCTACAGATTTGGAATAGCAAATATCTTTCAGATAAAGGAATACATCCTGCTGCTCCCTAATTTCACTTTTCAATCTGTAATATGTAATTGACATCAAGAAACATTTATAGAATTAAAATGTGGCTTTTTCTTACAGCAGTAACTTTGGTGTCTGTAAAGCCAATTGCATATTCAGCAGACGCTGATTTTTGTTGAAACACTATGCAGCCCTAAACATAGATGTCCTTAAATATGGGTAAAATGGCAGGGGTTTAGGTTTTTGTATCTTTGAATATATTTTTTTTTAATTCTTTTTACTTATTTGCTTTTATTTCACACTTAATACTATTATTATTTTGAGCAAACAATATTTGTATATGCAGCAATTTCTCTACTGGTGGAAAAGGGTAAATGAGGAAATTTAACACCTGATGTTTTCACATCCCAAAAAATCAGTTTTCTTGTTAATATGTTAACAACAGCTGGCATTGGGAATGCATGCTTTGTGCAAGGGTTGATTGCAAGGGACCTCAACTAACAAACCTTTGTTATTCAATAAGCTGCAGTCTTTAGGGAGAAAATGTGTTTTAGTGCTGATCTGCTCCATGCTTCAACAATTTAGAGCTACTACTTGTCATCAGCAGAGACTTCAGCTGTACCACAGTAGTGGGAGCTAGTCAATACCCCTATCAGCAATGACACATTCTACATTTTTCTAAACAAAAGCTTCATAGAAAAATCAAATATTCCTGTGCGCCACTTGCTCCCTGTTGTATTTACCCCATGGAAGTAGTGTCGGCACTTCAACTGTCAGGTCTTCACTGCAGTTTTAATATGAATGACTGCAGTTGTGGCCATTTCTATACGCTTCTCAGGTCTTACCGGCTGACAGGATCCCAAGCAGCAGCCCACCCAAGGCTTAGAAGCTCTGCTGAAAACCACCCTTCATACAGCATGTCTAGGACCTACCCATACGTTGCAGGTCCTTGTCACAGGAAAACCACTGGAGTTAATCCCACAGTTCCATTTTGAGTGCCACATCTTCCATCCGAGTCTGAAGAAGGGAATAGCAGTTCACATGCTGTTTCCCCAAGAGGCTTTGTGCCCTGTTCTCAAGAGATCCCATAGTGAGAAGCACAGAGTCAGCAGAGACTATAGTAGTGCTGAGCGGGTTGAACTGCTCTTTAAATTAGCTTAAACTACAGTGAACTGTGGTATATATTTCTCTGCCTTTTGGGTACGTACAGAGGGGACTTTGGGAAGGCAATGAAGGATAAGCAGTTGAGCAATTCAGGTGTGCTCTCCTGGTAAAATCAGTGGGGTGCTGGCCAGAGGGTTAGTAGCTAGGGCTCTTCACTCAAGATTTTCATATGGCCATGAGCCAGGAAGCAGAACCCCAGCCCTGTGCCCTATACCTTTCCACCTTTATGCCCAAACTAGGAACTCCAGACTGTATCCTTTTACTGAGCTGATATGTTTTCCACATTCCCACACCAGCTGCCTAAGTCCTTGTGTCCCACATGCTTCTGTTGCTTTCATCCAGCTCTCCCAGCCTCAGCTCTATTACTCCTTTTCCTCAGTTTCAGCAGACACATACTTCTTGCATACAGTGCTGCTAGGTGTGCAGCAGAGTGCAAACCTGTAGGAGCTGCACATGATATAGCACGTGCAGCAACTTTGCCTATATAGAAACTTAAAGGATCAGTGTTTGAACTATTTGCTCTGCATAGTTCATGGAGTCACATTCCAGTCTTGTGTGCAAATTCTGTCTCAGTGGTGAATTCCCCTAAAAAATGTGCAGTATGCGGTAGTTCTGCACCCATGCTGCAAACTAGGGGCTGTATTTTGACTTTGAGAGGAGGAGCCTGATTTCTTGTTCCTCCCTAATCCTCTACAGTGCCCCCCAGGGAAATTGTTCTCCTCAATGCATTCCCAGTCGCATTGTGAGAAGTTTAGTACAAGTCAACACCTCATTATGCAGGCAAAGCTATCAGTAAATCGAGTCCTTGAGGCTGTACTTTAAACAAAAATCAGGAAGCTTTTTGTATTCTGTGTTTGTGAAATGTCAGCCAGACCGCCAGCGCAGTATGTGAACAAAGGTGTCGGCTTTGCAGTGTAGAAATGAAATGAAAGCATCATTTATTCCTGTCCTCTTCTTTGGTGATACCCCAAGGAAACTGAGGAACTATTCCACTCCTGTAGGGAACTTTTTGTACACTGTCCTCTTCCCCATCCCCTCTTCTCCACATATGAGGAGAAGAGAAACTATGGTGTCCAGTGGCATCATTCCATAATGGACAACATAGATTTTTCATTAGTTGCTTGCTCAGTAAGCCAGGTGTTATCTGTTGTGTTGCAGCAGGCACCCAAATCTGGCACAAGAGGTGGCCGAGTATCTCGAACTGTTTTGTTTTGAGAAATTGAACACCAAACAGCACAGGGCAAGTGTTGGGCAACTGGATCAGCCTCCCATGGGGAACATTTACAATTCCTTTTGGAGATGACTGCAAAAATTTCTAGAATAAATTCCTCTGTGCTCTAGCTTTTGTTCTTATTGAAACCCTAGAGGAGCAGTCTGGTACAATCAATTGGAGCAAAACCAGGTCCACCTATATTCAAAAGACTACAGCAAAGAAATAGGTTGATCTGCCCTTTAGTACCTGTCTTGCTAGCATTTTATTTAACTAATTAAGGGAAGACGTTAGGCAGCCAGTAATTGGCTCTTGCCTAGAGAGGAAATTCACTTGGACAGTGAAGTCAGCTGTGCTTCTCCGCCAAAATCTGTGTTAATGATACATGTACTGATTGAAAATTGGTCAGCTGAAGGTCATCAGCATTCAGTTTCTCAAATAAATTCCACAGTGACTTTGGTGAAAACATTTGTATAAGTTCTGTGTAGGAAAACCTGCCTGACTGTGGTGAAACTTAGCAAAGGAGCAGGACAACAGACAAAGATAGGTGTTTTTTCTCAGTCTCTTGTAGAAAAATAAGGGAGTTGTAGAGGGTAACCATTCTCACATTTTCTTCTAAAACTATTACAGGTATGTGATTTCTTAGGGTAACTTTTGCCCATTCCAGCTTATGCATATTCACAGTGGGAGTGTTTCATTTTCCTCTATGTAAGACTGTACTCAATTTTAGAGTGACTGCTTTCTGGTTGTCTGCTATTTACTGTTCTCTTTTGCCCTTCCACTGATAGCTACTTTGTGCTTGTATAGTCAGTTGTGGTTAAGTTTGTGGTTATTAGCAGTTCCCCATTCCCAGCTTCACAGAAATACTTAGAGATGTGAAAGAAATATCCAAAGTGTGATCAGGAAAGTAGCTGCAATTGTTTGTAGTTCTTCCTTCGTGTTATATAGCTTGAAACTATCTTTTCACAGTTCCAGCAAAACCTTTCTTACTGAGCCCAGAGTGGAAGATAGGATCTTAGCTTCTTGACTACAAGGTAGATTTAGAAATTATTCTATTCTTTGCTATTTATGAGATTATGATTTCATTTTCTACAGGTCTTCTGTTGTACTTGTGGCTTTCATCTGAAAGTCACTCTTCCACTAAATTCATGTGTGGGCTACAGGAAAGAGAGCCAGAGAATATCAGCACTAGTGCACAAGCAGGGATTTGTAGCAAAATAGCAGTCTGCACAGCATATCTATTGAGCATGAGTGCTAACTGCATCATTGTTAATTAAACCAGTTTCACAAGACCTGTCCTCTGTGGTTCCTGTCTTTTGTATATAGCACTGAGGGCATTGCTAAGTTTACTTTTGGGTTTGGGTTTGCTTGTTTGATTAGGCTTTGCCTAATGACCTCATTCCTTGCCTCCTTTCTCCAGCCCCCAGCTGGAAGAGATGATCCTTCAGCAGCAGCTTTGGTGGTCCAAATTTTTTCTTCAGATTTGATATCTCCTGTTTGTCAGTGTTGTGGTTTAACCCAGCAGGCAGCTGAACACCACACAGCCCTTCGCACACTTCCCGCCTCGCCAGTGGGTTGGGGGAGGGAATCAGAAAAAAGTAAAACCCATGGGTTGAGATAAAGACAGTTTCATAAAATAGCAGTGGATAATAATAATAATAATGATGATAATAAAAAACACAAAACAAATGCTGCACAATGTAATTGCTCACCACCTGCTGACTGATGCCCAGCCAGTTCCTAAGCAGTGATTGCTGTCCCCTGGCCAATTCCCCCCAGTTTATATACTGGGCATGACTCCATATGGTCTGGAATAGCCCTTTGGCCAGTTTGGGTCAGCTGTCCTACTAGGAAGAAAATTAACTCTATCTCAGCCAAAACCAGGACATGCAGTCAGTCATGCAAAGCTTTAGCTATGGCAGGAGAATTTTTGCAATTTAAGGATGCTCAACGCTGTCCTATTTATTATGGCTGCTTGTTAGCATTGTGCTGCTGTCATGACGAAGTCGGCCTACCTGGATTTTGAACAGTTTTCTTTTATTTGTGTAGCTTAAAACACAGCTGGAAAACTTGGTTTGAATTTGGTTTCTGATTACTGCTTATGAATACAAATGTTGTCTTCCTCAGGCGCCAACTGAAAATGCAGAATATCAGGCAACTTCACAAGCGTGTGAGTAAGGATGTTGCGGCAAAGGGGTAGGCCAAAATCAGAGCTATTGTATGTGGCTCTTCATCATAGCTAGAGGGGGCCAGAAGGCTGGGAACAGTCAGAACCAAAGAACTGATTAGAGACAAGTTTTCTTCTAGAATATGATGCTAAGGCACAACTTTACTGAAACTACTTTTAGAATAAAGTAAAACTCAGCAGGCCTAGGGATGAGTTACAGGAAATTAACTAACACTAAACAGAAGTGAAGACTATTCTGAATTGTAGATAATATAAATCATTTCCTTTGAGAAAACTTTTATTCTTCTTTGATGAAGAAAGAACCAGTAGGATTTATTCAGCCATTGAGAGTTTGACCTTCTGATCCCCCTGAAAGACTAAATACACTTGGTTTCCATTGTCACCAACACAGCTGAGCCCTCTGGTTTGTAGCTGCTGCGCATAGGACATGACTGAAGGGGCGGAATAGCTGGTACAGTGAGGTGCCTGTGTCAAAATGTAATTTGTGGGGCACAGTTGTTCTGTGAAAAATAATTCTTATTCATTTGCTTTCCTGGTCAGCTAGGGCTTTGAGAGGAAAATACATTATACAAAGTGCGATACTCGCAATTTTTTGGAAAAAATTAAGTGGATCGATTGAAGTGGTTCTTCTACCTGACAGCAGTATATCTGGAGAGGATGGAAAGGCAGAGTGAAATGGGACGTGATATAATAAACACTTTCTTGGGCTATTGTGGTTAGTCTTCTTTCCTGCTATTATTCTTTTCCTCTTTACATTCTTTGTCGCAGTCCCTGACACAAATTAGTGTGAAATCTTCACTGAATTAAAATGCTTTTCTTCTAACTGCTGTACATTCCTTATTTTCTCCAGTGGGAGACAAATTATTTGCAATTGTAATTCCAGGCACCTCTGCCTTTTCCTCTTTCTCCATCTGCTCAAGTGCCTCTCTAATGTCATAGGTGAGATGAACTAGCAACTTACATATATGTGTGCACTCATATATGTTTCCCCATATTCTTCTTTTCTTTTAAATTGCTTTACTAATTCTTCTTTTTTTAAAGTTACATTTAACAACAGAATTACAAGGCCACATAAATCAGAAATGAAAAAAAATGTGTTTTATTAGATCTTGCAGGTTCTGAACCTACAGTCTTGAAACTAATGGGTAGCTGCTGTTGCCACCTGAAATTCCTGTGGGCCTGTTTGTAAGTCTACTAAAGTCAATAGAAAAGACACCTACTGGCAACACAATTTCCTCTGTCTCCTGCAGGGCTCTTTCCAGTGATTTGTTTCCTTCTAAACATCCAAATTAAGGGGGATTTTATTGGTGACTTTTTCTGTCTCCTGGAGTTACTGAATATATGTTATATATAATAAAATGTACATACATATTCATACGTAATAAAATGCATATTTTAAGGTCTTGAGCAAGATGAGGAGGCATGAATGGAATCATGGTAACAGTGCTGAGTGAGATCAGGAAATAAGATTTTCAGGTAGTTTTATCCACATTATTCATAGAGCCTCAGTGATGCATCTGTGTTTCGCTGTTACCTGAAAAGTAAAACAAGGAGGCTTCTTGACTTTGCTCTTTAACAGGAGAGGCTCCCAAGCTATTATCATAGGTCCATAGAGATATTCGCATCAACAGAAAAATCTACAAATTCTCTATGGCATCAGGAAGTATAAGCATAATTTCTATATGTAAAGAATGAAATCACATGAATCTGCTGAATCAGAGTATTTGGCATCAAGCGCTATTTTTATTTCAATTGTCTACTGTGGTGCTCCGAGTACAGTTGTAACAGGGATGGATGTATATAGGTGTCTCTAAAGTTGCCTTTTCACTCTTGAATTTTGGTAAGGCATAAATCAATAACAATAATAATATATTGAAAAAAAGCAAGAGATAAATAGAAATTTCATCAGACTTAGATACAGCTACTTAGTAATCTAATGCTGATGTTAGAATGTCCTCTGACTGAATCAATTTGGCTTTAATAGGTATTACTGGTGAAAATTTCAGACTTGATTTGATGAGCAGTTTCCTTATTATCTTACTATCACTGTCATATCAAAAAAATATTCAATGTTACTTGCTTCCTTCATTAAAAAAGATTTTTTATGGATTGTTCTTCATAAGGCATTGCAGGCAATTCACAGATTTAGAATGCTATCTACAGAGTATGTAAAAAAATAGTATAATCTCATCATTTTAGAAGACTGTCTAATTGGAATGCTTATATGAGACCATATTCTGGCAGTATAGCTTGTTACTCTTTGTTGTATAAGGAAAAAAGTAAAAAAAAGTATAAATTTACACATTCTTACGACTTGTGCAAAAATTATTTTAAATTTTAAGTGCTAGAGCAGGATCAGTCAACTGAATTTTTTAATTGCTTATGTAGGAAGCGTATAATAACTGAGTAGAAAAGGTCTATCTTGCAAAAAAGCTGTGTAGCAAATATAGGAGGAAGCCTTTTGGCAACGTAGCAAATTCTGTGTCTTGAAATGTATCTTTTTGCATTGGAAGTAAAGAACAAAAAAGAAAACATTCTCAGCTACTGTCTCAAATGTGGGAAAACATTTGTTTTCTCCTGTTCTGCATTTTGGAATCTAAGATTTGTGCCCCGCCTGCTTCAGAATCCAGTTTTTCATCTGAGGTGCTTCATTTGCAGATGGAGAAGGGATCTGAATTTGGCTTTTTCGCATTCTAAACCACTGTCATGGCCTACATGTTGACAATGTCTTGTCGTGTTTTACGTGTTTTTTATGTGTTGGTCAGTGGAAAAGAAACAACTGCCAAAACTGAATCATAAGGATCATTGTATTCTTATGATGTTATCATAAACATTCTATTTCTAAAGTATAGAGTCTCTTAAGTCAAAAGGTCTACTAGTTAGATGGTTTTCAGCAAAAACAATAATTTAATTTCTTTTTCCAAAATTCCCAAATGTGATCTGCCTATGTAGAGTTTTATGGAACCCTTTATTGAAATAATCATGTCTTAAGGACTATTATGTTTCAATGAAAGTTAATCACTGTTGCCAAACGTAATTTTTTTTCATTTCCTGTCTCTTCTCCCTAATGATCAGTTTCTGTTTCTCTGCTGTGTCATCTTTCTCTTTCCTTTGGAATTGCAATGAAAGAAAAAACAGCTATGACCATATCAGCAAAATTCAATTTGTGGCTTCAAGAAGTCAGTCAACCACTTGCACATTTTCTGCAATCTTTGGATCATCTTATTTCTGTTATGCTATATGTTTACAAAAGAGTTCTTATTTATTTGATTTCCTATACTCATGTCGAAAGAAGATTATTTATGTAAGAACAAGAGTACTTGGTATTTGCCTTTCATCATTCAGAATTAGAATTTTTCAGCATAAGAGGACTCATTCCTGAGGTCAGCTCAAGGAATGACACTCTGAGGTTGACTGGCCAATTGTTTGTTGGCTGCTGAAGATCACATACTTGGTTGATGTTCAGCAAGCTGCATTAGGGTCCAAAAAAAAGTGAGAAAATATGACTGATTACAAATTGACTTGAAGTTTTTTAGGTCATTATGACCCCCCAAAAGCTATAATAGTAAAAGCAAAAAAAGATGATGAGTGATGAAGAGGTTAATTTTGTTATTTTTTTTAATGGGAGATTTTTCTAAAATTACACTAACCGTAATTTCCCTCCTCCAAGTCTTCCAGGCAACAAATATTTTTTTCCCACAAGGTTGCTGCAAATGGTTCTGTAAATTGCTACTCTGTCTGCCTGCTCAGTAAACTGGGTTGTTTTTTTTTTTTTAAAGCATTCTAGCTTTATTTGCACAGCCAAAGAAGCTCCCTGCTACACACATTTTTCTATATTGCTTAGAGTTTAAGGAAAAACAGAATAATTGCATTTTGAGGCTTTTAGAATCATAGAATGTTTTGGGTTGGAAGGGACCCCTAGAGGTCATCTAGTCCAACCCCCCTGCAGTGAGCAGGGACACTGCTAACTGGATCAGGTTGCTCAGAGCCCCATCCAACCTGTCCTTGAATGTTTCCAGGGATGGGGCCTCCACTACCTCTCTGGGCAACCTGTTCCAGTGTTTTACCACCCTCATTGTAAAGAATTTCTTCCTTATATCTAGTCTAAACCTACCCTGTTTTAGTTTAAAACCATTACCCCTTGTCCTGTCACAACCAGCCCTACTAAAAAGATTTTCCCCATCTTTCCTATAGACCCCCTTTAGGTACTGAAAGGCTGTAATCAGGTCTCCCCGCAGCCTTCTTTTCTCCAGGCTGAACAACCCCAACTCCCTCAGCCTGTCCTCATAGGAGAGGTGCTCCAGCCCTCGGATCATTTTAGTAGCCCTCCTCTGGACCTGCTCCAACAGTTCCATGTCCTTCTTGTGCTGAGGGCTCCAGAGCTGGACGCAGGGCTCCAGGTGAGGTCTCACCAGAGCAGAGTAGAGGGGCAGAATCACCTCCCTCGACCTGCTGGCCACACTTCTCCTGATGCAGCCCAGGGTAGGGTTGGCCTTCTGGGCTGCCAGCGCACATTGCCAGCCCATGTCCAGCTTTTCATCCACCAGCACCCCCAAGTCCCTCTCAGCAGGGCTGCTCTCGATCCTTTCTTCCCCCAGCCTGTATTGATACTGGGGGTTACTCCAACCCAGGTGCAGGACCTTGCACTTGGCCTTGTTGAACCTCATGAGGTTCACACAGGCCCACCTCTCCAGCCTGTCCAGGTCTCTCTGGATGACATCCTGTCCTTCTGGTGTGCCAACAGCACCACTCAGTTTGGTGTCATCCGCAAATTTGCTGAGGGTGCACTCGATCTCGCTGTCTAAGTCATTGATGAAAACGTTAAACAGCACCAGTCCCAGTACAGACCCCTGAGGGACAGCACTTGTCACCGGTCTCCATCCAGACATCGAGCCATTGACCACTACCCTCTGGATGCGACCATCCAGCCAGTTCCTTATCCACCGAACAGCCCACCCATCAAATCCATAGCTTTCCAATTTAGACAGAAGGATGTTGTGGGGGACCGTGTCAAAGGCTTTGCAGAAGTCCAGATGGATGACATCCATTGGTTTTCCTTTGCCCACAGTTGTTGTCACACCATCATAGAAAGTCACTAGGTTCGTCAGGCAGGACTTGCCCTTGGTGAAGCCATGCTGGCTATCTCGAATTATCTCCCTGGCCTCCATGTGCTTTAGCATAGCTTCTAGGAGGATCTGTTCCATGACCTTCCCAGGCACAGAGGTGAGGCTGACAGGTCGGTAGTTCCCGGGGTCTTCCTTTCTACCCTTTTTGAAAATGGGCACAATGTCGCCCTTTTTCCAGTCACCAGGGACTTCACCTGACTGCCATGACTTTTCAAATATCATGGAGAGCAGCTTGGCGACTACATTGGCCAATTCCCTCAGGACTCTAGGATGCATCTCATCAGGTCCCATGGACTTATGTGCGTTCAGGTTCCTCAGGTGGTCACGAACTTGATCGTGTCCTACAGCAGGAGGGTTTTTGCCCTCCCGGGCCTCCTCATGCCATCCATCAACTCAGGAGGGGTGAGGAGAGAGGTTGCCAGTGAAGACTGAGGCAAAAAAGTTGTTGAGTACCTCAGCCTTCTCCTCATCTGTTGTTACCAGCTTTCCTTTTAGAAAAAGGAAATCATCACATTTAATATCATAGAATCCTAGAATAGAATCATTTAGGTTGGAAAAGACCTTTAAGATCATCAAGTCCAACTGTTAACCTAACCCTGCCATTCCACCACTAAACCATGGCCCTAAGCACCTCGTCTACCCATCTTTTAAATAACTCCAGGGATGTGGACTCAACTACTTCCCTGGGCAGCCCGTTCCAATGCCTGATAACCCTTTCAGTGAAGAAGTTTTTCCTAAAGTCTAACATAAACCTGCCCTGCGCAACTTGAGGCCATATCAATAACCCCTGTGAAACAAACAGATTAACCAGAGCAGATTAAGGAATCAAGAAGAATTGAACATTACAAGTAAAAGTAACAATAAAACTAAAAAGTACTATAGCACAGTGGATTATTACAGAAAATTTACCTTAAGAAGGGGTACAGTCTAAACTCTTTACAGAAGTCACTGTAAGGAAGAATGACAAGACATGCTGATGCTAGGTTAGGTGTTCATGACAGTTTCCGATCTCACTTATGCTGATGTTGATCCAGGATTACGCTGATGTTGACCCAGAATTACACTGATTTCTGGGGAGTTGCTCTAATTTTCTGCCTAACTAAAGAGCAAAGTCAGATTTTAACTCTGCATCCAAAAGTAATGTTTTAGTTTCTCTTTTTATCCTAGCCATCATTTAAAGTACTTAAAAGTTCCCCAGCAAAAATGAGTTATAGTGGAGATAACCCAGGAAGAGCAGATATAATTTAGATACAAATCAGGTCAGGATTGCTGTGGTCATCATCACTCTAGGAATAATTTTTAGCGCTGAATATATTTTCCTTGCCTTGATCATCTTATGTCATAGGATATGCTAGCTCCCTTTTGGGGGTCTGATCCATCAAACTCTTATTGTCAGTGATTTCTCTTTCTATATGCTAGAGAAAAGTATTTTCTGGGCTATGTTATTCTATCATTTATGAAGTATTACTAGAGAATGAGCAGAGTTCAAGAGAACTTGGAGAAATCAGTTCCTCTCTCAAGTTCAAAATTTTCATCCTCCTAATCTGCTTTGTAAAGTGCTCTGACGTTACCAGTTACATCAGCAAAGTGTTGCTGTTAAGGTTGGAAACCAAGTGTCAGTGATTTTGTCCCAAGCTTTTCTGTGTATGCCACTCCTTGCAAAAAATTGGATTGCTCTTTTATATACTAAAACATAAAACCTTTCTCCTATTTCTGGTGTCAGACAGGCTCATTTGGCAGAAAAAGAATCTTGTTGCACATGAGCTGACCTTTCTCAGTAATTCAGCGTGTTCCAGAGGCATTGTGAAGACAACAGAGAGGAAGGCAATTAATTTTCTGAGGTGAAATGATTTAGACTAATTTATTTTTTGTGGATACAACATATATCACCAGATGAGTTTTGAACAAGCAGTAGGAAAAAGGGAGGAAGAGGCACAAAACCAAAAGGTAGTAACTAAATATAATTTGTAAAGAATACATCTTCTTTATTTAGACAAGCTCTAAACATTAGCATTCACATTTGGTGACTAATTATTTTGGAACTTTGTGGAAGGTACATAGATTTTTATCATTGTGTCCCTTTTTTCCTTTTTAATTAATTCTCAAATAACAATGTAGCGTATATTTTTGTCCAATTGAGATCGGTCTCTCAGCTTATTTTATGTGAAGACAGATCTTGCATGCTCTTTAGCTGTTCTATGCTCTGCTGTACTATACTGTACTAAACTATGTTGTACTATACAGTACTATACTAGAGCTAATATTGACAAAAATTGATGGCGAAATTGCTTTCCTTAAATATTCTTTCTAAAGGGATGATCATCTTTCATTTATGAGAGGTGGAATTACCATATTGCTTAATCACTGGTTGATTTCTCAGTTTCCCTGTCCAGCTGACTGACTGATGTTCGGTGTCTGGGCCTGTAGTCATAAATTACAATGCAAAGTAGAAACTGTGCATGGCAAATGCTTTCTTGTATTATTTTCATGAGTGTGAGTATGATTTGATCAGACAGCTTCTGTTATTTTCTGTAGTAACAGGAATATTTTTTTTACTTGTGGAAAACTTGCCATTATACAAATATTTGGGTTTTTTCCTCTTCAGTTTCTAAAAAAAAATCTTGAAAATTGAAATTTTTCTTAGCAAAAAGTTGAAAATTTCAGTGTAAATTTCCTACAAACACATGCAAGTTGCTCACTTAGAATGTCTATTCCTGTCAAAAACGGTCTCAAAGTATTATTTTGACTGATCTCTTATAGTAACAGAGTTTCTATTGCTTATTGATTCAGATACACTTTTGAAATGCATAATTGATTAATTGTTTATATGTATTTTTCAATGAGTGGGTTCACACATTTCATAGGTGGACTCTGATCTACTCTTCTGTCAAAGCAGGTTTCTCTTCTTCAATCTTTAAGGAACTTGAATAGGTACACTCATAGCTAATTGATTAACTTGATTAAGAAGCTGCTATCAATTTATTAATGTATCAGGCCAGGACCTAGAGATTCTTACTTTAAAGGTTTCACTGGCTTTAGACTATTGCAAGAATTCAAGGAAAGACTCACAGATACTAAGCTGGATCCCCTCAGAACATCAACTTTCCTGTTGCTTTTGGGAGAGCATGTTTGTTTGCTCTTCTGTTTCAGTTACAATTACTCACAAGGATTAAAAATACATGGTCAACTCTACTTTGCTCCTAATTTCTCAATTCTCTGGCGCCTGGCTTTAGAGCATAACAGAAAAGAATTCTGCCATAAATCTGGTGTGTTCATTTATATGTATAATAAATATTATACACATACACAAAATACACACATACACATAAAACATGAATTGAATATAGTATCGGTAGGAAAGTTGTCTAATGTGTTTAAGTGGATGGGTATGTCTGAGGAAGGACTGTGGCAATTGGCTACTAATGCAGCTCCTGCAGTGTATCACATTCCAGTCTGTAGAGCTGCCTGTGCCTTGCCACTTCTTGCACGCTCCTCAAGTGGCAATGTCTCAATTCTCTCATTTGGCTCTTATTTGCTGTCCATCAGCTGAGAGAGATTTTCATGCTTGCTTTTTCATTTTTTTGACATGAATTCCTGGAAAAGATGAATTGTAATTTTTCATGAGGGTACTTGGCATTTATTCTTTCCTCTAGGCTACCTGATCCTTCTAAGCATCCTGTTATGAGCTTGTTGTGGTTTAACCACCATAGGCAGCTAAGCGCCACATGGCTGCTTGCTCACTCCCTCCTCTGCCCCCGCTGGGATAGGGGATAGAATTGGAAGGAAAAAAGTGAGAAAACTCGTGGGCTGAGATGAAGACAATTTAATAAGTAAAGCAAAGGCTGCTTGTGTAAGCAAAGCAAAATAGGGAATTCATTCACTATTTCCCATTGGCAGGCAGGTGTTCAGCCATCTCCAGGAAATCAGGGCTCTATCATGATAATGGTTACTTGGGAAGACAAATGCCATAATTCTGCATGTCGTCCCCTTTCTTATTCTTCCTCCAGCTTTATATGCCGAGCATGACATCATATGGAATATCCCTTTGGCATATTGGGATTGGTGTCAGCTGTCCCATCTGTGTCCCCTCCCAACTTCTTGTACACCCCCAGCGTACTCACTGATAGGGCAGTCTGAGAAGCAGAAAAGGTCTTGACTCTCTGTAAGCACTGCTCAGCAATAAGCAAAACATCTTTGTTTTACCAAGACCGTTTTCATCACTAATCCAAAACATAGCCCCGTACAAGCTACTATGAAGAAATTTCACTCTACCCCAGCCAAAACCAATACAGACCTCTACCCACAGGACCCTAAAATTATATTTTTTTAATATCCTCTCATGTAAGTTTTTGTTTGCATAAGACTTACACTCAATAGACACACCCTTTCTCACTCCTTTTGGAAGTCTCTTAACTCAATTGCAGATGGGACTCAGGCAATCAAAATCCAAGGGCAGTAATTATTTTGGGTATGTTTTGAAATATCTCCATAATATCTTCTGTTTTGCAAGATGAAAATAAAATTTTGTAGATGATACCATCCATTTAATGCTATGATATAAAGGTGCAATCTTCTCTAAAGTGTTCACTTTATTTCTCTTATTTCTCTTCAAGATGGCTTAGAAACAGATGGATAGCAAGTGATCCAGGCAACTAGGTAGAATTTGAATGTCAAGATAGATCGTCAAGACCCTGAAAATTTTAATTGTTGCATTTCTATGCATTCCCAAAATTTTTTCCTAAAATGATTTTGTCACTGATTCTTTAAACTAAGCAAGCAGATTAGGCAAGCTCGAGATAGCCAATGAAGTGGGAAATCAAATTTGGAGAGTTTCCTCATTACACTTTATGAGTTTTTTCTTTCTTGCTGTTTTGACACACGTCTCATGCCTGCTTATCTGAAAAAAAATACAAATAATTCAGCAGTGATTTGAGTTTTATGCACTTTAAATATATTTAGTCAGAGAAATTTAATTTTCAATAAAGAGATCCAGTTTTCAGTAAGGGTGTCCAAATTTCAGTAAAAGCATCTTGGGACACCCAAGGATGTTACTTTTACTGCTTTCTGTAAACTGTTCCCTTTTTTTTTAATGTTTCAAATATTGCTATGAAAAGGGTATTTTTGCTTTATAGAGAACAAGTATGTATAATATTTCTTTTGAAATGAAACTCTTATCCAGCAAATAGGTTTTCAAATAAATGTTTAAAATATTCCCATTCTGTACAGTCAAATAAGTAGTAATGAAAAGATGTGGTTTTGGAAAACTGAAAAAATCCACAAACCCTGTATTTTAGTATGGCTTAAGAGTAGAACATTCTATTGCCAAGAAAAAGACATTTCAGAGGAGTGTTTTTTTGTATGAGGGCTATCTGTGCTCTGAGACTGCTGTTGAGAGCAGAGATGTACCCTAAAATCCCAGTCATCTTCAGGAATTTACAGTTAATTGGGAGTTTAGTGAGTTTAGTAATCAGTAAATTGATGTGAGATCATTTTTTCCCTGCCACAGGCTTAGAAATGTTTTGCCCAATTGCAGATTGCAGTAATTTAAGTTCCCTTAACTAATTGACTTCAACTTTTGTAGGCCTACGTTGGCCTTATGACCAATCTATTTGTTGGATAGCATGTTTTTCCTAGGAGAGAGGATAGTCAGAAGCAAAACTGAAACACTGTGGCAAGTTTAATGATGAAGGGGCCATGACAGGTCCATAATTTGCAGCTAATAAACCGCTTCTGATCCTTGTTGCTGGTTTTGGAACAAGAAAACAAGTTGTATGCGGAAATGATGAAGAAGTTAGTAGATAGCACTGCTACACCTTTCCTGATCACAGAGTCAATGCAGGTGGATGGACACTGTATCTACATCCATAATGTGTTACTACATCCATGGTGATGACAGATGATCATCTGGTAATTTCTCTAACCATATTAATCTGTCATCAACATTGCTCTCTTTAAAGGATACGATTCATTTAGGGTAGGCACTAGGTAGCGATCTCATGCTAAAAATGCTTCTAGCTTTACCAGACTTCTTTTAAATAAAGGTGAAAACCTTTTCCTGTTTATGTAAACAACAAAGAAAATGGCTCACAGCCTGAATTTTTTCCCACACGCATACCCCTCAGTTCAAAGACATAAACAGATATGAACATGGATGTCCTAAAGTCAATTTTTATACCTTGTAGTTGAATCATTACTCCAACAAGGGATAAATGAAAACTAGTTCTACAGTTGTATTGTATTTGCCTGGCAAGGTTTTGGTAGTGGGGGTGCCTACAGGGGTGACTCCTGTGAGAAGTTGCTAGAAGCTTCTCCCGTGTCCAGTAGGGCTAAAGCCAGCCGGCTCCAAGACAGACCTGCTGCTGGCCAAGGCAGAGCCCATCAGAGATGGTGGTAGCTTCTCTGGGATAACATATTTAAGAAGAGAAGGGAGGGGGGACACGACCCTGCACAATTGAGCCAGAGAGAGGAGTGAGAATATCTGAGAGGAACAGCCCTGCAGATACCAACGTCAGTGCAGAAGGAGGGGGAGGAGGTGCTCCAGGCGCTGGAGCAGGTTTGCTGGCAGGGCTGGTGACCCCATGGGGTCACCCTGGAGCAGTCTGTTCCTGAAGGACTGCACCCTGTGGAAGGGACCCACGCTGGAGTTCGTGGAGGACTGTCTGCTGTGGGAGGGACCCCACACTGGAGCAGGGGCAGAGTATGAGTCCCCCCCTGAGGAGGAAGGAGCAGCAGAGACAACGTGTGATGGACTGACCCCAACCCCCATTCCCCATCCCCCTGTGCTGCTGCGGGGGAGGAGGCAGAGAAAATCAGGAGTGAGGTTGAGCCTGGGAAGAAGGGACGGGGGAAGGTGTTTTAAGATTTGGTTTTATTTCTCATTACTCTACTCTGATTTGATTGGTAATAAATTAAGCTGATTTCCCCAAGTCAAGTCTGTTTTGCCTGTGATGGTAATTGCCGAGTGATCTCTCCCTGCCCCGACCCATGAGCTTTTCATTGTATTTTCTCTCCCTTGTCCAGCTCAGGAGGGGAGTGACAGAGCGGCTTTGGCGGGCACCTGGCGTCCAGCCAGGGTCAACCCACCACAACGGTATTATGAATTTACAAACTAAGCTTTACTGTAAAAAAAAACAGAGGCAACTACCCTTCCCCAGTGCATGCAATGGCTTTTATAAGAGAGTAGCTACAAAAAGGTCCTTAAAAAGAGTTCAGAGATCTGGGATTTTTAAAATAAAATGTGAGTCTCCCTGAGCTTTCCTGAGACAGGCAGGGAAAAAAAAAAAATCTTTTGATTAAATCTCCCATATTCCCTTCAGGCTATTGTCTGAAAATAATTTGTTCTCATACATGTAGCAAGCACTTGGGATTGAAGCTGGTTTATAAATCTTTTGCTTTTTTAAAACCAATACAGATGGTGGGTGTTGATAAAATGTTTGTTGTCTCACTAAATTGTTCAGATAATTTAATTTTGCCAAGTAGGATTTGTAGTGATAGGAATATGTGTAGAGGTAGCATCTGTAGGCTGAAGGAACTTATTTCTTGTGCCTGACTTAATGTGTTCAGTGTTATCTAATGGATTTATTTCCAGATTAATCTGGCAGAGAAAGGGCCCTTCAGTACACATTTTCTTTTATGGATGATAGAGATAGGGAAATCCTGGACTGGCATGTGTGCTTCGAATGAATTCCTGCATTGCCTTAATGAAACATCATTTCATCCCAGAAAAATGAAGTAGTGTTCCTTGCTGCTGAGCAGTGTGTTTGCCTCATGCTCTTGTTTCTTACTGAGGCAGTATGTGGAATGCCCGAGAAGGCAAAGCAAAGGGTAATTGGAGTCTGTAGCTGGGGCAGTGGACAACAGCAGCCATTATTCCATTCAGAATAAAAAGATAGAAAACTGAAGAGAAGAAGCCCAAAGGAAGGACAAAAGGGAAAAAGACAAATCAATAAGTAGCAGGGAAACAGGAGATTGGAAAGAGGGCACTGAAAATAATTGGAAGTTGAACCAAATTGTTTGGGGCGGGGGGGAGGAGGAAGGACTGAAAAACACACTATTTGTGTCTGTGGTTATATTAATGCTTGTATAGCGATACATTTTGTCAGGCATCCATTGTGAGATCTAAAAATACTGCAGTTTTATCTGTCAACACAGAGCAGATTTGTTTAGATCCCTGTCTTTCATGGCGAGATTTTATCCAGCCTCCATTCCCACAGAGTCTAGGTGCTACTCATGTCTCCAAATCTCAAATGAAAGCGTTTCACTTGCAGACTGTTGAAATTGTTTCTTTTGTGAAATACAGCAAAGCATTTTGTTGTTGTTTTTTTTTTTTTTTAATCTAAACTTTTGAGAATTTCCACTTGGGAAAAAATTAATCTCAAGCTCTATGTTGATTCTTTTTGGTCTTGATTCAGGACCAAAACACATATTGAAATGTGTTGTGACTGTACACTGGAGGCTGTCTTCTTTGCGTACTGTCCAGTTCCTGCCATCTCTTTACTGGCAGCCCAAAGCCTTAAGGTCAGAAAATAGTATGGATAGAAAATAGTATGTTTCACTTAAAGATTTTCTTTATCCAGTTGCATCTCCCTTACCCCAACTGCCATCAATCTGCAGCAATCAACTGTGTTTTTTCACTGCTGTCACTTCTTATCTGAGAAGAGCAAACTGTTCTTTTTTAAAGTGAAGTGCAACCTGGCATTCCAGGTTTATATGACTGACAAATTCATATTGATATGCTAATCAATGCATGTTGTCACCTTTTTACGGATCTCTTTCCTGTCAGAATGTTCTGTGTCCCACAGGCTTTTTATTTTGCAAGACTCTTTGCTAATGCAATTAATCAGCTAACCCAGGAATCATCTCCCATCACAGAAAACTGAAATAATCTTTTCTTTTGTATGTACTCTGCATCTTTCATCTGTGGTGGAATCATATACTGTTAGACAAATCTAGAATGTATTTTAGCATTATGAATCATTACCAGCACGAGCTCCAAATCCCATGGAAAGGTCCCACTATATACATACATTTTTTAAAGCTTTTCTGTCTTTACCATTGACGACACTGAGCAATCAGTCTGGTGGAAGTCTTTTCTTCAGTCCTGTGATGCTAAGTCTTGAAAAGCACACAGATCGAAAAGCTCTAACTCTTAAGGTCTGTACAGAGTATTCTCTGGTTAGCACAGAATCTGTGAAATTGATTTGGAGATAAAGATCTTCAACTTTTAAGAGAAGGGAAGTTCAGTGACGTAAATTACTCTCCTGAAATCCCACTGCAATGAAAATGTTTTTCAATAGCCAGAGAGTTTCACATGAAGAGTGATGCCTCTGCTATTTTTTTCTTCCAGTTAAGGAGGCCCCAGTAGTTCCAGGTAAGCACAGGATGACTCTGAAGACTCTGTAAAGATGAGCTTCTGGGTGAAGACCTGAGCACCAGGTCTTTTCCAGTACAAAGATGGATAAAGCTGAACCCTCTACATGACTATGATCAGCTGCAGCTTTCTATGACAGAAACATACAGAACTGGAGAAGTATGATGATATGGTCTTTCCCCTGGTGTGTCATCCAACTTTTTTTTTATGTGGTGCCCTGGGAACTTACTGAGTAGATCACATTTAGGGTATGTGAGGGACTGAAAGAGTTAACGTATGTCGATGTCTCAAACGTTGTGGTCTTCGTGGCAGTGGGGTACCTGATTGGTGTGGGATGCAGGGGGGCATGCTGGAGGGTGCGCAGTCCCGTGTCCTGATAGGCCCGCAATCCCATGCTTGGACTGGACCGACATGACAGATGGTTGGACTGGCCCGCCATATATGGCTAGGGGTCATGTGGAGTTTATTTGAGGAAGGGGTTCACAACCACCCTGAAAGACCCTCCACAACCAGCCCCCTACAGTGGTGTCTGCGCAGAAGACCAAGAGTTATGTAAGTCCTCGAGAGGCGGGAACTAATCTTGAGGGGCATGGCTGGTGCGATCAGGAGGCGGGAACTAGACTATAAAGGGGCACACAAGGGGCCGTGTGCTCACCCATCACTGGAGGACTGCCCCGTTTGTCATGGTCATCTCATTTTCCTCTCCTTCCCTTTTCCTCTCATAAATGTCTCAATAGGAGCCACACTGTCTACCATTATGCTTTCCCAGTTCAAATAGCTTCTATCACAAATAAAACATTTAACTGATCATCTGGTGTTGTTTCACCTCAATTTAGCCCAAGGGAATCACTAACCTATTACAATCCCCTGAGTTAACCAGTCTGGGTTGAAAAAGGGTACCACATTTAATAGCCGTGCTGAGACCTAGCAAAAGTGATTTTGCTTATACTTTTGGTATATACATCATCTGGCTGTGAGATCCACAAGTAAATAATATCCTGTGCCAAAAAGTATTTTGTCTTGTCTCTTAAATTTGTGGCCTGATAACTTCTTTGGGCTTTCTCTGATATCTTTCTTTCTAAACCCCAAGAAATAACCATTCTCTATTCATTTTCTCCAAATCAGTTATGATGTATTAGATGTGTTTCTTCTGCAAGCAGAGGACTTTTAAACTCTCTCATGTGTAAACTACAACATATCTCTCATTTGTTAAATACTGTTGCCTTTGTCTACAAATGTTCTAGTTACCTGTATCTTTTTTTCTGAATGGTTGTAGTTGCATTATAGATTCATACTGTGTTTTACTGTGTCTTGTTCTTCATACACTTTCTAACAGGTCATAACATCTTATTTGAGTTTTGGCTGCTTCTGAGCCAATGCTTTCTGAGAATATCTACATCAATTCTGCTGTATTTTCTCTGAGTGAAGACAGCCAGTTGAAGTCTAGGATGGTGGGCCCATAGCCACAGGGGTATGTAGTAAAAGCTCTTTATTCCATGAGAGTCAATACTGACTCTTTTGGTAGTAAAAGGTCTTTATATACATGCAGTGTTATTACAGGATTTTAAGTTTCTTTAATTAAAAAAATCTCTAACCCTTAGTTGCAGAAGGGAATTAGAAAAATTACATCCCCTGAGAAACCAGAGGGCAAATGAAAAGGCCCTGAAGATTTTTAGCCTTCCACCCCCAAGCTGAGGATTTTCAGTGGACTGCTTTGCCTTTTAAGATCAGAATCCTAATTTTTGGATCCTTGAGATGATTTGTTCTTGTGTCAGAGCATTGGAAGGAATGGGTGGCCAGAGAGAGAGGATAGGACAGGCTGGCTGTTGAAATCTTTGAAGCAGCAATTCCTTGGGGGAAGGTAGAGGTTAGAATAAATGACACACAGGAATTGCCATGGTGGAAGAAAGCTGGGGCTTCTGTCAATGAAATTCTTTTAGAATTATCTATGTGTCAGCTAATGAGATGTTAAGGGGCAGGTTTTTGTTGTACAAGGAGTTGATCGTTTGTATCTGGGGCAGTAATATGACTTTACCTGGTTTTATTTCTCCTGGAGTATTAAGAGAAAATACAAGCATTCCTGTAGGACTTTTTAAGAAATATAAACTGGAACAGCAATAGATTGTCAAAACTTGTAGAAAAATACTATTCCCTATTACATCCAACCTGTTTTGTACATCATATAAAAATGAGTTGATTTCTTCTAAATCCTGTGTTATTTTTCTGGTTGGGATGGTATTCTGAATTTTTTAATGACATTCTTTGTAGGTTTTAGCTGGAGTTTTTAATAGCACCTTTCAGAATTATAGGAACCACAAAATGTAGACGAGAACTATTGAATAATGTTGGTAGGTTTGAAGTTTCCAGAGGGAGATGATTATCATGTGTAAAATGCACAGATTCTCTATATAAGGAACATTCAGTATGGTAGATGAAAAGCAAACAACAGCTTTAAGTAACAAATGTCCAAACAGGTAGGACTATGGATTAGAAATGGATAAATGTGTCTTTTATCCAGCAAATTTAGCATAAAAAAAAGAGACAGGACTTAATCCCTCATTAGGCATAATCAAGCTTGTTGATTAATTTGATCTTCTAATCTGCCTTGTAAAACAAAGTCTGTGCCAGAAACACCTCGATTGCATAACTGAATGTCATTCTCTTGGGATAAAACAACTGAGAATTACACTGACAGAAGAGAAAACCGAAGACAGCCTAAATGACATGGGAGAAAACTAGCGTTTGCTTCAGGAAGGCAGGAGGCTGTTTACATTTATGTCTGCCACACCTAATTCTTAAAGGTCAATACAGTTTCTTTTTTAGAAAACAATAAATGAAATGAAATAACAGTAAGACATCAAACACTGTAACAAAATATGTACTGTCATTGAAGAAGAATGCTGACGTTTTGCAAGAGGTGTTGTGGGAGTCAATGGAAAACATTGGAGAAGGGAAATTACGTACTTGCAAGCATTAGTAAGAGTTAGTGGTAATTTTTTAGTTGAGCACATACACTACCATTCAGGAGAATGAAAGAATTTACAGTCCAATAACTGTGGTCATTTAAGGCATTTGGGTCTGAATTTTGATTTAGAATGGATGATGTAGAACTGTGAGCCCTTTATCAGCCCAGCCAGTCCAGTGGAAGCTAACAAAGCTGTGTAAGGGACTACTTAGGAGCTGGCATCTGAGCCTGGAGTAAAGCAAAATTATTAGCAGTTACTTGCCAACAGTCATTCAGATAATCTCAAAAACATCTAAACTGAAGTACAGAATTGTACTTCGTGGAAGAGAATGCTGCATTTTTGGTGATTAAATGTTTCGGTTTTGTTAGTCTGTTTTTATGCCTTGGGGAAATACACCTCAGCCCTTCCCCTCAGAGTTGTTGGACTCACTCTGATACAGAAGACCATTAATAAATTGTGCAGTCTGAGAGGGTTCATCACTGCTCTTATAACGACTTGTGTGCAGGCACCTTCAGCTTCTTGCAGAAGCCTGAAAGATTGGTGCTAACTAGAGAGAAGGAGGAGAGCTGAGAAAATGTAAAGGTGCTTGCCTTGAGGAAGGAGCAGCTAGTGGATATATAGAAGCCCAAAGGACAGAGCTCACTGTGTAGCTACTGTGCATTAAAGCAAGCCTCTGTAAAAGTACTAGAATTAATTTCAAAGAAGGACTCGCCCCACCCCCAACAAGCTCGTAATTATATTAGTCAAACTAAGCTTTTGTTAAATGTTAGTCAAGCTGGTTATTCCCTTTCAAAAAAGCCTGGCAATATCTTTTCCCCCAAATACAATGATATGAAGATGTTTAGCTGACTGAGAGCAGAGAGAAACACAGAGCAGAAACAGCTCATTTTGCTGTTAATAAGGTCTAGCATGGTGTCTAACTGGCTGTGCTCAGAAATGCACAGGCCAGCTAGGACAGCAACAGCATTCAGAATGAAGAATAGCCACCTTTCACAAGGTCACCCATTGCTTGTCCTTTGACGCTGTTTGAATGCAAAGACCCTAGTTTATAGGGAGATCTGTTCAAATACGGTAAGACAGACTATCTTTTAAATCATTCACTTCTGCAGCTGAAGTAGGAAAATGAACTTGCAAACAATAATTCACAGTAATTATCCAAATGATTTTCCAGCAGAGATTTATGTTAGAAGTATGTGGAAATCAAAGCATAAGACAAGGTTAAAGAAAATATCACTGGGTTGTGTTCTTTAGGCATTTACCTAATAATCACTCCCTTTGAATGGTTGTTTTGTGAATTAAATAGCTAATGTTTGTAAAGCTTTTTGGAAAACGTAGGTAGAAAAACTGTGCAAATGCTCACCATTATTATTATACATGAATCACTGTATTAAGAACAACAATCATCTGTCTGTTATGGACCCACTCCAGCTCTCAGTGTTTTTGATAGGATGGATTTCCTCTAGGCTAATGAGTGGGACAAAGGAGTTGACTTTTCCATGTCATTTAGGGAGAAAAACATTTTCTTTCCCAACATTATCATTATACACAGAGACTCTAATGGGAGTGCCATGCCTTTTTTCTTTATGTGTAATAGCTGGTCCTAAAGGTATTATTTGCTCAAATGCTGCAAAAAATATTGTTGGCTTGGAAATAAATCTGAAAACTCAGTTTTTCTAGTAGAGGCAAATAGCTTAGGGATGACAACATGTCCTCCCTGAACTCAGAGGTAAATCCTTCAGCTAGTTCACATTGTTGTTTCAGAGTACTGAAATAATAGCTTTGACTCTCGTCTCTTCTTGGCAGAGACTGTGAATAAAAATCCCTGCAATTTGCAAATTTTGGTTACAATTGCTTACCTTTCTACATTTGAGTTCTGTTTCAAGGATAGCACACAGAGGCTTTATAATCCCATTTCTCAGCTGTTCTGTTGTGAGAAAAGTTCACTACCTTGGACACGTACTCTAACAGCTTCGTTTCTTGTTTCTCCTGCCAGTTGTTGTAATAGTACAGAACAAGCTGTAACACAGAACCATCTTAAGCATCATGGCTTAAGAAACCTTTAAGACATGCTGGAATTCAAGCACTAATACTCCAAAACTTTTCTCAGTGCAGGAGGTGAGTGACTGAAAATGGAAAAATATGGAGAAACTTTTGAGGAAACTGACTTTAGCAAAAAGGAAAATATTAAGTTCTTAAATCATCCATTTTATTCGCACTGCCTGGAGCAGATATTGATAGTATAAACCCACGTGGGCATTACTTGTATATGTATTTTTCTGTATCTTCTCACGTCCACAGTGTTTGAGAATCTTAAATAAGCATTGTAATTGCAGTGTTGGGTTACAGAAGATAGGATTTTAAAGAAGACTTTTTAATGTGTTGCTTTCTGATGGATGTCACCAGCAAGTGCAAAACTGCTGTTTACTTCTCCTGTATTTGTTCTACTAAAAGCTAGCAGAGTGCTTCTCTGACTTTACCAGTCCATTATGTACAGCAACTTTGTGTTGATGTTTGCTACATATCACTGTGCTGTGTAATTTGTTTCTCTTTTCTTAGCGAACACATTGATTTTCCTTTATAAACGTGCCAGCAATCAGATGTCTCTCAGCTCCAGCATTTTTTAGCATTCATAAACAGGAAAGTTAAGTAGTGTTAATTAAGCCCTGTGGCAAAACCGTGCAAATTGTTTGTGATTTAGGCTTGTGTTTCAGGAGCACTAGCTGTCTTTTCCCTTCACGGTGTTAGCAGAGAAGAGTATTAAGAATGCTCAGCTCCGTGTTTCACTCAAGTACAGCAATACCAATGAGCACCCAGAGCTTTGTCAGAGGTTGAATTCATACTCTTACTTTCTGTGGTAAATCCAACCCTCAGCCTAAATATCTTTTTAGCTCCATTGTCTAAATACATCTTGATGCTACCTTTGAAACCATTTTCTGTCTCATTTGTACTCAGCTCAGCCAGCAGCGTAGGCTTTTTTTTTTTTTTGACAATTCGGAAGAGTTAACTTTTCCTTGCTCACCTTTCCTGTGGCATTGCTGCCTGGAACAGCCTCGTGTTCTGGGACACTACAGAGAAAGATCTGTGTTTTCCAGGTTGATGTAAGCTGGTGGCAATGCTGTCAGAAAATGTATTTGAACTGGTTCTTGTACAGTTCATTTATATCCCTCTCTCCCCTTCTCCCTACGCTGACATGAAAGGCATAAAACACTGAGGATGAGATCTGTGCAGTATCTGAATCAATTTCTATCTCTATTGCTTTACAAAATCTAGTTTTTTACTTCAGCTTGCTCTAAAGAAAGACCACAGAAGAAAACTATACACCCTTAATTTCTGGACCATAAAAAGCTTGACACTGAATTTGTAGGGCTTTAAGATGTTCTTAATTTAATCCACAGAAAATGGCAGGAAATAAAAAACACTTCAGGTGTAAAATTTTTAAATGTATAGTGAATTAAAAATAGTTTTAGTTGATGAGAAATTACAATAATTTTTTAAAGATCTTGTACTAGAATGTACAATCTTTCAAAATTTCTGACACCCCTCCCGCACTTTGCTGGTTTAGCACCTATCATTTTATATGTCCAGTCATGATAGCAGGACCTTAGACTTTTAGTGGTCATTGATTGCTTTGGCAGTGGATTTGGCCCCTTTCATGTTCAAGATACAAGATTTCAGAAGCTACATTTGTATTTAAAGAAAAGGTTTTGTGTCTTGCATTTGAAGCCACATATTACAGGCTCGATACAGAATAACATGGGATCAAAGGGGAGCTGCATTTCTGGTGTCTGTTTCCACAGATACATAATTAGGGAGGAACAGAGGGCAGTGAAAAAGAGCAATGAGTCAAAGTACAGAGCATTACAAATAATATTTATTATTTGGTCACAAATGCAAATGAAGTCACACTAAACTGCCAACTATGGCAACCATAGAAAGTTGTATAAATTATTGATTAAATTTCCTGGTTTGAAGATAGAAGAGGAGTTGAAGAATGCTTTTATGAAGCTCTTTTCCTTCAAGGTGATGAAATGATGGTAACTATTCCACCTGTTTCTGCCATGCTATGGCTATGAGTTATGAAATTCATGGCCTTTATTTCACCAGCAAGGGTGATCACTTGTGTTTAGCTTGTGGGGATCTGAGCAAACGCAACTGCTGGCAGGAAGTTGGTGGGTAAGATTTGTTTAGAGAAACACAACTAACAACAAATACTGAAGGCAGGATTTGGAAACTTCGAATGGAAGTGGAAGCAGCACTAAAATACCTTGTTATAGTTTAAGAAGGAAGCCGAATTTTAATTCACGTCCATCCCTGTCATTGCTGGCCGATGAAAGCAAATAACACACTGTGCTGCTGTTAGCGCTGAAGTGATGTGCTTCTCACAGCTTTCATTCCTTGAGTTGATTGACTGAAAAGTTGTCTGTAAATAAGGACTTGGGAAAGAAACATGGGAACTTGAAGCAGCATACAAAGGCAGCTTCCAGCACTGCTAAGGAGTTAATAAAGCACAGCCTGAGGTGATTCAGAGGTTCTACCTTATGTGTTCTGCTTAACGCTTGGCACCAATCCACACTACACCACAGCCTTGTGAACAGCCATAAGGGTAGATGGAAGATGTCTGTGGGACATAAGAGAAAATAAAAATAGCTGCCATCAGGTGTCTTCTGATTCCTGAGCCCTTTACTATGCTCTTGAGAGTACAGTGGTATAAGACCTAGTTTCTTTTCTGTTCAGTACCATTTTTCATGTAGTTCCTTTGGGATGAACCTTAGCACATCCAGCTCCTATTCTGGCAAAGATCAGGATGGTTTTTCCTACTTGTTTCAGGAGAAGCTGTGTTAGGTCCCTCTGCTCTGGAGGCAAGGAGTGATGAATGACTCCAATGGAAAAGTGTGAGCAACATAGGAGCTGCCAGGAAAGTAAATGGGCAACTACTGAACAGCTTGGTGTTTGAGAAGAAGATAAATGATCCACATGAAGTGAAGCAAGTATGTAAGGAGAGTACAGTGGCCCAAAAATTGTTAATTAGGTGGAGCAAGGAGCCCAGGGTTGTACTGGACGTTTTGTCATTTGATTGCCCACTGACCTTGGGCAGTTATTTCTCTTCAATGCTTTTCTTTGAAAAATTCTTTGCAGTCTATGCTGAGTATCAAAGCTGGACTACCAAGAAAAATACATTAGCACTATTTCTGATGTATTCTGTTAAAAAGCTACATGGGCACCATCTGTTTATGAGCCTGGATTTCCTTTCAAAGGAGGCCATGAAGGCTATATTTAATAGGTCCTAGAAGAGCCATGTGATGTGCATCTTACTGCCATGCCTGCTGCAACTGAAGATCTTGTTCTCTGCATGAACTAAGTGTTCACGTGCACTAGCTGGTTTTGTCTGATGGCTATGCAGTGGTTGCATATGCAGTGGTTGCATTTTTGCCTCTTTGTGAAGGGAAAAACTAAATTAAATCTGAACATAATCCATTAACTGAATCCTTTCCTACACTAGGGATTTTTCTGCAAATACTGCATCAAAAGCGTCTCCTCTTTGGTGCTGAGATCTTTCTGTTCAGTTTATTTTAGAATATCTTGTTATTCTACTTATGATGATGCTTAGCTAGGGTTTTTATTCTTAAAAAATACTGAATGAAGATATGCTCGGAATGTGAACATTTTTTGCTTTCCATTCAGAGGGTATTTGAATTCAATTTACCCCTTCTCTTTTTTGCTGCTGTGAAAGTTTAGTGTCATTGGTCTCTTGAATTTATGTCTGCATCTGTGGCTGAATCTTATTTACTTATTTTTGAAGGGTCAAAGGCAATAGACTGTGGGCTTTTTAAAGCGAGTGTGTACTTACTACCTGGCAAGTTCTACAATGCATTCAATTATATTACTTTGATATTGAATTGGCTAGATTTAGAAGTACTCTCAGTAGCAAAAGGTACTGCAATTCTAGTGCTCTTTATACCAGTTAAGATAAGGTTATTATTTAATCTGCTTCTACAGTTGGAAAGACTGTGGGACTCCTACTGTAACTCATCCAAAATTACTGCCAGAGGGATTTTGAAGATTTCCTGTGCATTTCCATGATGCTATCACAGAGGGCCAACAAAAGCAGCTATATGATACAAATGTCATTTGCATCAGTGTGATTTGTGGTTAGAAACAAATATAGGTCTAGAAAATTGTTAATAACAGCAGGGAGTGCTTAAAGGTTACTCTAAGAGCTGTAAGTGGCGAATGTGTGGAAACTTATGACTCTGCAGGAAATAGGCAACTTTCACAGAACATCAGAGAAATACTCTTTTCTGTTTGGACCTACAGCCCAGAATGTTATCCTGAGGGATAATGTCTCATAAATAAAGTTTTTAATTCATCTGCAACAGAACTTATGCTTTTCAGTCGTGTTGCTGTTACTGCTGACTGTGTAAGAGCCAGCTGGCTAAGAAACCTTGGCATAGACAGAGCGTACAATTGCTGTGAAATCGTGTACCTTGCTGGGTGCTGAAGTGAATCAAATCCATCTCCAACTTCCTAAAGGTCTGGATCATGAGGCTGTTCTGGACTTGGCACTCTTCTGTTGCAATTGGGCCAGTGTCCACTAAAGGACTGAAGAGAAAGCAAAACTGGAAGAGGGTGGGCTTGTTGCCCAGAGATGAGAGCACTTGTCTGAATGATCTGTATTTAGATGATTACCTCAGTGCTCGTCTCTGTATTTTATTCAATGACTGACTAATTATATATCACAGAAAGAAGTGTTGCCTGGGATGGAAGAAATTGAAAATGCAGTGGGCTAGTGACTTGTGTTGAGGGTCATGAGAGAGAATGGTTTGCCTTAGAATTGAAGAGCATTCTATTTTGTTAGTTGGCAATACATCTTTTGACATGTTTATTCTGTAGGACTGGAACATAATTGAGCAGGAAAAAAGACAGCTGATAAGATTTGATGAAACAACTTGTTGCATACCTATTTCTGTGCAAAACTAAAACCAGCACTATCATGGGAAGTTATGGCATGGGTCCAGAGAAAGTTATGTGTTGTCCATTAAAGATGTACTTTGTTTCTTCTGGTATTGCAGCTTATGTTTGTTCTCAACCAATTACTGTGTATGATAGCTAATGTGAAGACAGAAAGAATTTTAAAGAATGGCTTTGGGGATCCCATTCATAAAATAACGATGTTCACCTTCTGTCTGCCATGCGGCCTACATGTGAGAGAACTAGTTGGTTGTTAGAACTGACTTTCTTCTAAATCAAGAAAGTTAGCTTGTGTCTTATTTTGTTCCGCGCAAACCCAACTGTGGACAATAATTCTTTGTATGTGACCCCTGAGAGGGATAAATCTTTAAAAAAAGATAATCCCAATTCCCCCGTTCCCCCCAAACCCTACCCTAAAGATTTTAATCAAATAGTTACATCATTCTAGGAGTCAAATAAAAAATTGCAAACTGTACTTTCTAGGAATAATGTCTTTGTTAGGAGGCTTTTTTTTTTAAATAAATAACTAGATTATATGCGTTTTCCAGTCCTGAAAAGCCTTAGCGTAGTTTTATATTTGTTCTTCAACACTGACTCAAAGGACCCTACATTGTTTTGAGTTAGTTTAGCTGAACCCTCTTCCCAAGAGCCAATAGTGTGTGATGTTATTGGACAGTAGGGGTTCCCCACAAAAGGGTCATCATTACATGTCCTGTATATTTGCTCTGCTCAGATATAATTACCTTGGTTTGGGCTTAGTGTGAGCATGAAAAAAAATACATTCACTAAAGACACAGTGTTTATCAGAGCCACGGTATTGATGATATGCCTGATACATATTATACGGTCACAGAGGTTTAAACTGCAGCAATATTCAGTGGGAAAATATTTGATGTCTGTCTCTCGTTAAAGCTGGGTTTCTTCTTTGGAGGGTGAAAAATGACCTCAAACACAAAACTTAGCAAAAGTCCAGTAGAGAGTCTGAATCTTCACAAGGTCTTTAATTACATCAAGATCTCTGTACCTCATTCTTAGAGCACTGAGATTTTCTCTGGTCACCATACCTGGCAACGGATGGGGAGTTTGGATTGCTTTGGTTCTTGTAGTTTGGAATCATTATATTATTCTTCCTCATGGGATATTTGCTGCTGCCCTGTACCATCTGACAAGAAATATATATGCATCTGAGATGCCTGTGAGGCCGGGAGAGGTATGGGGTATTTCCAACAGCCACAAACTGACAGGCTGCTTCTGTTACCCAGTCGGAGGTTTTGGTGATGCTTCATGCTGGAGGATCCATGGCTCCGTTGTCCTGAGTCCGTCTGGACTCTCACATCTATCTAGCTGCACTCAGAGGTGATTTGGCAAGTAAAACTGCAGGTTTTGTATCTGATATCCAATATATCTCATGACACACCTTTTGTTTTGAGAAAAACAAACCATGTTTGTTTGGCTCATCATGGTAAGTTGTACTTAGTGAAAAAGCCAGTTGCTCTGACAACCTGTAGAAGACTAGCAGCACTTTCTGACATTTCATGCATTTCTTGCTATTGCAGCTTGACTTTAGATTTCAAACCAAAGAAATAGAAAGTGATTTTTTTGAGAAATGACTTAGGGATAGAAGGAGAAAAAAAAAACAAACCCACAAGTGTCATTACTCAGTAATCCTGTTTATTCTGCTTCTGGCCTGGTCTCCATCAGCATGAGGGATTTTTCTGGTTTTTTTAAGTAAGCATACGAATGAACCCTAGCAAGTGTCAAGGCTGAAACATTTCATATACAGAATACTTCCTCTAAAGGTGTCACTTGCTGAAGAGTTCAGAAAGTATTTACATGGTTGTTCCTGAAGTAAACTAATACCACCAGCACCAGCAGTGTGAGAAAAAGTTTTTTTTCAAAAAAAAAAATTAAATTTTGCCACACGTGGAGGTCAAATAAATTACAGTTTCAATTCAAACAGTCCATGAAACTAATACTAACTACATCTTTATGCCTTTAAGACTTCAAGAAACAAAACTATTTTGGATCTAAAACTGACTTGATATAACGGGGAAAAATGATGGAGAGTAGCTGGCAGGTGGTCCAGAGAGACTGTGAAAGAATGAAATTTCGGTGTTTGTAGTTTCTTTGACCATTCCCCCACACTCTAAGTTTAGCACTCTATAGCTGCATGCATTGCTGCTCTGAGATTTAACAACAACAACAAAGAGTGAGGATAATATGGCATTAATTTGTGGAAATAAACAGCAATTTAAAATTGGACAAAGAGAAGGATAAATGCATTAAGATGAATTAAGATGCTGACACTTATTAGTGTCTGAAGCAAATGAAGTTAAGTAAAAGATGCTTTGATGTTTTAGCTGGGAGGAAATAGCACTAATGGTCTTTACTTGAGTAATTATGGCAATTGAAAACTCTTGCTGTGATCAGTATTTATTAGATGTTAATGTTTTGGTAATACTCCATATTGCTGTTAAAATCTAACTAATTGGTGGTACTTTTATAAATACAGCCAAAAGCATATTCAAAGGTAGTATTAACTGATATTTCCTAATGAGCCATTTACAACATTTTTTGCATTCTAAGTATGCGCCAGCCTTTTGATGCTTCTTGCAATGCTCTGAAAAAAAACCCTAAATTTTTACTGGCACTGATCACTCCTTTTTTTTTTTTTTTTTTCTTTTAATAACCAGGAGGCCAGAAGGAAGAGTTATGATGAATTTGTCTGTCCTTCTGAGTATCTCAAGCCACTGAGTTCTACCCAGGAATTCTTCCAGGAAAGGAGTTGAGGTCCCTCCAAAGCTGATGGGATCACTTCTTTTGGAAAAAATTTGGTTTCAGTTCAACAACTCCAAGTTCAGCTACATCCTCTGGTAACCTACTACAAATATTTATTCCCTTGACCACTTCTATTGGTGTTACCTAGGTGTACCCTTCCAGAAAAGTCTGTTCCTGTCTTCCAGGCAGGATTGCAATTATGTGAAACTGTAGGATCCTCTACCAACAGCCAGCTGTGGGATTGTTAAATCCACAGCACCTCTCTTAATGTCCCTCCTTCTGTCTTTGCTTTTATTCTCTGCTTCATCAAACTGTTTCCTCTCTTAATACCATTCTCCAAGTCTATGCACAGACTTTCAGACATTTTAGTGGCTTCTAGTCTTTTTAATCCTGGAAGCTGAAATCCAGGATTTAAGATGTAATTGTGGGTTCTTCTCCGATTTGTAGCCTTATTTCCATCTGACGAATTGCCTCTACTTACTTGTGTGCCTTATTTCCTCTGCATTTGCATTAGGTTATTTGTTCCACTGTAATATGAGAAATGAGAGCTTTCTTCTCAGATCTTTTACTATCAGTCTTGGTAGCTTGGTGCTGCCAGGAGTAACACCTGCACGGTTCTGGTACAATCCTTGGGTACCTTTGCTGTCAAATTTTATCAAGTGTCTAAAGAGCATGTGGGAGCTGTGACCCTAAAGAGCAGTAGCAAGCTACAAATGTGGCCAAATTTCAAGGCTTTGTTCTGCAACATGAGATGCTAGAGATTTTCAGTAAATAGCTTAGGCAAAATGACATATTTTCTCAAGCCATCTTCTCTAAAACATCTGACACTTCCCCTTGCCCTCCTCACCCCTACAACTCTCAAAAGATCCAATATACTATGACACTATATACAATGAAAGTAATGTAATTTCAATAGTGAGGACATGATCCTATGAACACATGTACACAAGCATAATCTTTTCTTTATTCATGTCTCATTGAAGCTAGCAGGTGCACATATAGTTGAATGTTTATGGGATTAGGCCTAAAGTTTATGTATTATTTAGAATATGGGGTATTTCTGGAGAAGGGTTAGTCTTTGAATGGGACTAGATGTAGGAAACTGAAGTGTTATTATGGCAGAAATAGTGCTGTGCTGCTGCAGTTTTCTCTTTAGGACTCTTCCCTGGTTAACAGGAGCATTTGGTGGAATTTCTGAGTAGGGATGAAATGGTGCACCTATCAAAAATGTGTGCTGGGGTGGGAGGGGAGGACACATTTACAACTCATTAGTTTAACTAATGTATTGAAGTAATTATTTGGTGTCTTTGTCCTCTAGAGATTGCAATGATTTGTTTTTCTTCTGCAGAGCCATCTGGTTGTCATACACCCCTATTTATTAATTTTACCCCTGGGTCTTGCAGCATGAATATGGTGACTTGAGAATTTCTTAGACTGACTGTGACTTATTTATCTCTGTATTTATTACTCCTTTAAAATAAGCATCTTCCTAAAGTGTCTTTTTGAGACTAATCTTCACAGAAAAAAAAGAATGGTGTATCTCTAATTTATATCTGGTCTGTATCTATAAATTGTGCCATTCTAAAATGTCTTTCTGGAGGCATTACTTCTGTATTTTCTTACTCTCTCTCCATCCTACCTGCCCATTTTCTCTTTATGTTTACTAAGTGAATGCCAATAGGAAGTGGAATTTTCATTCATCAAACAACCTGTTCATTGTCACTCCTGGGTCTGATATTTCTTTAGAAGACAAACATTGATAATATCCACTCTATTACATTCCTTACAGTTTGAGAAAAAGTTCCTATTCTTATTCTTCTGAACAATGAAGAACATATGATTTCTGAAACATACATGGAAACTGTGGTTATTGAACGTTAGCTGTCTTCTATATTGCAGAAAGCCTTTGCAACATGTCAAAGCACAAATTTATTTTATTACATAGGCCAAGTGACTGTATAGATCACATTGTATCTTGAGACAATGTATATTTTCAGGTAAGTTTTACATGTTTTAAAAAATTCTTACTCTCTATGTAAAAGTGTATGGTGACTATAGCATCCTATCTATGTGACACAGTCATTACTATTGGAAGATTTTTGTGAGCTAGCTCTCATAAAATCATAGAAAATTAACTCTATCCCAGTCAAAACCAGGAGAATATTACTTTAAATAATGAGACTATCAGTGTTCCATGAGAAGGACCCTCGATGACCTGCTCTGTTGGCAGATCTCCCATGACTGGGCTACTTCTCCACTTAGGTAGCTCGCCACATTAAGATGAGACCATTGTCCATTAACTTAGTTATATTTTGAAATTATGCTTTGAAGTTCAAGTCCCTTTCATGGGGAAAGGAATATTTTCAGCACTGAAGTAGGTGCATGGGTTTGGAACAAAGAACTAACCATTTCACATCACAAGTCAGATCATATATAGCCTAAATACAAATTTTAAAAAAATTCTGTATAAATTTAAAGTATAAAATTACTGTATAGACAACTTCATCCATATCTGTCTTTGTTAATCCCTGATGGCAAACTGCATATATCACAGTGGGATTAGCAGCTATTTCCCAAACATATCGCTTTTTCTGCAGTGTAATCACTGAAGCAACACTGAATTCAGTCATGCCTTCTTTTCCATCAACATTGAGTAAGTAGAGAAAATGTAATCACATGTGACAGATGGAAAGCTAAGGGAACTGGACACATTCACTTCATTGTGAAAGGTTAAGTGCTGGGATCCCACTCTCACTGCAATGTAAGAAAAATCTTTCACTGACATTGGGAAGATGTGGCCTGAACCTTGCACCATGCTTGTTCATACATCCACAGAGAATAAGGCCATTTTGCATAAAAATGGTATGCCCTGTTGTTAGGAATTAATTTGAGCAGTGGGGGTTTCTTCTTTGCTCCATGATCTCAAAATCCCTCCACTTCTGCCTCCCAACAGCCAAAGTTATGGGATGGGGTGAGGGCTAGGAGGTTAGCACGAGGGGATAGGGTTTAGGGGTTTCAAGGTAGAGGCTTGCTTTAGGGACTAGTGAAAAGAATTAGAGTAAGGGACTAGGGTAAAGGATAGGGTGTAGGTTTAGAGATAAGCACTGAAGCCTAACCGAAATAGTCTGCAATCGCTGTCCCAACCTTATCGCTGTAATGACCCGAATCCCCATGATTTTTTTCTCAGACACTGAATCCTCAGCTGAAGGGACCTGAGAAATGCTGATGTAATGACAGCTGTATCAGTAACCTGGTTACTCATACTGACTTTATTTGTCATACATTTTCATAGCAGAAAAGTCTTTTTTCTACCCGTTCTTTAAAAGGAAACAGGAAGGTGATGCTGGAAGGTTAGGCCTGCATCATGGTCATCATTACGCAGTTTGAATGAAGGTGAATCTTTCTCAATTGTATATTTTGACTTGCAATTTTAATATAAATTCTGTTCTTGACATCTGAGGTGACATTCTTAGAGTCATAGAAATGTCAGTTGGAGGGATGTCTGAAGGACATCCAGTCCAGCCTCTGGTGAAAAAAAAACAGGAATAAAACAACAAAGATAGTTTGTTGTTCATATACTTGGCTATCAAAATATTTTTCAGTGTAGAAATGGCCATCCAGGCAATTATTACAGTCCATTGATAGTGGGAGAATGTAACATTGAAAAAAGTGAATGGCAGCGTTTTCACAAAATTCCCTGTAGATAATTCCTCCTCTGTGGGAAAACCTGTTCTGAGGGTAGCAAGTGATTTCATATGACTATGTACAAATGAAGAAACCAGGTTTTGGAAGAGAGAGAAATCTGGTATGTGGGATCAAACCTGACATGGCAAAAAGTTTGTTTATGAGTTGTCACTGGGTTCCCCTCCCCTAAACAGTCTGTCTGAATCAAACTGCCAGGAAAGACGAGAACTCGGATGGATAAACAACAGGTAGCTTGTGTGTGAGTGGAAGAATCAGATGATTGATCCTAAGATAGGAGGGGAAAGCCTAGATATTTGATTATGTACAAGAAAGGAGAAAGAGTAGCTGATAACTGTATTACAACTACAAGTGAATTTTAAAGTATTTTAATGAAAAAGGTTTAAAACCATATGAGACACCTACTGTGGTTCAAATCTGTTCTGTACCCGTTTTCTTGTCAGGAGATAAATGTTAAATTGCAATTTATTTGCAATTGATACTTAAGGCTGTTTGCCATTAATACATATTAATTCAATTAAGTCAGCTTTAAGGTTGTTTTCAGTTAAGTTGGTCTAACCTTTAGGGTCAGGCAAGACCTTTCAAAGTTTAGACAGGAACGACAGGAATGATGCATTGCCTTCTGAAAGACTTTTCAATGATACTGATTTTCACTGGGTTTGAGCATGTGAGAAACATTAATGGATGTGTCTAGTAGTGCCTCTGTAAACTAGAAAATAAGTATTGTTATGTATCTTCTTTTTATAAATAGGATCATATCTTGCCAATCAAAATTTGATTGTTTCTGATAGAAATATAAGAGACAAGGTAGTGACACAAAATATAAACTGTTTGGAATTTGATTGAATTTCCTATAAAATCTTAGTTGAAAGAGAGTATGAACTAGCTTGAATAGGGTTACAGTAATATATCTTAAGCTAGCCAGAACAGTGAGTGTAATAGGCAATGAATAACAGCAATCTGTCTGGGAATTGGCATTAGGAACAGTTTTATTAAATGTCTCCTTGTTTAAGCACTCAGAGAGGATATCAATAATAATTTAATAAAATCTGAGGATAGTACTGAAATGAGAGCAAGATGGTTAAAGCAGATAATAAAATGGTAATTTTAAGAAAGTATGAAGTTACAACATGAGAAAATAACAAGGTGAATGGTGGCAAAAAAAAAAAAAGCAGAGGTAAGTTATATAGCTGGGGAGGATCTCAGTGATGCCTTATAAAAACTCACATATGCTAGTGAGAAGAGACGCACATGAAAAGCTGCTACAATGAAGGAGATCTATGATGACAGAAATATAGTAGAAAACAACGTGCTTAGGATGTGGCCTCAAAGAGAACACATTCAAAGATGATTTGCCATGCAAAAGCATCTAAGGCAGGGAACCCTTCTTTATATGGCACTGATGTGACAGCTCAGAGCAATTTATTATCAGACAAATAGCAAAGCTTAGGAATTTCAAAGACTCTGAGATCAGAGATGGATAGATGAATTTAAAATGTAGATGTATCCCTGTTACAGTGTCAGGAGTCATATGCTCCTTCATCTCCTTTCTAGATTTTCTTCCATGTACCATTTTCAGGTACTGTGTTTCTTGTTTTTATGTACTTTCAGCTGGAATGCTGTTGTTCTCTTCTACTCCAAGATTTAAAATTGTGCAGTACACTGAATAACAATGCTTTTAACCCTGCACTTGGTCATCTGCAGGTCTTTCCTTCAAGAACTGAGACCAGTGAGACTGCAGTGATACAGAAGTTTTCTCCAGCAGAGTACAGCTTTAATCTTAACCGCAGTAGAAAAACCTACAAAAAGGCCAGGATTATTGATTTTTTGCACAACCAATATTACAGTTGTTTATTAAAGACTTAGTTTTTTTCCTCAAAGGTTTAGGCAGGCCAAGATGCATTAGGCCTAACTCACTAGTCTTGTATGCATCCACCTGCCACCTACTGGAATCAGTAGCCCCTGAAAATATCTGGTTCTTCAGGAACAGTTTTTATTTTCCTGAATTCTTTATTCCAGTTTCCCACAGTGATTCCCCTTATTCCCCAAAGCAAATTGCTGATCCCAGTATGCACTGTTTGCATCTGTATTGTGTGCTGTTTATTAGTAATTGGGCTATCTTAGCAAGGTAAGATTTGCAGGGAGATGTGTATGGTATATTAAAAATATAATCTTGCCTCACTTACCTCTAGATTATCAGGATAGCACTACTACTATATGAATCACCTAAACCTATTTACTGAGATCCTGAAACATGGTGATAGACTTAATAACCAGCATAATGTTATGCAGCTGTATAGGCAAATTTTAAATTCGAGGAAAGCAACTCCCTGGGAGGTATGTGTAACTAATTCACTTGATTAAAGGAACAAATTTTCCCAGAAAAGTTTAGAAGTTGAATGAAGGTTTAGGGGAAAAAGAAAAAAAGCCAAATAGTAACAATGAAAATAATTAGCTTACTTTCCCTGTTCTTCCAGGAACGTATTGTCAAAAGTCAATACTACTAGCTATTGGGAAAGGTTTAACAGTGGTTAAGATCAAAACCAAAGAGGACTGCTCTAATTGCTCCAACCAATCTTGTTGTTAGAGCAACAGCTAATTACAGTTGAACTTCAATTATATAAATGTAATGGGGGTTACTGAGTAGTTTTAGATAATTAAAGTTTTGCACAAATGACATAAATGTCAAAGTAATTAATCTGTTGAGAGGATTTTCCTTGTCTGAGGAAACAGATTATCTCAATATCTGTTATACTAGATAACTTAGGTTCAAAGACCCTAAAATAATCTGTTCAGTGAATTCAAGAGTGCATAAAATAGGAGTGAAATTTAAGAATTTTGGGGGAAAATAAAAGCTCCAGAACTTCTGTAATACTGATATGCTTGTATTGAAATTGCTTATGACAGGTTGAAAATAAACAAAGTAAAAAAATACCCAACAAAACACAAAGCTGAGCTATGTAATTGCTTGCCACAGGCTGTTGCAGATGCTAAAAGTTTGCTGGTGTTCAAAACTGATTTGATATATTAATAGAAGAAAAAAAATCATCTAGGGCTATTAAAAAAAGATGCCAACTGTGGTTCAGGAAATTTCAGAACAAAGAGCTGAAACATGGCAGGCAATTCTTGGGAAATATGTTTCTCTCATTTTCTTTATTCTTCTCCCTAGGAATCCTCTATTGACCGTTACTGAGTACGGCATACTGTACTAGACAGATCTTCCATCTGACATTTCATGGTTTGTCCCATTTTCTCACTAAATCTTTTTAAATCTAAAGCTGTTTCTTTATTTAAACCTGGTAAGCGATCCTCACCATTGCAAATCTTCCACTTTACTTCCCAAAAAATATCAGCAGGGCTCATAGATGTGGTCACTGAGTCCATAAGACAAAGAGAGACCTCTTTTTTTACTAAATGGTCTCATTTAAAAGGAAGGCATTTTCTGGGACAAATGAGACTGTACATAAACAAAGATAACTTTGCTTTAATATGCACTTTTGGGCAATAAAAATATGTATTATCCTGACATGTCACCCATCCCTTCCTTGCAAGTTTCCATTTGCCAATGTTCCTGACCTTAAAAATTGGCATAGAGTTATGTACGGGAACTAGCTCTAGAAATTGTTGACTGACTTAGAAAAAAGCTGGTGGTCTATATGGTCTTGATAATGCTTGAGGACTAGAGTGTGTTATTTTGAATAAAATAGCATAGCTTTGATGAATGCCTTTGATTTCTCATCATGCAGAGAACATTCTGCTTTCCAAATAAATTTAGGTGCAGCTGATGTAGGATGGATTTCCTAGGAAAACTAATTTCTTTTTAGTCCTACAGTAGAGCACAACTGTCCTTTAATCTTTGGCAGAATTATTTCACAGACAATCCTTACTTTGTTGTACTTCATAGGTTTATTTTTCATCAATTCTATCCATATTGCTACAGTGAGAAAAGCTTGTGGCATTATGTCCTCAGGACTTTCAGGGAAGAAGATAAAGTTGGTAAACTTTTAGGTTAACTCTTCTGGTCCTTCCTGAAATGTTGTGGCATATTAAAATCAGATTTGTGATCTTACCAGCAACCCGCCCTCTTGGTTTCTTAATAGAATATGATCTTAATTTGCAAAAATTAATGGAGCTAAACTAGGAAGTGAGCTGAACTGAAGAGTTGGGGGAGGCTCATCTGATAGAAATGGGGCATTCCGTGGGGCAAAGGGATAGACTGTAAGTTCTAGACTAAAATTTCATGCCCGTGTGTGTTCTCAAATTCCTTAGCCTGAACTGTGTTGCATGTTTGTAAAGCTTCTGTTTCTTCTGGAAATGGAAAGGATGAAAAGTTTTCACTGGTGTGGTCAAACAGAACTGGCCGTGGTCTGCTGTATTTTCAATGATAAATAATCAGACTGAATTTCCTGAAAAGAAATGTGTTGCTGAAACGGTGATTGCCCCAGTATACCTTCGGTTTAAGAGATAAATTTTACTGCTTCTTACTATGAGGTTAGCATTTATTTGCATAGGAGATTCACTCATTTTTAATACCTTAGTGGCAGGATTACTTAAACAATCCTCAGGAAAACCTGTATTCTCTTTTTATACAAGACTCTTCAATTAAATTTAACTGAAATCTAGAATGAAGAGTGTGTATGGAAAATAAAGATAGATGTGTAGATCAGGTTCCAGTTTTGGACAATTGGAGAAATTTCAAGGGAACCCTAAAATCTGGTGTCTGGTATGCTAAGAACATGGTTTACCCCAAATCTGCCTCTGGAATAGTACTGCCAAACATGCAAAAATATGTATTTAAAAATCAGTGCAGTAGTGGAAGGGCTAAAAGAGTTCAGGGTGAAACAATTTTTTGCTTATTGTAGGTGGCATTGGATTAGGGTATACATCACTTTCTAGTTAGTGCATAAAGAAAAAACTTTCTCTGTAGTCAGGGAAGGTTTCATGCAGAAAGGAGAAATCTTTAATGATGTCTAAACACCTAAAGAGCTGTCAAGTGTCCATTAAAGATCCGTGGGGAGATTGGAATAAAACCCCTACAGAACCAATTGATTTTTAAAGGCCAAGCCACTCTGGTCAGACAACTGAGAGATCCACCTGAATGTGGTGGGTAAATTCTGCCTGCAGCTTTTCAATCTAGCCAATAGTAAAGAATATTCACTGTCAGGTGTAGTTTTCATAGAAAATTGTTAGCAATAAGAAAACACGCTTAGGCTGGCAAAAGCTGAACTGTTAGAAGAAGTGATAATTTCCATTAGTTGTCAGACTCTTTCCTCTCTCTCTGCTAGGGTAGCTGGTTTTGAATGCCCCCTTTGAATGACCTAGAAGGTAGGTCCTGCTGAGTACATGAGAGTGGATTCCTCAGTGTGGACTATACCATGTGTGCTCTGCTCCTGCAGGGGAGCTCGAGCGCTGGTTTGCAAAAGGATGGAGGAGATGGAAGAGCTGAATTTGCAAGAGGGTAAATAAAGACTGCTTCATTCCTCCATAAGTAGGAGCAAACATCATCCCAAGCAATTTCCTTCACCACTGGTCTCCAAGGATGGTAACTCCACAACATGGAACAATCACAAAAAGTTAACAAGCAGCATTGTCGCTAGCTGGTCATCCGATGCTCAAAAATGTTAGTTCTGTCTGTGCTGAAAAGTTACAATTTACGCTGTGTGGCAGATAAAGATACTCACTGTCAAGCCCTGAAGCTGCCTGCAGGCCTAGTGTTTGATTAATCAGAAAACATTTATTTGAGCAAGCCATCAACGGTTACACATCTGTAGTCGGATTTTGGGTGAGGCTATCACTGTGCAAGCTAAGACTTGCCTCTGATGTGGATTTCTAATGGGGTGGACTCAGAGCTCTAAACTGTAACAAATGTAATGAGAATATTTGCTGTAGTTTCAGTGCTCTTTGACACAACTGTGGGTGTACTTATGTTCTGGCATGCCTATAACTGCAGCCCCTTAGATTAGGGCTGTGGGGTCCTGAGAGAGCATTAAGAGAGGAGACACCAAGGAGATGTGAGCTTTAGCAAGGGGGGAGTTAAAACAGAATTATGGGACTGCTAGTGCATGAAGTCACCTCTGCTCTTACTGACATTTTCCAAGGTCATATTCAATGATAAATCATTAAACTGCTCTGTTTTGGAAACACCAGCAACAAAAACCTCAGCTGTTGCTTTTTTCCTTTGGTTTGATTTTATTCATATATGTCAGGATTCTGGAAACCTGCCAGTAAAATTTCTGTCTGAAGCCTCTGAGGGTTGGCATCTTCTATAATACAGATAAATATTTTAATGGTCTCTTAATTCAGTATATTTCTTAGACATCCAGTGTCCTAAGTGGCAAAGTAGTGGCAAACCACATACAGAAACCTTGCAGCTTTCCAGCTAATTTTTGAAGAAATCTGATTTTGATTTCTGCTGTATTGATTTCTACTTTTCTTCCTATTAGAAAAAATTGCTTACCACCTACACCTTAGCAGTACTGTCATTACTCCAGGTATTACATTTCTTCTAAACTTGATTTCTTCACCATGTTGAGAGCACTTGCTAGTTTTGAATCAGGAAATTTTTTCCCCTGTTTTCATTTCTCTGCGTAGGAACAGGAAATTGTTTCATTTCAAACTGCCTTGCATATGTTTGCATGAAGTAAAGACATATTTCTCAAAGGAACTTGGTGGGAATTAGATAACTTGGATGAACATTTGCCACACAAATGTTGATCATGGGTATGATCTCTAAATAGCTTATCTTCCCCCTCTCCTCTTTCCATTACCTCCTGAAAGTCTATACTACAATTAATGTCTAACAGCTTATGCAGTCATGCCTGGAATATGAAACCCATCTGCAAGGTACTGCTACAAAACTAGATAGTACAGTGAAAAAGGGAAGAGAAACCAAGATCTCTGCATCTGATTTGCACTAATGCCAGAGGCCATTTGTGCTTTGCACATACAGAGCACATGATACCATTTATCAGATATATGTAACTGTTCCTGCTTTTTTCCTTTATAGCATAGACACAAATTTTGCAATTTCCTCAGGAAATCAATGTCAAAATAGAGATTAAATTATTTCTATCTTGTTCTCCACCTTTAATATACCACAGTGTTGTTAATATAATTTCTGATGAAGATTTCAATAATTCATCACTATTCATCTCCATCAGAAAATGGAAAGAGAGCTCAGGGAGAGAAAGTTGTCTCACTGAAGTCAGATTTATATTTTGTCCCAAGAGAATATGCCTGGCTATCTTGAACCTACAGAGGTAAACAGTTATTAAAATGCTGCATGCATTTCAATAATACAGTTGACCTAAGTGTTAGTCACTAAGCAAAACATTCTGTAATATAAATGAATAATAATAAAATCACTTAGCAGCTCTCCTTTTTGCACACACATTTTATCTGTTTCCAGAGGTTGAGGCTGCTGTCGCAGAAACATTCTATTTACCTGCTCATGTTTATTCATGTATAAGTGACTGTGGAATTATTGCTTAAAGAAAGAAAGCTTTTTTTAATGCTTTTTTCCTACTGTGCTGGCAGTCTCTGCACCTGGAGTCTGGAAAACAAAGTTTATGAGAGTGAATTGAACAAACTTTAGCATGGTCTATTCAAATTTGTGCTCCTTTCTCTTGCCAAGTGATAGGAGTAGTCTCCATTGATTTCTAACAATGCTTGTGTTCCTTCCAAACATTGCAGATAGACAGAATTGTAATATTATTACAGCATACTGGTCTCCAGTAGGTATCCCTTAGCTTAAAATTGGCTCCATTGCAGAGTTATTGGCAGTAGCAAATATCCTGTCTGCTTGATTTTCTGAAATAATTTTTTAGAAACAATTCTTTATATAGATGAAGAACTTGAGAACTGAAGTTCTGCAGATGTTCTTATTTATTCCATTCTGCACTTGTGCTAAAATATTACTTTCCTAGAAAAGTCACAGGAGATTTGGTGAAATTTTGAATGCTGTAGATGTTGTCAGCTTGACATGGCGACAAACCTACAAGACTCCCTGCAGGGTCTGAGCTAATTTTAGATGTAATTACAAATATGCATTTAATTGATTGTGTCTAGTTAACATCAGAAGGTACAACTGGAATTTTTATACTACTGGAATTTATGAATGCTACTTTATTATTTTGGTATAAGTCTAAAACAATTTAACCCACCTGCAGTATCTCTAAATCAACTGGGTACTAAAAAAAAAGTCATCTCTCCCTAGAGTTGCATGTACTGTGATTTGAACCATTTTTCTAGTAAAGCATGAAATGAGTGAAATTGTGCTATAATCTACACTAAGAAGTAACTTTAATGGAAACAACATACAGGATGCTGTCCTGTATTCTACATCCAATGACAGGAATTAACTCAAAATCTAAACAGTGTTTTTGTGTCCTAAAGGACAAAATGAAAATACCATGGAATATTGCTGCTGTTGAAACATTTATTGAATTAAAACAGAACTAATATATGCCTAGTTCCAAAACTGACATAAAGGTGTAGTCATGAATTTAATTACTAAAGATGAATTTCATAATAAGTTCATAAATTGTTTTTGTGCAATGCCTGCTAATGGTCTTGTGAAATACACAGTCAAAAGTACATCTGCAAACAAAAATGTGTTTAATGTGCTCATGCAAACATTGTAACACACATTGGCATGAAAGTACTTTACCAGCCATAAACATTCTGGTCAGTCCTTCCCAGCCACTTGCAAAGTGTATGAGGCAAACTATACAGCATTCTATATTAAGACTTTTTGTGTTTAAATCCTCATCAACTCTGGAGTGCGATTCACTCATGCATCAGCAAATAGATAACTTGGGGAGGGGAATAAGGGAGTTTAGCAGGAAAGCAAAAATTGGAGACATTTTATATTGGTTGGTTTCATTTTGTCTGATGTTTTGCTTCATGCTTTTCCTTAATGTCTGGTTGGAAATGGGAGAAGTGGGCACGATACTGAATGACTGATAGGACTCTGCGTGGTGGGATTAAAGGAACTAATACAATCAGGGCCTTAAGCAGCATTTAGCTGGTTCTTAACACTTTTACAGAGTGATGTCTTGGATGCTGCCAGTGACTCAGGTGCTAAGCTTTATATTTATACTTTCCTTATTTTTTCTCTGTGGGCTACCAGGCATAAGTCACACTGTGTCAGGTATCAATAATGATAGCCCGTTTTCAATGAAAAATTAAGCAGTCATGGGGTTAGCTGGTAGTAGGAGTGTCTCCCAGGAATGCTTGCTTAATGCAGGTCACGTAGCAGGTTACCACAGGAGAGGGAGTGCCTTACTCATATAAGAACAATCTTACATATGCATGGGCAAAACCCATATTCCCCATTCCAAAATAGCATGTAAACAGACATTCTCACTGCTCGTTTAGTAGCTGTGGCCAGCGAAGACAATGTCTTTTGATTTCAGATATCCGCAAGGTGGATTTCTACATCTGAGTTAGTTGTCTAAGCTCCCTGTGTAGCCACATGAGAGGAGTTAGCTCCTTCAGGGTGCTGTGCTTAAACAGAGCTGAATCGTCCCCAAGAGGATCCTTGTTTCAATGAGCATCTTCAAAAATAGCTCCAGTCAAGTGGGGCTCTTGTCGACTTAATGAACTGGACTCAAATACACACTACTGTTTGTATTCCTCTTAAAGAAAGGAATCTTCTATTTCATTACTCAAGTCTGTAGAATTGGCCTAGTCTTGCAAGAATCCACTTATGTTATGTGTATAACAGTTATTTAGATAATACCATAGGTTCTTTTCATTGTGGAACATTTAATGATGGGTGGAGAGATGAACAGTAGCAAGATCTATTGGCAAGATTATGCAGGTGATATAGGAAGGCCTAGAATGTGAGCACAGTTCTTTGTTGGAAAAGCATAAAACTTTACTGTTTATTTGACTAATAAATCAAGTGATTTATTTACTTGATTTAATTTTTAAAATAATAAAAAACATACCTCATTCAGAGATCAGCAGACCGTTTCCTTGCACTGTTTTTTAAAATCAATACAATTTCAATTGTTTTTGTGATGAAAGTAACTGAGAGGACCAAAACTTGAGGTGATGTTTTTGTTAAGATTAGTTGATTGTGCTATTAATTATTCTTTTTGCTTGCTTTGTCATCTTCATCTATTATTTATGTAACATTCAGAAATACTTGTGGACTGTTTTCATGCTGGCTCTTAAGTGTGCTAGAAATGGTTCATTTTAGTTTTCCCTTTCATTTTGCATCTGTAGCTGTAAATGTGGAAGCTGCCTATAAGAAAAAGGGAGATTAATCTTCTGTATGATGTTGCTTTAACTTCCAGGTAGCTCTTTCTTTCCTCCTTCCCCTGTGTTGGTCCATTTTGCCTTGTATAATGTAATCCTAGTAATAACCCCTGTTGTTCCGACAGTATTCTTTACCCTGATAAGAAACGTATTACATCCCATGCAGTTTCTCAACTACATTTTGCTGCTTGTGCTGATTTTTAAGCACCTGTAGCTACAAAAGCAGCAAATCTTTACTGTGGTTCACATAAGGGACTAAACATCCTTAGTCAAGAGCATCTATTGTTACTCCCTTAAAAACTTACATATACCTAGGCAGCAGGATTTATCAACATTCAATGAAGGGAGAAGTTTAGTTTCACTGTTTTAGATAGTTTAGGAAATAATGCATTTTAGTGTAAGTCTCTCTAGAAGAGAGGGCTTCTGCACAGCTGATATGATCCCACAGAGAAAACCCATGGTAAAATCTTTCTGTGGAAAGATCCAAAAGACCCTGCAACTGGCACATGGCTTGTTTGTGTTCCCTCCTGGTTTGGCTTGCTTTGCTTTAAAATATTCAGAGCTGGTGGAAATGATTTTTCTTGCCTGTAGTTGTTATGTCTTCTCACATGACTTTTGCAATCATAGTTGTGAATTAGAAAGGGCAGAGAGAAAAATATTGAAATTTAACATGCTGTTTCACGTTTCCTCAGGTCTGTATTCTTGTTAATCCGGGAATAAAAATACTGGACTTAACCCAAATACTTATGTAAAGATGGAACTAATTTATCCTGAGTAGTTTTTGCCACTCTTATCTTTCCTGTGCCTTTACTTTGGTATGGATATATTTCCAACGATAAAAGTTATTCTTTCCATTTATAATCTAATGTAACTTGTCAGTCTCCTGGATAGGGCTGAGAAACTGCAGTGTGTGTGTGCATGTTAAAAACTTTCAGCTATTCTTCAGAATGTAAAAATTAATATTTGGCATTAGGGCGTACTTTCCTAGATTACAATGGTTTTTAAGCCTGTAGTCTAAGACCCTGTGCAATCCAAGGCAAACTTTAAAGTACAAGGGAATTGCCCAGGGCCTTGTCTAGCTGAGTTTTGAATATATCCAAGGGTGGAGATTCCACAGCTTCTCTGGGCCCCCAATCCAGTGCCTGACCATCATCAGCATGAATTTTGTTCTTCCATTCATGCAGGCAGAATTTCTCTGTCTTAAACTTTTGATTGTTTTCCTGTGTCCTTTTCTTGGGAAGATACGTAATGTGCCTATCTTATCTATTATTGATAATGCTGTCTCAGAATATAAATATACTTGCCAAATCCTGTATTTCATTCCTCACCACAGGTGGTAAAACAACCTTGAAAAATACCACTTACAAAACAGCTGATGAAGTAATACCTAATGGCTCCCCCATTTTTTATGTATATGTGGGGTGCTGCATTTGAAATGCTTATTTAACTGTAATCAATTCAAACTGGGTTAACATCACTAGTTGATTTTTCTAATCATTCTGTTATATAGATTCCCCACTGTATTTTCTTCCTTTAACGCCGAAAGTAAATCTCCTTTTAGAATATGTACTCTATTAGATTTCCAATATATAATGATTATGATCTTGTAAGCTAGTATTTCCGACCCTCCCATGCTTGTATTTAGGGATTATATTAAATTGTCTAAGGAGGGCAAATACAGAAAATATTTTTTTTGTGAAAGCAGATCCTAACTACACAGTACTGTACTGTTCTGAAAAGAAATAAGGTTACATGCAGCTCAAAGAAGAAAATGCTCAGGATTTTCCTGTTTATATTTTGGTGCAAATTCTCTGAGATTCAACCCTCCCATGCATTCTTTCTCTAGAGAAGTTAATTTGCAAGTAGCAAGAGATGAGACTCCTCTGCAGCTCTGCACTATCCATCCAATGAAAAAAAAAAAAATCATACCCTAAATGTCTCAGACAGACAAGTCCAAACTGAGATCCAAGTCTGGTGACTATTCAGAAAGAGCTGTAATCATTTAAGTCCTCATCGCAGTTGAGCCACACGAGTGGATTTTACCATAGGCTGGCTGGCTTAGCTTAAATTGCTTTCACCCGGTCTCCTTGAGCTGAAAATTACTTATTCAACAAGTATGTTGGTGAGAGCAAGATGTACCGTTCCTGAAGAAGAAAAGGCCTTTACTATACTTGCAATGAATAGCACAAGTAGCTTTACAGCTCCTCCTTGAGAGACAACTTGGTTTTTTACTTGGAGTAAAACTACATGAGCATAAAACCACAGAAATGTAAAAATACATTAGAATTTTGCTTAACATCTTTAACCTTGTAAATGCTGACAAAACCAGTGAAACCTATATGCAGGTATGAACTCGGGGAAGGAATCTTTCACAACTGTAAAAAATCCCCCTCAGTAACAAGTAAATTGCTGGGGAACGTTAGCCTTGTTCTAATAAAGTTGCAGAATATAAATGGGAATATCAATTAGGATAAAACAGTTTTTCATCTCATAACAAATATTAAATATGAAATATTGCCAATTAGTGATCATAACCATCATGATCTTTTGATTATAAAAAAATAAGGTTTTATAGTTTTTAGTTATTCTTTGACATCCACCAAAATAACTTAATTTTAACCCCTCCCTTGGGGGGAAGAATTAAAATATAAAAAGGTTCTCCACTTGATTGCATGGGATTAAATCACTATGGTTTATGTAACTGTGAAGGAAAATGGACCACTGACTCATGACAGTTTTGAAAAGCTGTCCTCTTTGCTGACTGGAGTCCCAGTTACAGATTTATTGTGTTCTCTGGTAGCTGCTTAAGTTTCTTTTGTGTCTTGGTCCTCCATTATGGATGACAATATATTCACCCATTTTTTCTATGTCTTTTCCAATAGTACCTGCAAGTCCCAGCCACAGGACACAGTACAAAGGGTCACATGTTTGACTGGGAAACCAAATTGGATTCTGCTCCCACTAAACTCAGTGAAGGTTTCTGGCCAACTTAGAGAGCACAGGGAGCTTCAGCGAGAATGTGCCTGCTTAAATAAACAGGGCAAGTGGGGAGCAGAGCTCATCTCAAAGGTCTGGAGTATCTTCCTTGTTTTGTTGCAACCTATTAGGAAACACTTCTGTTCTTTGCTTCATTTAAAGACTGGAGCCATTTAAACCTGGAGCCTTTATCTTGATTTGAATAGAAGCTAAATCCCACACTTATTTTTTTATTATTTCATTTTATATATTTTATCAAAATTTATCAAATAAGGGTAATAATAATGATTTTTAGAACCTATAGAATTTGTAAATAATATTTTAGGGTAATTACAATATAAACACAAGAGCTGTCAAAACTAATCCTTGAAATCTTTTGTTATTTCCTTCCAGTGTTGTTACTAGTTATACCTATTTACTCTGTCTCATTCTTAAAATGAATTTTAAACTAGCAGTTTTACCCTTTGCACTTCTTTACCTTAGTCATTGTTATTCTGTGGGATGTATCCTGCGTATTCAAACAAAATACATCAGATTACTTGGATTTATTTCCCTTGGACACCATAGCAGTAATGAGGTTAAATAATTGATTACTAAATTCTTAATTCTTGCAAAATCCTAGTATTTTTTCAATAAAAAGACACCATACCATTACTAATGCTTTCCATATGTGGATTAGAGATCCCACAGTTTCCATCTACCTGGCAGTATTTAACATATTCCTTGATATTATGTGCAGTCATTAGTTCCTTTCATAGTAATGTCAGTATATCTGCAAACAAATTAAGTACTTTCCAAACAGGCAAGGCATGTTATCCCTCCCTGGTAACCTTCCCTGAATGGTCTCCTCTGCCATCCCTTCTCCTTGCAATTCCATTCACCAAAATAGTGTATCATACCCTGTTATTGCTTGGGAACAACCTCTTGTCTGCCTGCCTTTCTGAGGAAAATTTCCCCCCTCTGGTCAAATGAGAGTTACAAGGTGTTCCCCAGCTTTGACGCATCCCTATGAGTAAAAACTCAAGCAAAGGGGGCAAGAGACTTGCATGGATGAGCAAGGAGCTTCTGGAAAAACTCAAATGGAGAAAGGTTTACAGAATGTGTAAAAGGGGACAGACCACTTGAGAGAAATATGGGAATGTTGCCAGAGTATGCAGGAATGCGGTCAGGAAGGCTAAGGTTCACTTGGAATGAAATCTGGCAAGGTATGTAAGGGACAACAAGAAGGGCTTCTTCAAATACATCAGTAGCAAAAGGAAGACTGGGGAAAATGTGGGCCCACTGCTGAATCAGGTGGGTGCCCTGGTGACAGAGGATACAGAAAACTCAGAGTTACTGAATGTCTTCTTTGCTTCAGTCTTTACTGCTACGGCTGGCCCTCAGGAATCGCAGACCCTGGAGGTAGGAGAGAAAGTCTGGAGAAAGGAAGACTTTCCCTTGGCCAAAGAGAATCTGGTTAGAGATCATTCAGGCAAACTGGACTCCCACAAATCCATGGGCCCCAATGGAATGCACCCATAAGTGCTGAGGGAGCTGGCAGATGTTACCGCTAAGCCACTCTCCATCATCTTTGAAATGTCATGGAGAATAGGAGAGGTACCTGAGGACTGGAGGAAAGCCAATGTCACTCCAATCTTCAAAAAGGGCAAGAAGGAGGACCTAGGAAGCTACAGGCCAGCCAGCCTCCCCTCCATCCCTGGAAAGGTGATGGAACTCATTCTGGATGTCATCTCTAAACAAGTGGAGGAAAAGAAGGTTATCAGGAGTAGTCAGCATGGATTCACCAATGGGAAATCATGCTTGACCAGCCTGAGAGCCTTCTGTGATGGCATGACTGGCTGGGTAGATGAGGGGAGAGCAGTGGCTGTTGCCTATCTTGACTTCAGCAAGGCTTTTGACACTGTCTGCCACAACTTCCTCGTAGGTAAGATCAGGAAGTGTGGGTTGGATGAGTGGACAGTGAGATGGATTAAGAACTGGATGAATGGCAGAGCTCAGAGGGTTGCAATCAGTGGCGCAGAGTCTAGTCAGAGGCCTGTAGTTAGCGGTGTGCCCCAGGTGTCAGTACTGGGTCCAGTCTTGTTCAACTTATTCATCAGTGACCTGGATGAAGGGACAGAATGTACCCTCAGCAAGTTCGCTGATGATACAACTGGGAGGAGTGGCTGATACACCAGAAGGCTGTGCTGCCATTCAGAGAGACCTGGCAGGCTGGAGAGTTGGGCGGAGAGGAACCTGATGAAGTTCAACAAAGGAAGAGTAGGGTCCTGCACCTGGGGAGGAATAACCCCATGCACCAGTACAGGTTAGGGGTTGACCTGCTGGAAACCAGCTCTGCGGAGAAGGACTTGGGAGTCCTGGTGGACAACAAGTTAACCATGAGCCAGCAATATGCCCTTGTGGCCAAGAAGGCCAATGGTATCCTGGGGTGCATTAGGAAGCGTGTGGCCAGCAGGTCGAGGGAGGTGATCCTCCCCCTCTACTCTGCCCTGGTGAGGCCACATCTGGAGGACCGTGTCCAGTTCTGGGCTCCCCAGTTCCAGAAAGACAAGGAACTACTGGAGAGAGTCCAGCGGAGGACTACAAAGGTGATTAGGGGACTGGAGCACCTCTCTTATGAGGAAAGGCTGAGAAAGCTGGGTCTGTTTAGCTGGGAGAACAGGAGACTGATGGGATCTTATCAATGCTTACAAATATCTTGAGGGTGGGTGTCAGAAGGATGGTCCCAAACTCTTTTCAGTGGTGCCCAGCAACAGGATAAGGGGCAACGGGCACAAACTGAAACCCAGAAAGTTCCACCTCAATATGAGGGAAAACTTGTTTACTTTGAGGGTGACAGAGCACTGGAACAGGCTGCCCAGAGAGGCTGCAGAGTCTCCTTCTCTAGTGATATTTAAAACCCACTTATGCAACCTGTTCTGGGTGAGCCTGCTTTAGCAGGGGGTTGGACTGGGTGATCTGAAGTCCCTTCCAGCCCCAACCATTCTGTGATTCTGGGCATCAGGATGGAGGAGGATGTGGCCAGAGGGACAGGAACAGAGTGAAGTGAGATGTTGCAGGAGAGCTGGGGGAGAGGCAATGAGATTGACCCTGCAGCCTACAGCTCCACGAGGAGCCATGTTGCATATGGGCTATGCATGGAGGTGAGAGCCAGCTGGTGTGGTACAAATCCAGTGACAGAAACAGAATTTCCTGCTTTCCAGGTTGGAGGCTGGAAGGACAGATGCATGCATGAGCCTAAACACTTGTCTTCTTGACAGTCAAAACTTGTTTTAAAACTAACTGTGCCTTCTTCTGCCACTGGGAGTGGACCTGGGAGAAGGCTGTAGATGCTGAGCTGGTCTGTCATCCAGGATGAAAGGCTGGCTCTGACATCAAGCAGTTACAAAAGCTGAATAAACCCCCATCTTCTTGTGACCATAAATGATGTGCTTCACCAAGCAGTCAGGGCCCCTGTATAGAAACAGATTGTTGTCCTCACATTTGCGAGAAGAATAGATTTGACTTCCTACTAACAGAAAATAAATATATAATATTCATATTTCTTTGCATAAAGATTTGTGTAGGAAATGTAGGGCTTTATCACCATTTTGTTAATATAGTTGAGATAAAAAAACTTTGAAGACAGTATTTCCCCTCTGTGACAGTTACTTCATGATCTGAAGGAAAAGCATCCTAAATCAAGAATGAAGTGACAAAAAGAACAAAAGCATTTGGCTTTCTGCCGATTAGACTGCCCCAAAGCAGCTCTAGTAAAAGATTTGAAGGATTTGCTGTCTATTTATAGTGCCATTTATATTCACTAGTTTCAATAAGAAAAGAAGCTGTCTCTGAGCAGCATACAAGATAAATGGCAATGGACTTTCTCCCTGTAACATGTCTTAGTGCCACCATCACCACATAATAACAAGTGAAAAACAATGAGAAGCGTAACAGCTTAGGAAACTGCAGTATGATGAATAGTTGGAGGGAAGTTATTTTTTAATTTCAGAAAAGGGCAAAACTTTTTTTACTGTTTTGTATTTGAGAAATACTAATTGATCTTATGACACTTAATTCATATTTATCCAAACCCCTGAATCATACCTAAGCCTTAAAATAACTTTGCAATGGTAAGTGATCAGTTAGGATTTCCGCTGATGTATGAGGAAATGAGTTGGCAAAGATTTGAATGATTTGAACATGCTCACATCTGATGTATTGGTGCATAAATCAGAACCTGGCCTTCTGACATCCAGACCTTTTCTCATCGTGTGGCCAGAGCATCTGGCAGCACAGAGCCAGGGCTGTGATTTAAAGATGATATGGTTAACTGAGAAGGGTTTTTTTGTGAAATTAAAGATTCTTGGGAACCATTGGTTGTACGTGGTAGCAAATCCAGCATAAATGGTAGATATAAGGTAACTTCTAAACACTATTTTCAGCGCAGTACTAAAGCACCCCTAGACTATTGGGTTTCTCCCCCCTGTACCTGGTGCGGATGTCCATCACTGTGACAATCTACAAGAAATATAAGGCAGTCACCATGTCATCATCATATAGTTGTCAGCTAACGATTTGAAATGAGTGAACGTAGAAGGAATGGATATCAGTAGTGGGCAACTACAAAATATTGCTGGGAAAAACGGGATTATTGATAACAAAATACTGAAAGGGCATGTTTTGTTCCCTATATCTAGTACCATGCAAACGTCTATTTTTTTCTCTAACTGTGTATTTGTTAAGGGGAAAAACATGACTAAAAACTTAGTATATACAAACTTGCTGTATCAGGAGTAAAATATAGCAAGGAAGACAACTCATGGAATTTATAATTAGATGAAAGCAAGAAGGAAAATTTGACCTTTCATGAATGGCAGCTGTAAGAAGATAATAAATAGGACACCTCACACCTCTGTTATTTTTTCTGTGCATGGGTTTAAGAGAGTGCTATTGCACAGATTTTGCCTCTGTGAAACCACAACACAGGAAGGATATGATTTTCCTTATCTTTCTGAAATGTGACATTCTGGTCTGAGTATGTGTCTGGAATCTATTGCTAACTAGCTGTGTGCCAAACAGGGGAAAAGCTACATTAAAAATTAATATTTATAGTTTCTACCTGCTGTTGAAATAAGCAGCATGTACATATATAGATACGTCTATATGTAGAGATATCTATATATGTAGACATGTTATACATATAAAATGGAAAAAAAAGGGGAGAAAAATGCCTCTCTCAAAATCCATACATACTTCATTTCAAAACACACTGAACTACTGCTTTCATCCTCAAAACGATCCGTTACCAGGATGAGGAGTTGCTTATTGTGCAGGGTGCTTTGAATTCAGGTCAAAGATTTAAGCCTGAAAGGCATTTTTCTCTTGGAGATGCATTACTTGTTTGTTGTTTTATAAATAAAAAGGTAACTATGAAAGATTCATTGAAGCCTTAAAGCAACTATTCTGCTCTGCCAAAGGGGTTAGCTTCCTCTACTGAAGAACTGGCTCAAACAGAAAGTACCACTCTCTTGGTGTTGAGACCTGGTTTGTCCCAACCCAGAGTTAATTTGCTGTCTGAGAGACAGGCAGTCACCCAGAGCTCCTCTCAGCTCATTTATCTCAGCATTGCTGCTACCGGTGGTGGTGGCTCCAGAATAGGCAAGGATATGTATGCATATGTGTTCACATCCAAGAAGCAACTTAAATTGGCAAAGTGTCCCCTAGTCCTTCAACGAACCAACACGTGCCCTGAGGATGTTATGGCTGTGGGAGCACAAACTGGACTGGGACAAAGTTCTTGCTGTAGGATTGCAAGATAGATAAATTTTGTTGTTGTAGATAAATTGCAGATAAATTTTGAAGAAGTGGGAAGTCATTGTATGAGATTAATAAAAGTCAGAATAACTTTAATAATTAGCACAGAGATCTCCCTGCAAGCTGCTCCCATGGTGATCCTCTATAAAAATGAATCTCTGGGGGCGTGACAGGGTGGTGATGTGGAAGTGAAAGTATAGTCTGTGGGACTATAAAACAACCCTACTAGAGAGGGATACCAGTAAGGTAGCAGAAAGACCTGTCTCACTTCTGAAAGTGACCCAAAACTAGGAGACTTGCTTTGATCCAGTGGTAGTGCGGAGGAGGGAGGAGAGGCACAGTACAAAGTAGGACCTGTTTTGCTGGAAGTTTCTCTTTAACCAGGGCCCTCTTACATCAAGTGTGATACAGGAGCACAGGAATTCTGGAGATCTGGGTACCCATCTGGGTAGGGGTGTGGTGGGGAAGAGAGGAGACTCAAGGAGAAACAACATGCAAAGGAGAACACCTTTAAGATCATCATTTTCAAACCAAGCCTCCTGGGTTTATTTTTTGTGGAAGTTTCCCACTTATAATGAGATCCTCAAATATGACAGAGTTGTCCCGTCCTGTTTGGTTGCCTTCCTGCTGGTGGGTCAGACACTACTTGTATGGAAGCAAGCAGAGGTTTTGCAGCTGGGCTAGAAGCAAGTCTTTAGACTGCATTAATTGAAACACTGCAAATTTGCTTGCTGGTAGTTTAATAATTAGTTTAATAAATGAAGCTAATTCAGTTCAAGTTCCCTTTGTTGTGCTGTACAATAAGATGTAATTCCTCAGTTCAACCTTAAAGAAATGAAGCAGCATTCAGAGTATTGAGAATTTTGCAAGGAGCAGGGAACCTGACCTGAGCATTACCAGCTCTGAGATGATGTACTTCATATGAGTGAGTATTACTAGTGAGGAGAGAAGCTGCTGCTTTATTTTAGCCAAAAAAAAAAAAAAAAGCGCATTCTCTCCCTCTTTAGCTTACTATGGGTTTCAGTATAATACACTGGATTTCCTGGTGAAGATTCGAAGTAGCAGGTGGAGAGCACGGTTAATGGCAACCTGGGCTGTTTGGGTGGGGGTTATTGGGTGCACCTGGGGGACTGCCACTGGGGTCATGTGGGATAGCCCTGGGTTGGGCAGGGGAACAGGGCTCTTAGTTGGGCAGTGCTTGGTGCTTCAGAGGTGCCTTCTCCTCCGTGTGTGGTTCAAGCAACCTGCCTTAGGATATCAGCAGGGTAGAAAGGAGGTTACTGAAGAGCCTGGAGGAGCAGGAATACTGTCAAAGACAAAGCTTTTGATGCTCTAGGGTGGGAAGCATGCGGAGAAGAGAGTCGTGTTCCTACCTGGCACTAAAGGTTATGAGTCTGTGATGACCTTCTTGTCTGCTATGATTTCTTCTGAACACTGTGGAGGACCAGGGCAGCTTTCAGCAATTTTCTCTTTATTAATGGTAAGTGTGGCCTTTGAAGGGGCGTGAGGTCTACCTACTACCACATCGGGTATTTAGAGGGTACACAGAACTAAAGCTGATGTAGCCTGCTCTTCTTGATGTATCTGCTAACAAGTGCTTTTAAAGTAGTTTAAAAAAATAACAGGGCTGTTAAAGCATGCTAATCAGCAGTGAAAGCATAGCTTCAGGATGGAGTGATCAGAATTTTTATTCCAACTTCACATGCTTCTGATACTTGGAACAGGCTCTCTGCACATCCTGTATAATTCATATCTGTTTAAGTTGTACCACATACATTGCTGGGAAATACTGGCAAAGTTTTCCATGTGCAAGTAAAGCTAACTTTACTCTCTGCATAACTAGCTGCATTTAAAATATTCTTCTTGATTAGAAAAGGAAAGAAGCTTGCTAAAAATAATGAAAGCTTGCAATAAACTGTGTCCTAGGCTTTTGCATCTAGATTACATGTAAGTGTAATCCCAAGGGAAAGAAAAAATGGGGAAAGCTGTCTAAGCACAGGGAAGTTGACTGTTACAATGCTGCATTCTTTTTTCTATTTGCTGAAAAGTCTGTGTAGCTCAGAATGTGGGTTGCCATCAGGTTTAAAAATGCAGAAGTTAAAACAGTTGCAGCTGACTTTAAGAATGCCAGTGCCGTGGTGGTGTCCCAGCGGACTGCCGACTTACAAATTATTTCTCTTTACATTAGCTAGGGAATCCTGACTGCAGAGAGGTGTGGTGCCTAACTATGCCAAGTCTTGCATGTGTTAAGACTTTTAAGTTTTCCAACTGTTGCTGTAGAGTTCCATATACTAATGCGAATACCAGGTAGCCGCCTGTCTTACCTTCTCACTGGGCAACAGAAAAAGTTGTTGCCTTTTACTACTGTATGTGATTTGGCTCTGAAGCAGTCACTGTATGATTAGAAAATGGAAGGTTTTAGTACTTTTATTTCTGGGTAACTTTCAAATCAAAAATAGTGCCAACAAATATTAGTCGGTTTGCTATTCAGTTCACCATATCCAAATTATTACTGCAACTTTGAGCTTAGATGATGATAAAGTTCACCAGCTGTGTTTGTTTTATTTTGCTCTTGCTCTTTCTATTTACCCGAGGATTGTATAGTAAACAGCAGAAATTCTCACATGTAGCTTGTCAATGACAAATTGCCTTTGTATGTCTAGGTGAAATTATAGTCACAGGAAACCATGTATGGGAGGTCTCAGAGCTGCATTGTAGACTTCTCCCAGGCCAGAAGCATAGTTGATCATACGAGGTGTACTGCCAAAGGCGGGGGGAGGGGAGAAAAATGTTTTTGAAACTTCTCTACAAATTTGTTTCACCTCTTTGTTAGCCTGTGGAGTCTTCCTAAAGGTGTTTGCCTGTAGTGCTCCATTTTGGTCAGCATTGCTACTGGTAACTTAATGAGAATGAACTTCATGAAATGTTTTAACAAAGTCCTTGCTGTCTGAGCAGGGCCAAAGAAAAGCTGGGAAGGTACAACCTGCGTAAGGTCTCTCTGCCTCACCATAGAAGCAAGGAGGGATGGGGGGAGGAGAGTCATCCACACCCTAAATTTGTGTTGTTCGCATATTTGGCTCATTTGGTTCCCCAGAGGATCCAGGGAACTACAGGTCTGTCAGTTTGACCTTGGTGCTGGGAAAGGTTATGGAGCAGATTGTCTTGAGGGCCATCATGCGGCATGTACAGGACAACCAGGTGATTGGGACCCAGTCAGCAGGGGTTCATGAAAGGCAGGTCCTGCTTAGCTAACCTGATCTCCTTCTAAGACAAAGTGACCTGCTGGATCGATGAAGGAAAGGCTGGGGATACTGTCTACCTCAACTTTAGTAAAGCCTTTGACACCATTTCCCAGTGCATTCTCCTGGAAAAACTGGCTGTTCATGGCTTGGACGGGAGTATGCTTTGCTGCGTAAAAAAACAGCTGGATGGCCAGGTCCAAAGAGTGGTGGTGAATGGAGCTAAATCCAGTTGGCAGCTGTTCACAAGTGGTGTTCCCCAGGGCTCAGTATTGGGTCTAGTTCTGTTTAATGTCTTTATCAATTATCTGGACAAGGGGATTGACTGCACCCTCAGTAAGTTTGTAGATGACATGAAGATGGATGGGAGTGTTGATCTGCTGGAAGGTAGGAAGGCTCTGCAGAGGGATCTGGATAGGCTGGATTGATGGGCTGATGCCAATTGTATGAGGTTCAACAAGGCCAAGTGACAGGTCCTGCACTCGGGTCACAACAAGCCCATGCAATGCTACAGGCTTGGGGAAGGGTGGCTGGAAAGCTGCCCGGTGGAAAAGGAGCTAGTGATGCTGGTCAACAGCCACTTGAATATGAGCCAGCAGTGTGCCCAGCTGGCCAAGAAGGCCAATAGCACCCTGGCTTGTATCAGAAATAGCATGGCCAGCAGGACTAGGGAAGTGATTGTGCCCCTACGGGGGGGGGGGGGGGGCGGGAGACTGGTGAGGCTGCGCCTCAAATGCTGTGTTCAGCTTTGGGCCCCTTACTGCAAGCAAGACGTTGATGTGCTGGAGTGTGTCTGAAGATGAGCAACAAAGCTGGTGACGGGTTTAGAGGATGAGTCTTTGAGGAGTGGCTGAGGGAACTTGGGTTGTTTAGTCTGGAGAAAAGGAGGCTGAGGGGAGACCTTATCACTATCTACATCTACCTGAAATGAGGTTGTAGTGAGGGGGGTGTCCATCTCTCTTTCCCATCTGACAACTTATAGGACAAGAGGAAAGGGCTATTAGGAAAAATGTCTTCACCCAAAAGGGTTGTCAAGCACTGGAACAGGCTTCCCAGGGAGGTGATTGAGTCCCCACTCTTGGAGGTATTTAAAAGACTGGTGGATGTGGTGCTTAGGGCCATGGTTTAGTGGTGGACTTGGCAGTGCTAGGTTAATGGTTGGACTTGATGATCTTAAAGGTCTTTTCCAACCTAGACGATTCTATGATTAGTACCAAATGGTCTGGCAAATTCCTAGCCTCTTGACAGAGGATACTAGTTATTACAGCATATTGCATCTTCAGGTTTTATTCACTGCGTTACACCTGGTGTTGGGGTATCCCAGTTCCTTGGGGTGTTTAGTTCTTAGTGCATCCTCAATGCACTAAGCTACAGATGTAAATGAGAGAGGAGTGAAGCTTTACTCTTGTGAAACAGTTAGCTGCTGCCTGCCTCTCTGGAGCTATCTGCACTATAAATGAAGACCAGCAAGTCCTGTGCTTGGCTGATGGGTACATTATTGGCTCACTGTGGACATTGGATTGTTTCTGATCAGGCTGCCTGATACTTAAAATGCAGAGTAAAGCCTCTCTACAAGTTAAATCTTTGTTTTCTTTGCACCTGTTTTAACTTTCCAATCATAAAGGTATGATTATATTAACTGTCATTACTGCATGTAGCTCACTGCTGGCTCTTGATTGAGATCAGACCAGATGGCAATCAATTATACTGAGAGAAAGATAGACTGTGGAGCATCCTCTTTCAGCCCTGCCTTTGGGGTCAACTGCAACAGTGCTGTTTGGTAATTTCTCTTCTGATAAATAAGCATGTCAAATGCAAGCTGCTGCTGCTGATAACGGTTCTCCCTCTGAGAGCTTGCCTTTGGAGCACTTTGCAAACACTAATTACAGAATCACTGGAATAGACTTCACCTACCGGTGCATTGATGTTATTGTCTCTGCTTTTGTGGATGAGAAAATCTGGGCAGAAGGGATGTCTTCCTGCAGGGGAAATCAGTGTAGAACTGAGATTATTGGCCAGGTCTTAGCTCCCAGGACTATGTTCAGATGTCTCGTTATACAGGGAGGATCCCCTGAAAATGCAGATATGAATATCAAGACACTAGAGCAACCCTTCTAAAAATAAATAAATAAAAATGCACCATCTATTGACAGAAACAGCTTTCCTCAGTAAGAATACTTGCTTAGTTCCCAACTTTATTCTTATTTCAGCCTCTGTCACTAGTGGAAAAAACCAAGCAAACCAAGGCAAGTTCTTCTTTGCAGTTGATTCCCCAAACCCCTCCCTGACCCTTAGTCGTTTTGCTTGATAACTACTTTTAAAGTCTGGACTCAAATGCACATGTCAAAGGATTCCTGACTTTACTAAACGCAAGTCTGAAATCGCCTCTCTATTTCACAAGCTCTGTTTGAATCTTATAATGGGACGGCTTTTGGAAGTGGCAATTTTTAATCTTTTTTTATTTTCAAATGGCATAATGGCAATTTCTAACGGCTCTTGTTATCATCACTGCTTGTCATTTTCTTCTTGTGTAAGTAATGACTATATGGCTAAACTGTGTCAAGATGCCATGTATTTCTTTCTCTACTACTGTTTCAACCTGTCATTATTGTAATGAGTGTCATACATTGTATCATCTGCTGCGTAGTCATCTCTCTCGCAGCCCAGTTCCTTTGGCATTAACTTAATGAATAATATGGAGGAGAAATATTTCAAAATTACTGTAATGAGTGTCATTATTGTAATGAGTGTCATGCATTGTATCACCACTGTGTAGTCATCTCTGGCACAGCCCAGTTCCTTTGGCATTAACTCAATGAATAATATGGAGGAGAAATATTTCAAAATTGTGCGGCCAATTTAACAATCTGTGTATGCGAACAATCAAATTTTGCTGCTTTTCAGCCCTCGTGTTCAAGTGTAATTCCCAGTTCTGCTGAAATTATCTTTGTAGAGGACCTTGCAGTCACTTCAGGACTAGCTAGAAAAGAAGTAACGTGTCCTTCATTGTGCAGCCTACTCAGGGATTATGCTCTAATTGATGGGTGTGTGATTCGGCATCAGTTATAATCATGTCTTACTATAGAAATGCTTAGATTTTTTTTTTCTTCTTTACTGGGAATCTGTTTGTGCAAATATTTAATTCCTAATAACTTCATATCGCCAACGTCATGGCTGTACAGGTGACCTAGCAGTGTATGCCACAGATCCACATGGTGTCTGAACTGATAGAGTTCACTGTGCAAATAACAGGCACACAATACAATCTGATGCTAAATGATACCATGCAGTCAAAATCAGAAACCATGTTTTGAACAGTCCTAAATTCTTGTTTAAACCTGTGTGCCAGGGCCTGTGGAAAAGATGAAGTCATCTGCAGGTTTGAGAAGAGGGGTGTGAAATGTAGCCTGAATGAGGAAAGGACAAGAGGATATATAGAAGGAGAAATGAGCATCCTTTGTTAGAAAGGAATAGGGAAGAAGAGGAGGATAAAAATGTGAACGGAAAAGAACCATGCATATAAGGAAAAAGCAAGTGGGAGCATGGAGGAAGGAACAAGACGCTTGGAAAAGGAGGGAAACACTATTATTTACCTAACTGCTGACTTTGGCTTTTTACGAGGTTTTTTGTTGGTTTTCTTATTGCTAAACTACTAGGAAACTGTGAGGAACAGAAATAGAGCTGTGAGCTCCATTTTAAAGGTATTTACAGATAGTTTTAGAAGCCTGCATATGTCTTTAGAGAGAGCACAACTCACTACTCACTCTGACTTGACTGCATTTCTTATAAAAATGTTTTTGCAGGAAATTACCTAATTTCCTCACAAGAAGAACATAAAAAACCATCTGCAAGGTTCTTGACCTGTTCCGATGAACTGCTTTTCATAAATAGGAAAAAAAAAAAAAGATAATGCTTTCTTTTCAAGCAATTATCAACTCTGCCTCTCACAAATAACTATAATCAGCCTTTCTAGCATAGCTGTGCATGAGGCTGACTTTTTGGAACAGCAACATTCCAGTGACAGTAGAAGTGTTTATTGCAGAAAGAAGCCAAATGTTCAGGTGACTTGATGGGGATGGGAGAGAAACAGTTTTCATTGCCATGGCCTGTAAAGTCCTCTTGCAATCCTATTTATCCCTGTCAAAGAAACTTCTTCCTTCCCCTCTCCGAATTGTAAAACAACCACAGTGATCCTTGGTATCTTCCCCCCTACCCCCAATCCAGGTTTGCTAAAACCTGTGTGTTCAACAGGCTTTAGTCATTGCTGTGGGTGGCACTTTCATATAGAGGTTGTTGTTGAGTTAGAATATCTTTGAGCTTCAGCTGTCATTAAAATGCCTTGTTTAGCAAGTGTAACAATGTTTTTGGTCTGTGTCAGCAATCCTCACGGCTACTTGGAAGGAAGTAATGTTGATGTGCCAAGCGACTAAATAACCTTAACTGTTAATTGCAGATTCCATACAGATTACATATGCCAATACTGGAACTTCAGCTTATAGGCTGAAATCATATGTATCCATAGCATAGAAAAATAGCTTATTTCATGTTGTGTGCAGCTCATTCACTATAGATAAACAGTAGGCCCAGTAGAGTTGATTATGATGACTTTCATTATTTGGTGATGTTTCATTTCTGATGAAGTTGTGGACTTTGGTCTTCTGAAAATGCAGCTCCAGGAGCTGATGGCTTCCCATACGTATTGTAGAATTTTCAACTGGCAGGAACAATCTTTCATGTATTGTGGTTGCAGTTGAACTTCAGGCTGCCAAAGCAACTCTTGTTACTTAAGTTTGAATTCAGCCTAGTCTGAGCTGTTTTGTGGTTTTAAAAAACACGGCCCAATGCAATTTAGGGGTTTTATTTATTTAAATAATAGAAGAGAAGCTGAAACAGTGTTAGGACTGGGCTGGGTGAAAGGGAAGGACTATATAACTGCACACCAGAAATTCCTTTAGATTTGTTAATATGAAGTGTCCTACCCTGTGATTTCATTCACGGGCAGTTCTTGTACATAGCAGTGTGAGACCAGGTATTAGAAGTCTGCAAGTAGGTTCTTGGCTTAGGTTAAAGATCAAGGATATTAGAAGCGTTATCCTTTTCTTTATAACATCCATATAACTTGTGAAAAGGAGCTTGGAGAAAAAGGAATGGAAAAAAGTCAGGTTCTTTCTAAGACGGGCCCCTTGGCTTCTGGGAAGGAGCGCATGGCGCCTACGTGGGAAGGAGGCTAGAGGCTCATGGTGGCTTTAATTTAGCCAGTGGCATATTTCAACACTAGGTTGAACATGTCTGGAGATTTTGGGAGGTGGCTGTAGTGGCTGATCAAACTCCACTGTGCCTATTTTTCCCCTGCTTACGTTGACAGAGGTGCACCACTGTCGCATTGTTTTTTCTATTCATCCCATAGAAAGGATTGAGGGGGAGGGTTACTTCTGATTCTGTCTTTTCATCTTCTTGGGAAGAAGATGGAGAATGAGATTAGACTAAAGGTTAGGAAAGAATAGAAACATTTCCTTTCAAATTACAATAATAATATTTAACTGCAGTATAGCATAATTTGGGAAGTGAGTGAAGACAACTGGCTGCTCTTAGGACTGGCTGTTGTGGCTGCCAAGGAAAAGAGGAAAATTAAATAGTATCTTCATATGAACTTTCACTGCAAACATAACCAGGACAGAAAACTGTGGCCTAGAGATGCATAGTGAATTATTTTGCTATTGAGATTATTACCCAAGAAGAGACTGGGCTGCTTCACTTCACTGATCCTTTAGCCTGTATTTGGCTTCGAGGCAGGTGCCCACATAGCGTTACCCCACGGCCGATCGTGGCAGGCTGACTCCTTCCTAACCCATGCCCATGAGCCTGTTTCCCGCAGGTTTCGAGGCTTGCAGGAAGGGTGTGGGGAGAGTATATACATCTTCCCCAGCACACAGGCTGAGAGGTAAGCGGCCGGACGGGGGACCTCAGAGCGCTCCCACCTTCTGTGCTTGAAAGGCAGCTTCGGTCATGCCTGTGGTATCATCTGCCCTTACTTCTCAGTTGGCTCCTAGGTCCTGCTCCCTTGGGCAACTTCAGTCAGTGTCTGTTTCTGCAGTCCTGATCTTTCTCTTGGAGCAAACCTCTAAATTAAAGGCAGCTTTACTGCATCTTTAGACTACGCCTTCTAGGATAGCTTTCTAGATGCTATGGACAAGAGTACAACAGTTCAGCCTTCCTTCCTCCTATACAGACTTCCAAACATCCTTTCAGTAACCTTTGTACCCTAAATTACTCCATGTGACATTAAGCCCTGACCCAGAACATGCCACACAGGCTACCAGCCTCAGGTTATGAAATTACAGCTCTGGTGGGGTGTGACATGCTGCTTCAGGTGTGTCTCTGTTGGGGGGGGGGAACATACTGTAAAACAGTATTTATGTTTCAGGGTTGCTGCTGGGTGTTTGCTCATGTCTCAGACAAAGTGTCGTGGGGAGTGGATGAGACCAGCCTGCTCTAGAAGGATCCAACCTGCCCCAGTGCATACTCCGGTGCTGTCAGCGTAGCCTTCCTGAGCCACGCTGAGCTGCGTGTTTGCTAGCAAAGTGTACGAGGCTGCACAGACTTAAAAGAAAAGCAAGCATTGCTGGGATATTGGGAAGAGCTGCACACAGCTGCTCCTCATGCTCATTTTGGCACAGCCTGAAACAGAAAGCGTCTATATCTGAAAGGAAGCACCTTGGGGGCTTCTGTAAGCAGCAGCAAACAGCTGACTGTTATTTAACCAGGGGAATTATTCCCCCGCAGAGAACAGTAGCTTGGTTACCATTCAGCAAACAGCCAGAACGTAGCTCTGGTAGTTTAGGGACTTGCTTCCTTCTCCCTTTTCAGGACTTGCCAGAGCGAAGGCAAGGCCTTGCTGGGAGTGCTTTTTGTCCTCCAAATCTCATAATTCGTGGTGCAAATGGCAACTACTTCTCTGGGACAGAGATGCTCATCATTTGATAAATAAATAAATCGCTTGCCTCTGTCACAGTGCACTGCCTGGGCATATCTGATGGGAAAGAGCTTGTTCCCCTTGTTTCCCTTCCCCTAGCTTTAAGAGAACAGCTGGCAACACAAAGAGTTTGACAAGTTTAGATTGACAGTGTTTTCTCTATCCATGCAGGTGTAGTGGAAAGGTGCTGCATACTGAAGTCTCCCAAGCGGAGGAGGTTGCTAGCACTGCACAACCTCTCAGAGGTGTGGACCCACTTGTGTGGGCTGTTCTCCTTCATCCTGCTGAGGTGGCTCAGTCTCTTCCCTTCAGGATGCTCTTTGCTTCTGTGAGTACACTGGTCTATTTTTTAAAATATCTTGTAGTCTGCTGATGTATCTTGATATCTGCAACACACTGTCTACCACCAGCAGAAGCAGGGCATAGCTTTTCATCACTGTTCAGCCTGCTTTGCTGAAGATGAGTCGTGGCGTGAATACACTCTGTGCCAAGCGGTAAAAACACAGCGATGGAGCTGTCTGCTCTGCCACAGACTGCAGCATGCAGGGACACAAGGAAACAATGTTGTGCCATGTGTGAAAGGAGGAATTGGGGAACTGCGCCCTTTATTTGTCTTAGTTGATGTTGGTGGCTCACGTATTAGAGAGGGAGGGTGAGGGGTGGATAAACAACCCTCTTCTCAGCTGCTTCCTGACTGGAAAAAGGTCTATCTGGCTTTTCAGTGCACTCCTGTTGTAGAACAGTTAAGTGATTGTGGGAGGGAATTTGTAAACCTCTGACATACAACATACAGCCTCCTCTATTTTTTTCTTTCATTCTTGTATAGCTTTTCTTTAAAAGTTTAAACACTGATTCACCTCAGTATGGCTAATGTATGCACAGGTAAATTTTGCAGACTAATTCCCATGTGGGGAATAAGATGATGCTGCCAGTTCAGTTGTTGACTGCAGCAGAGTCAAAATACGGTAGAATTTAATTTATTGATCCATCTGTTCAGGATTGGCATTAAAGGGCAGTAAGGCACATAAGCTGAAAGTGAGAGGAAAGAGCAGCAGTACCTTACAGGAACACTGTTTGTCTAGCAATTTGTAAAGCCACATCATGCTTACATACAAGCACACTTCAGGCAGCCACTGCTCCAAGCTGTGCTGGAGTTAGCAGCTCCTCTGGTAGGTACCACCGTTCTCCTTTGGCTTCTTCTAGTCTGTGTTTATGTAGTCCGTTGAGCACAACAGGATGGTGCTTGAGTGCTGTATTTTATAAAAAGACGTACTGTGCACAGAAACAATCCAAAGTGGCTTTTGGTCTGTACTGAGGTGCGGTTTTGCATGGTTATGGTGATTGGAAAAATGAATTAAACAGCAAGTGGGTCCATAACCTCCTGTTGAACTTCCAAACCCTATGAAAGGGCTCTGTGTGGCTCTGGGCTGACTTGTAGGTGTACTTTCTGAGCATCAGCTACTGCTCAGCGTCTTTATGCTTCAGTTTGGGAAGAGGAACAGCTGTTACTGCTGATCCTGTAATAAGCAAAGACTTGGCAAATTCCGGTACCTATTAATTCCCCACAGCCGTCTGAAATCTCTTAATATGTTTGCTGGCTACTGCAGGAAAGTTTTGTGAAGCAGACTACAAGACAAATTCCCTGGAGGAAAAATCCCTCCCTGCAGGTAGCTATTACAAATTTCCAGTCGCTGCCTCTCTGCGTGCAGATGGCTGGTCTCACCAGCCACCGGCTGCTGCTGAGCCTTGCGGCGGGACGCCAGCGTCGCAGCAGCCGTCCTCACGCCGCGCTGTGCTTTGCTCGCAGCCCCCGGGGAACCGCTGCCGGCATTGCTTCTGCTGGCAGCACCACTGGTGGCACAGAAAGGGGGTTGTCTGCACCGTTAGCAGCTCGGGGAACCTTTTAAACAGCCGTCTCTATCGATGCTTGTTACAGCAGCTATTCTCACCTGTGTTGTCCGAGTGCCGCCTTTGCTTCTTTCAAATACCCTTTGGAAGATTTAAGGATGGGGAGCTGGGAGCCAGGATCGCTCCTGAGGTAACTGGGCATGGAAACACCTCCTGCCCATCCTCAGCAGTGCCCGTGCCAGGGCTGTCCTTGCTTTTGTATAGTGTGTGCATTGGTAGGCTTTGGGGCCAACAGGGAGGAAGGGTGGAAACCCGCTTGCAGGTGTGGCGACAGCAGTAGTTCCCTTCCACAAGGATCCCTTGCAGCTGCAGATCCCTTGCAGGGGAGGTTCTTGTTTCACAAGGGCTAGAGTAAGGCAAATCCTTGGCCTTTCGGTTTATCTTCTGTGTGCCCCTTGACAAGGCCAGAGTAAGAAGTCTGCTGCTATAGCTGTGGAGCTCCTGTTCTGCTCTTGAGTGTTTCAGACTGCCTTTCTGGTGGCAATCCCCAAACAACATGCAGCTTGAGCACCGCTGTGCTGAGAGCAATGGGAGACTGCCTGTTGCTGAAGCCCCTTTAATGGCAAGCCACCATTTTAGCCATTTTGATAAGACTTCATAGCGCCAACCTGCATTTGCAATCTGATTTAGGGCAGCCTGGCAATGTCTAGACACCACGACGCTGACATTTCCCTCCAAGAGCTGTTGGTAGGAACTTTTTTGGTATTAGAGTTTATTTCCTGTGTGCAATCAGCGATTGCCCAGCAGTTAAATATAATGGGTCTCTAATGGCCTCTGTCTGCTGCTGTGCTGCTGCTTGCTATCAATGAGGCACTTGGGGAAAGGAACTTGTCTTCTGGATGGGAATTTATTATAGAGAGGGAGTTGGCCTTTAAAACAAAGATCTTTTTGTCCATTCCATGAGGTGGAAACGCCTTCTGGGGATGCCAGGGATTTTCCCTGAAGAGGGGTCCCTTGCAACTGCCCAGGGAGCTCTGCATGCTGCTGGCCAGGGGCTGCCACACAGCAGCTTCCCCAGGCACAGGGGCATCCATCTTCTCAGCCAGGCTGGCACTAGGAAGGCTGCTCCTTTTCTCTGCGGGTTTTGCCATGCTGCTGCTGACAGTGAGATTGCACAGCTGCTGAGGCATCAAGCAAGAGGCAAAGTTTTGCTTACGTTGCTGGGGGTAATTGCAGTTTAATGTTCTGGCAGGCCTGGACCCAAACAGCTTAATACCTATTCTGCTGTCAGCATTCCTCTCTCCCTGGTCTAAGTGCTGGGGAGGCCTTGTATATGCAAGCAGTGCCACTTTGGGTAGCACTCCTTTAAACGTGAATAAAGCCTTGCTGGGGATTAACTTGTGTGAGCAGCTAGAGCCTGCAGAAGATTGGCTCTGGCAGGCTTGTGCTCGTGTGCCCAGGTTGTCCTCTGACCTTGGGCAAGTGTCTCAACCTTCTGGTGCTTCACTGTTCACATCCTTCTAGTAAAATGTGTTTCAGGTCTTAAGACGCTGCTATGAAGTAGGCTGAAATACCTGTGTGTCTTTGTGGTTTTAAAATACTGCTGTGGAGGACTGGAGAACTTGAGCTGGGCACATCAGTGCTGCTTGGCAGAATCACCATGAACTGCTCCATGGCCCCCCCTGGGGTGGAATTTAATCATTCAGAAGGGCACTGATAAGTTGATGTAAACAGCCACGTAGAAATTAGCAACAAGAGATGGTTTACTACTGAGGTCCTTCTAAATGTCAAGCGTAACTGCCGAAGAAATATAGTGCTGAAGCTTAAGGGCGTTGAGTAGCAGATTTGAAGCAAATATTAAATTTTATTACTAAAAGAATTGGGCTACACATTATACATAAATTTTAAATCCACCATTTTACTTGGATTTAAACTTAACCAGCGGGCTACAACTTTTTTTTTCCTCCCACCTACGGCTCTAAAAACCCAAGGTAGTTATATGTAATGAGATAAATGATTCAACTGCTCTTGTAACTAGGAAAGCTACTGGAAATGAACCTTTCTGTCATGCAACACCTGTGCACCTATGTTGAGCACTCAGATATATCTGTCAATGTATTATCTGATTAATAAAGCCATGGTCTGAAAAAGATGCCTTAAAAAAAAAATTGCTCGTAAGAGCAGTAAGTGCTATCTCTTATCGGTATGAAAGTCTTCCCTAATGCTGCCACTCCCATCCTTGCTGCAGAAACTTGGGGCAATTCATCAGATTAAACATTTTTAGGAGAGAAAGCTTAGCAGTTATTATAGCTCAGTGGGTCTGGCTGCCTGGAGTTCAGCTGCCACAGAGCAGAGCCTGGGTTTTTCCGGAGCTAGATGTCATGGTGCTCCAAGAATACCCCATGTACCTCTGGGTGGGGTGGGTGTCCTTGGCAGGAATTGGGGTGTCAGTAGTAAGGAAAGAAAACAAAGCAGGGCACGCCAGCTGACCTGCGGCAGGCAGGCTGAAGCTGCAGCCTTCTCAGCCTCTACAAGCAGAGCCAGGTTCTGCCTGTTTTTGGAAAAGGAACAGGCTGGTAGCAACTCCCAGATATTTCAAATCTGGCTGCTCCAGGTCCCAGTTTAACTCACAATTCAAAACTCTTTCCTCTCCCATGCTTGCTCCCCACAAGTCACCACCTCCTTCAAGCGTTGCTGATGGTGGAGCTGGTATTCTAGGGCCAAAATGACTGCTCTCTTTGGTCCCATCAACTTACCTCTTTATCAGAGTCTAGTTAACAGCAGAGCCTATGGCTTTCAGCCCTCCTCTCTCGTCTAGGTCAGCCCTCTTACCCCTTTCTTTACTAGGGGCTTTTGCATCCTGAGGCAGAGAGACTGAGAGGACCACAACCATAAAGCTCCACAGGAGCATCTTTCTTCTGTCACATTCCTCTGCCGAAACCTCTTTCACCGTGTGCGCAATCATTGTGGCTTCATTAAGACACTGGAGGAGAAATGAGGGGAATGAAAATAATGTTTTTGACAAGCTGCGCCACCCCCAGCTGTTGATGAAATTCAATGGAATAAATGCAAGAATTGTTTGAACCTGCAGGCAGGGTACCAGCTCGTTTGGATTTAAATTTTTTTTTTTTCCTAAATAATAGCACAGGAGGCCCAGAGAGGTACAAGTGTGAGCAGATCAATTTAAACTCTTGCTTACTGCTCTAGAAAGAAATTTTAGTGCATATGGGAGAGGGGAACATGCACACAAAATATCGAAGTGCACACCATGATCTTGCTTTGACCTCTGTGTTTACTGTTGGTCAGCTTGACTGAGGAGAACGCAATGGCAGCACTGCAATAGAGCACGAGCTGCAGCGAAGGCCTGATACTGAGGTGTCTTTTTACTGAGCCATCTCATGCCAGGTTGCGCTTAAGCAATTCTGAATTATAATTGTGCTTCACCTCTGCGGGGTAATTTTACTTGTTCTAAAGGAGTTCGGGGTTTGAGGGAAGGTTAGGAAGGAGGCAATCTGATAACAGGGAACCAAACTGCAGAAGCTACGAGTTAGGAGTGGAGAATTGCAATAAACTCTGTGAAACTTGCTCTTTTGAAATGCAGATAAGACCAGTGATCAAAGAACTACAGAGGTGATTTTAATGATCTCTCCAGTTGCTCCTCAAGCAGACTGATCTACAAAATAATAATTCTCCATTGTACTGCATGTACTTGGATTCCTTCTTATAAAGGCTAAGTAGTATTTTCCTTCCACTATCTGCCTTTCCTGGAGATCTTTTCTGATTGTAAAATTACTTATCTAGTCCATCCCAGAGATAAAGCATCGAAATAAAAGTAGTGATGAGCAATCTGTATTTGAGCAAAAATTTGCAGTAGTTTCCCAGGGAATATGCTCATTGAGGATGGCTTTTGAGCCAAAGGAAGGGGAAAATCTGTAGCTTCCTTGTAGGAAGGGTCAGCACTGGACAAGTATTAATATTTCCTTAACTTCATCAAAAGACATTCACCAGACACTCAACGCTGCTTGCCATGTGTGTTACCAGGGCTCTCAGCAGCTGCTGTAACTCTCAATCCCTTGTGAGACCCTACATCAAAGGGTAAAGCACTGCACCTAACTTGAGATGGGTGACTGGGGAGAAATTGTTCCAAAACTCACTTTTCTTAAGTCTAAATGTCTAAAGCCTAATGACTAAAAGTCACTTTAAGCTTCCTAGGACTTATGCCCCGCCCCTTCACTACAATTTAATGTGCCCTTATGCTGGGCAAGGTAAGGGAAATAAATTGGTAACTGGGCCCACATGCCCTTTGCACCACACTGACCGCCGGTGGCATCACAGGAAAACCCACAGCCGCGCAAGCGCAATGGCAGCGCATCACTGACCCAAACAACTCGTAGCCTGCAGAGGCAGAAATTGGCCCAAGCTTCTTCCAGGACAGCTCAGTTTGAGCACTGCTGCTGCCTTCCCCTCTCCCAGGTCCACTGGAGCTCAGCAGCTCAGCCCCTGGGCTTTCTGCAGCCCTGTCACTGGAGAAGCAACTTCTCTGTTGTTACTCAGATGTTGTCGGCAAAGTGTTTTCCAGAAATTTTGAGCCTTCCATCTTTTGTCTCCCCACCTGGATTGTCACAGGAGGATGCCTGCCTGTCCCTGCTTTTTTACAGATTGATCTCTTAAACCCGGGGTCCACTGAGATCCCTATGTTGGCACCAATGATCTGACAAGGACATCCTTACATAGTCTGAAAGATTGCTGGGTTAAGGACCACCTTTTTTTTTTTTTTTGTGATGTATAAAGCCAATAGATACTCCTACACAGTGCTGTAAGGCAGCTAGCAACATAACAGAAGATGTTAGACATGTTCTGGAAATCATAATGTTATCATCATTTTCACACTCAATCTAGCAGCCGCCTCCCTGTAACACCACTGAATGCAAGGAATGGAGTCGTGCTGTCATAAAAATTAATGAGAAAACAAACTTGTTTGTTTAAACTGTGTGTGCATTTATGAACTTCCTTACAAACTAGAACAACAGAGCTGATACGTAATATCTCACTGCTGAAGCAATACCTATGATAGATTTTTAATAGATTGATCCTATAATGTTTTGTAGAAATCTATCATAGAAATAAATAAAAAAGTAAATTAAAAAAAGAAAAAGTTGTGTCAAACCACAGATTTAACATGCGTGCTAGTGATTTACCTCATGCCACGCCAACACTAGAATTTAGACTTCTGTAATGCAGAACTCCTGGCAATCGGGTTGGTCAGTAGGTTTTGTTCAGGGCCTTTAATTTCCCCTCTTTGATAGCTCCCAGTTTGGATGGCGCTTAGTAGAGATGGTTATTAATGCACTTTGCAGCTTCTCTTTGGACGTTGAACTGGCAGTACTACCTGTTGCAAACACTTCATGTTTTTGCCTTGCATACTCTTCTCTCATGTTCAATGAGAGTAATGAAAGGCTATAAGGCACATTTAGACAAAAAAAAAAAAAAAAGCACTTCCTGATATTGTTGTGATAATTAAGACATGATGCTTTTATTGAAGAGAGGCAGTGTTTCAGGAACAAGATTATGGGATTTCTATGTTCAAGTAGGCATGTAGACAAATACAGCCAGTATATTTCCTTCCAAATAGCAATGATACAGACAGGTCATGCTTAGAACATGGATGGAGGAAAAAAACCTCGTAATTGTGGTTTTGGAGTCTGTTAGGCTGTAGAAGTGGCAAAGCCAGATACAGTGAATCTAGACATGAACCATGTCCTTTGGGGATGTGGTATTGCATACATGTCTTGTGTGAGGATGGCAAATCCTATGACTGCATGGCATGTTTAAGCGTTTGACTCTTGCTGACAGCACAAACCAAAGCTTTTCTGAAGGCAACAGCCATAGCTAAACTGTGAGTACTGCCCAGGTACAAGGACGTTTGTCTTTTGGGAACCAGCCAAAGCTTGGACGCTTGTTCCAGAAAGCTGTCAGGACTTCAGCAACAGCAGCAGTACGAGTAGTGTGTGGTTTCATTAGCCAAGCATTCTTGAAATGTACGTGATTTTGGAGTGTTTGTTATTCATTTAAAATGCAGTTGTGTTGACAGATTTCAGGATGCTATTGCAAGCACCTAATCTGTTGTTCAGAGGTCAAGTGCCTCCACCAGTTTTCCCTAGGGCCATAGGTAACTTCTGCAGGAAGATTTTTAATAAGCAAGAGAGAAGGATGGATTTTCATTCACCTTAAAACAGATGTCAGTGTAGCGACTAGGCATTCCTCTAGGCTGTTGTAAAAAAGGTTCGAGTCCTTTTAGCAAATTGCGTGCAATGGAGATTCTCTGAAAAGAATCCTTAGTTGCAGAGTTGTATCAGCTAATCTGGGCTGGGAGAGACCAAAATACTGCGCTGTCCTACAATTTGATTGAATAGGAAAATACCTGCTGCCCATTGTTTTCCTTAAATTTTAGCCTGAACAGCAGTTATGGACATATGAAAACAACTGCATATGATATATAGAATTTATATCTATATTTATATAAACTTTGGTACTTATAAGCTCATTTTAAATGAACCATAAATTTTTTTGGAGGGGGTACATGGCAGTGGTACATGCCTGCTTTATTTAATCCTTTGGCGATAGCATCCATGAGACACTTTGCTAATACCAGCCTGAGCCAAACTACTGTCTTTGTTAGGCTTGTTTAAAAAAAAAAAATCTGAAGAGGTGGAGTTATCTGAGAGTTTCTCTAAAAAGAGTTGGAAAGTGTAAAGATGAGATCCTAGCTTAATGGTTGAGGATTAGAGTTCTTAAGCTGTGAAATTCATGATAGTTGGGAAGAAAAAATACACATCACCTTAACAACTGCGAGAACCACTGAAAAGACTGATGTAACTATTTTGACAATTAGAAGTACAGCACTTGGCCTGGCCTCTCCTCTTTCAACCTCCTCATGTTAATTGTGGTCCTCCCCATTTAAATAGGGTCAGGTGCTTTTCCAGCTGGCTCAAGCCAGCTGTGGGATGCATAAAATCCTCTTTCAGAAAAATTATAGCCTTGCCACAGGCAAGCCTAACAGTATATTTATGAATTGGTCCAACAGCATCTATTTATAACTGACCTAATGGAAACTCTAGCTTGGCATATCTCTCATCTTCAAGGCTATTTTCTTTCTAATTCAGAACTTGAAGCTCAGGCCCTTTTCCTCAGTTTGGCTACTTGTCTGATTTATTTTTGCTGATTTTATCTCATGTGTAAGAAAATATTGTGTCTGATTGCAAAATATTCTAGAAACTGCACATATGGCGGAGAGTTGAGTCACCAAAACCTGAATGAGTAGTTATTTAACAGTAGATCAAATCTGGATCCTCCTTTCTTCACTTGGTGTATGGTGTATGGTTTAAAACACACATTAGCAAGCATTATGGTGTGATGTATTTTTGCCCAAAGATGACACCAAAATCTGGGTCGTCTTGTCCCATGTGCTGAATAAACACAGATAAAAGACTTGGAGGTCATCCTCTGACAAAACCCATCAACTAAGATTTCCAACAGAGGAGAGGATAAGGAAACAGTAATGACATCAAGTTTTTTATAAATCATATTCTTGTGCCACTGTGCTTCAGCTTTTCAGGTTTGTTTCGCGCATGGGTCGTAGCAGCACACCGTCTGCTCCTCCCATTCCCTTCAGCCCTGCAGCTTCCCCACCCTTGCACGGGGCTGGGCTGGTCCTCCTGCATCAGGTCAGCCTGAGCTCTGCCGAGTGAGCAGCAAGACTGCCTCTCTCCCATGTGTGTTTGGTTTTTCTTTAAGAGCAGAGGTGTTTTATAGTAAGCAGTAGGTGCATTTCATTCTGTTGACTCTGACTACAAGTGCATCGCTTCACCAGAAGCAACTCAAATGTTGTTGACTTCGGAAACCTAAAATAGGGGAGTTCTGGTAATTGAATGTTAATCCCTGAAGCACAGCGCACGCTGCATATTGCTCACAGAATTAAAGGGCTACTTCTCAGCTTTCAAGATTTCCTCCTTGAAATCAGGGAGATAAGATTACCTGACAAACAGCAATTGTTGCTATGACGTTAGAAATTAATACCAATGCAGATTTGCTTAATGTTCTTAGCACTATCTCATTTCCCGTAAGGACCAATCATCTCAAAATTATCTCCGTAAACTTCCCTGCCAATGTTGCTTTCAGGTTGGGACACTCATCTTTAGCAGCCTGCTCATAAATCCTCAGTAGGATAGCATGGTTTCATCAAAGAATTCCTGCAATTAGCTGGAAGAAATAATTGAGGTGGCTGCATTTGGATGAGGAAATCTTGAGGATGACAGGGTGAACATTTTGGCCACTGGGAGAGAGGGAATAAAGCAAGAGTGTGAAAGACTAGGAGGCAAGATACGTTGGGGAGGCAAGATATGTTGGCTTGGATCTGAGGGAGAGAGAGAAACCAAGGATAATGACAAAGTTGAGGTAGGGGTAGCTGAGGAATATCATCAGCAGAAAGGGTGAATGAAACGAACAGAAAAATGCATTCTGTCCTTTTTTACGCCTACTTAATTGGAACTACCATAAAGTCGATGTCTAATGCGTGGAGAAGACTTGGAGAAATCTATACTGGTCCAATGAGCTGACTGGGACTAATGAATAATAAATAGCATCCAAACCCCTCTAATTATATAGCAGATTGCTTCCTTGAAAGAAAAACAAGCTAATATAAATGCAAAAGGACTGGAAACACCACCCCCACCCCCAAATGATCCACTTGATTTGGCAAGCCATCAGCTGCACTCTTTCATCCCCTCTCTCCTCTTAATCCTCCTTCCTCCTGCTGAATGCCTCCCTAAGCAGCAGCCCTTCTGAGCTAAGGGGTTTGTTAGTTCTCTGGCTTCCCCCAGCCTGTACTGCTGTGTGTAATCATGCCACACATTTATAGGAACTTACAAAATGGTTATCTGAAACCTCAAAATCATTAGAAAGTCTGGCTTAGAACCATTTATTTTTGGTCAGATTTTGGTGGATTTTTAATTCTGCAAAGAGCTGTGCACCAATTAAGAGGAGACAGCAATCTGATGGAAGAAAAGGAGACTGAAGCAAGCATTCTGGGACTCAGATGCAGGAGGGTTTTTTTTTTACACATTCATTTCCCAGTGGTTTGAATTTGCAGCATTTCTATTCCGGGAACTTTATTAGAGAAGCAAACATCTCGGTCTTTTCATTTTAGAGGCTGTGAGGAAAGGCTGCATGGCCTCGCTGCACTCTCCTGTCTGTCCCCCAGAAATCACAGCTATGTGCCCTTTATGGTACCTTCCAAGCTGCTGGGAATATAACTTTTGATAGCTCCAATTTGTACTTATATGAAGGCTATATTTACCTATTATAAAGACTTTCTATACAATTCTGTAAAAAAGGTCGTATTGATTTCCCCCTTCTCCCTCCCTTCCCCCCCCCCCCCCCCCCCCCCCCCCCCCCCCAAAAAACCCAAACCCAGCCTGCACTTCCTGGATTTTATATTTACCCTTGAATGTTTTTCTTTCTGCAGGTGAGGATGTCTTTCTAACCATACTGTAATAAAGAAAAGGAAATGATCATGTTATTTTCACTGTGAGATGACTTTTATGTCAGTAGATGCCAGACCAGACTGGGCTAGGTCTCTAGTATTTTTTCACTTGCTGAAAACTGTATGTCATTTTAAAAGCCAAAGGAATAATTGTACTCTAATGATTGCCAATGCAATTACGTGTATGATTAGTGTAACTCCGTTCTGAAAGGCAGAACACTGCTGGAAATGGGACGCTTCGGTTTGCTGAATGTTCTGTAATGATGCAACTGAGCAAATTTATTGTCATACTTAAACCCTTCAAGTAGGTTTGCTGGGCTATCGATGCAGCTGATTTATGGGTTCAGATGATAGAGGACAGACAGTACTTGGAAGTGTGCATCTGTCATCTACAATCAGGGAGAAAATTTCGTAGTGCTTTTTGTCATCTCAATTACAAGGTCTGTAAGAAATGTCCTCTCCTTCCACAGCAGAACGGGGGACTTGGAGAGGAAAACACCACATTGCAAGGGCCTAGGGAAGTCAGTGAGGGGATATACACGTGGACTAAAAGCTCCTGTTGCAGCATTACTGTCTAATCAACTGAACAGTTTTGTTTTGTGAGAATACAGACCTTCACGTTTTTAGCCAGCATGTGGAAGTTTGAAAATCCATCTACCTGCTGTCCATCTTTTATACAAGCGGATTGCCTATAATTACCACTTAAGCGGTGCTTTGTCACCTTGCCTGGGCTGTTTTGACCGAGCCATTGCAAAGCGCTGCAACAGCGGAGGAGACAGTGCCGGGTACGTTGTATATGACAACAGGTTGTGCAATGTGCTTCGTGCGCCCAACCCAACGTTTCTTCACTTACTTTGGGATGCTAAATTGCTAGTCTGGCTGCCTACTGCCATTGTAAATTTGCTGTTTCTTTTTTGTTGTGATTTGAGGAAAGGACTTTTCAAAGCTATGTTAGCTACTGTATATCACAGAATCACAGAATCGCAAGGGTTGGAAGGGACCTCGGGAGATCATCTAGTCCAACCCCCCTGCTAAAGCAGGCTCTCCTAGAGCATGCTACACAGGACTTTGTCCAGGCAGGCTTTGAATATCTCCAGAGAAGGAGACTCCACAACCTCCCTGGGCAGCCTGTTCCAGTGCTCTGTCACCCTTAGAGTAAAGAAGTTTTTCCTCATATTCAACTGAAACCTCTTATGTTTCAGTTTGCACCCGTTGCCCCTAGTCCTGTCGCTGGACACCACTGCAAACAGACTACTTCTATCCTCGTGACTTCCGCCCTTGAGATATTTCAGGGGGGCTTCTCCTATAGCATCACTAGCACCAAAGCACAAGAAAGGCCAGCTGCTTAGCCAAAATCTTTTTTTGCTTTGTTTAATGAACTTAACTTTTATTTCTGGGTGCCTGTTAAGGGCTTTTGAATGGTATGTGTAAGTAGTCAGCAGTCTGTTTACAAAGAATCTTCTGAATTAATTGTGAATCTGAGGAAAATTATTTTTGTCTGTAAGGTCCTTTACACTTGGTAAGGTATTCTTCAGCTTTCTAGCCTCTGATGAGACATGGACTTCACCATTACTCCAATGTGGTCAAATAACACCTTGCCAGAGCTATCAGCAGCAAAATCAAACAGTCATCATTGCCGAACAGAAACTGCCCCAGTAAAGACTATTGTAAGTCTCTATTTGCTGCATATTTTCGTACATAAAGTTACAGCCTAGGCATTTTTTTCCACTAGAAAATACCTTACTGTGCTAATAATGAAACTTAATTAATAAAAGGCTAATTTCTGAATTAGCACTTCTCATTATAAGTGAGTTTTTCTCCTAAGTTATTTCATTGTAACTTATGGAGTACTTATTTGTTGTGGTGAAGTTTGGATGATGACACATATTTGCTTATTGATGGCAACCTTGGTCTAATTTATTATGAACCAAATATCAGGTAGAAATTCTATGCTGTATGCGATTTTCATGAGGCGTGATTAATCAATACCAATTCATCAAAGCCCACAGTCTGTTAATTCCAAAAGAAAATAAATATCATTAGAGAGCAGCTGTCAAACTTTCTAGCAGGAATTGATGCTGTGTTTGAACATTCCAGTAACTGGAGAGAAGCTGGGCTCATGATTTTAAGCTTTTGAACTTGAACAAATTATTGCTAGCACTAACTCTTGATTATTAAAGCATTTTTTTCACACTTCAGAACACTAGTTGATGTTCCAAACTTCAGTCAGCTCAGGTGCAAAATTAGATTGGTCTGTTAATAGTTGATGTTGCAGAAATCAGTGGAGTTAGCATTGATTGGAGATGACGTGTTGGGACTCTCTCAGCTCATTTTCTTTATCCACAGAGCTGTTACTGACATTAAAATTTAGACAGGATATATTTTGTGTTTCCTATCTTCCTTCCACTATTGTTTGTGGGTTACAACTTTGTGGCTTTACAGGGCTATGTTAATAGAACCAAATCTGGGATGAATATCGTTCAGTAACCTCTGAGAACTGGCCCTGAAAATGTTTGGTTCTTCTAGGTCCTGGTTAACACATCCCCATCCCCTCCACCCACCCCGTTGCTCTTCTTCCTTTGGGTCACAGTGAGTCTCATGTAGCAGTGAAAAGAGCCTGAGATGTCAATAGTTACTTCATTATTTCTAAAAATAAATAAATCGGTAGCATATCTGTGGTGATGGAACAATCAGAACAATGAATATTAAACAGAAAATTATGGATGCGAGAAAGGTTTATGGGTTTATAATTCAAAACAAATCAGTAGATCATATCCTAGTATTGCTTAGGCAGTATTCAGAATTCAAGCACTAAATAATTCTATCGTCCGGTTTGATATTTTGCAACTAACTGCTAATTAGGAAGATTTGAGCAGGAAAATTAGCATCAGAAACTAGCAGGTATTTAAAATTCCCTTCGAAAAATAATCTAGAAGCACTTTTCTACAGAAGCCATTTAAGTTGGTAATTTCTGATACAAACCTGTGCCAAGTATTTGGATCCATAGCATACATATGCTAAGATTATTAAACACTAGGGAGTTCTTCACAGTAATTTAGCAATTTGTTACCCTGCTGTAGATCCCTCTCAGGCAGTTAACCGCCTCTGTGTGTGTGCGCAATCTTGATCTGTTGCAACGCGAAATAAAATGAATTCACACCATTGACCACTGATCGTGATAGAAGATGATTAGTGAAAGCCACACGATGAAAATCTGGTGTTTGTATCTAGAATGCTCGGCATCTGGAACCTTATGTGGGGTGGACCACAAACAACAGCAAAAGAGCTTTTCTTCAGAGTGATGGTGGTTATGCTTACCTACCTGCCTAACAGCCCTGTAACAGATTAGAAGTGTGAGTAAAGCCAGTTACCATGCATCACCCATGGATACAGTCACCTTCTGGCTGAGATCACCACACGGCTTCTAACTGCTTTGATGCTTGTATTTGTGTTTGTTCACATTCTATTAACTGCATAGCTTCATGAAGTACTGTATAGAAACAGAAATACCTGAGTTTTAGGTGAGCTTGGTTTGATACTAAAAGCAACACCGCCATGTTAATATGGTGCTCTACTGCTCAGCTGGGTAAATGAGCCATATTACATGGCCCCTGACGAGTGAGCTCACTTAGACATGAGGTAGAGGCATGGAATTAGTTTGGAATTGCTGTTTGGAAATTGCTAAATAACTGGCATCATGTATACGCACTTCTATTTAATAATTTTTTGCTCTTGACTCCAGTTTGATTTAGTTTAACCTGCTTCCTAATTGTACCAGAATAAGACACTCTTATTCTGCAGTACAATTTTCTACACACAGATGACTTTAGGAACAGCTGTCATAATAAACAAACTGTCCAGAATCCAGCATTTGTGCAAGCTAAAAAATACTTCAGAAACACAAGAAACATCTGAATCGTGGAGTGTGGTGGGTATTTGTTAAAGTTGCTGTAAGCTATGGATCGAAATCCTGCCAACTGCAACCAACAGTGATATGCAAATCAGTAAATAACAAATTTAATATCAACCCATTGGAAAATTTACAACCATATTATTTCTGATAAGGTTTGTCACGAAAAAATGTTAATACCTCCTCCCCACAAATAGAAGCTGCGAAATTAAGCTCTGCCTCTATTTGCAGTTCTCTTAGCACCCGGTATGACCAGGTATGCGGGTGGGCTATGGTGTACCAAGACACTATATCTGGCACAGGGATTTTGATCCAAAAATCACCGAAGGCTGGGAGAGCATATAAACATCACTGTCTGTTGTCCCTCTTCTGGCATTGCAGCCACAGATGCTGACACTGGCCATCGTTGGAGATAGCACACCAGACTAACTGTACCTGTTGTTTGTTGTGACATGCTGTTCTTAAACTCATCGGTGAGCTGGAGTAAGGAGGATTGATTCCGTATATTTCAGATAGTGAGCAGGGAAAATTAAGGATGACTATGCAGGGGCAAAACAAGAATCCCAGTAATGACGCAAGCGCCACCGTGGTGTGCTGTAACGCTGTAACTTTGGACAGGATTTGCAAAGTGGAGTTTGCCGGCTGCCTGGTTTTCTAAAATAAAATTGGAAACCTTATCTGAAGTTCCAGATACATGATCCAAGTTATATTAAAGGACAGTAGCTTGAAACAGAGTTTGCATTTTGTGTGCTTGTTCCCCAGGCTGCACTTCAAGTGCTGTGATGCCCAGAGGGAAGAAGCCTGGAGCAAGGTGCCAGCTCAGCTCCTGGCAGCACGCGGAAGGTGCGTGACCGTACACAGCCTTGTGCATCGAGGTGAGGCAGTAAAGGATTTCTTTTGTACAAATTAAGTCAGAGAAATAAGATCTTGGGTTAAGAACTGCACTGGGACTGTCTTCAGTTTCTAACTGCTTCTCCTTGCGTGGGTACCTCTGAAAAAGTTGATTAGATGGTTTCCTACCCACGGGAAAGTATTTGTTCTCAAATCCAGCCCGAATCTCTCTTACTTTGAGTTTCTCTCTTGAAAACACAAGGATGCGTTTACTAATGTAGAGTCATCAAAAGGGTGACTTTCTCTTATTTTGTGTTTTGGAAAACAGCTAGCACAGTAGGGCTCCGCCTCAACTGCTATTTCTGGATTTGTAATTATTGCAAAATAATATTGTGGGCAATGTATTACCACCTGAAGCAGAAACAAATCTCTCCTTTGCCAAGCAGAAAGACATTTGGCAGATGGCTCTTTTTTCCATTGGCCAAAGACATGACCCAGCACACGCTCTAGGATAATGTGTTTACAGCGTATACAAGACCTCTTTAAACAGAGGTGGGGTGGTCCAAATGGCACACAAGCAGTTGCACTTGCAGGCCTCTCAGACCACTGCATCCAGCTCTGTTGCCAGGAAACTGCTCTTAGTTTTCTCCCCTCATTTTTGGTGTCCGTCTCTGCTCCTAGCTCACTGCCAATTCCCATTTTCTGCTGCGCCCTGTGGTTTCATTTGGCAAACCCTCTGCCTCGGCTTTGGTTGCCCCGAACATGCCGTGCTTATGTTTTCTCTACTGAGCATGGCATAGTTCAGGGATGGAAATATGCATTAGTGCCATTTTTTGTGTCAGGGTGATGATGGCTTGTGGCCCCTGGAGTCAGTTCCTCATACTGTGAATTTAAATTACACCAAGCAACTATGTACTCTTGCACTATGTCCTACCAACCTGTCTGGTTTATTGCATACATCAGGAAAATTATGCCAATATTTTTCCATAAACAGTATGTGGACAAAACATGCACAGAAAAAGGATTCTGCTAGAAAGCAGAGTCTTTGCCCCCATTTCACAGGCAGAAGAACCAAAGCACCCTGGTCTCTGAGTCTGGATATTGCAGTTCAGTGATTAAGCTGCAAATACAGCAGCAAAATAAGGCAGAGAGAGATCATCACAAAATTTTTGCTCAGAACTTCCCATGCATGTTGCTAAGTCACCTTTGCAATGGCAAAGCTGTAACAGCTGACAATACCTCCTATATATATTTTGTTGCTTTTATGAAGAATTGTGCTTCTCTGACACAAAACGCCCCCGGTCAAATGCAAAACTAGTAAGTGAGTGAGGAACCTCACTTTAGTGTCACCTCTGATGCTTTTTCTTAGAATAACTTTCAGTGGAATACGTACCCAACTGCTTTTGGATTAAAGCTTGGCTGGAGACCCCCGGGTCCACTCCGACAGCTCTGCCCCAGCAGCTCATCACCATGGGGTTGGGAGAAACAGCCAGGGAGCAGTGCCTTCTCCTCTGACTTCAGGCACCAGAGCTGAAACGGGACGCAAGAGGCTAGTGGGGAGAACTTGCGTAAAAGGAGCAGATCAGCCTTATACAGGCTGGGGAACCTGCCGACGGCCGGAGACTGGCACGGGGGCTTTGTGAGCCAGTTTGGCTGGGGAACAGCTCCATAAAGCACTTTTGTCATTGACATGATTGTGGACTGAGTGGTCTTGCTGTAGAAGGAACAGACTGTTATGGTTAATAATTGATAATACATACCCTTAAATGTTAGTACTTGGAAAGATTTTCTTTGTAAAAAGGAAAAGTTTGGGGAGGTTTAGGTAATTTAGGCATTGACAGCAGGACACTAGTGATCTTTGGCCTCCTTCATAAATAACATATGATTTGGGACAAGCTGCTGAAGGGCAAATCAAATGTAAGCCTGTCACTGAAGGAGCCCAAATATAATTCAAATTCAGCTCTTGCAATTAGCAAAGTTTACATTGAACAGAACAAGCAAGAAAGAAAACAAATAGATTTTTTTGGGGGGGGGGACCAAATCAGGAGCCTGCTGGTAGAAATTAGCATGCACTGCTGCTTTTCTGGCTGGCTGGGAAAAGCCTTTCAGCTAGAAATTGTTTAAGAATAGCCCTCAGTTTGCCCTAGGTTAGCCACTTAGCCCTTCAGAGTGGGTGGCCTCGGCATTTGGGGCTCAGAGGGTTAAAAGAGACAAATGATGAGGTGCTTTCAATAAAAGCCAGTGTGGCCAAGAGCTGAAGCATTCATGCAGTGCCCTTGTTTTCTGGGTCAGCCAAAGAAGCCAGGATGCCTCAGAGATTGGCTTGGCAATCCATCATCTCTGCAAGGAATTGAAAAAGGAAATGCGGTGCAAGGCAGCATAGTCGTGTTAGATCCGTCACTGTCAAAGTCCAGATGGCTGTAAGATACTGAGCTATGAAATGGCTCCAGAAAGCTAATATATACCTCTCTCCCAGTAGCCCATAAATCTTTTTCTTCTTTTCCAGTAACGTTTCTTGAGAGACTAGCCACGGCGCAGTGCTGAAGGTCTCTTGAGAAGCACCAACTGGTTTCCGGTACTCTTGGCTCAAGCCCCCAGAAGTTAAAAGTACTTTGAGTTCAGATGATTCTTTGTAGTTTAGGCTAATCTGAAGGTAATGAGCTTAGGCTGGATACCCCACACCTCAACATCTTTCAACTATCAACTATTTCTTGATTTAAGTGAATTAATGCTACTGGTAGGACAGAAGATTAATTTAACTGTTCCTTATTTATATACATTAGCATCTAGAAACACAAGAAAGTGCCAGTCACATACTTGATGCCATTTATAAGTACAGTAAGAGGCTATCTCTGTCCCAGATTATATTCTCATCAAAACAGAGTCAACAGACAAAGGGCAGAAGTGGAAACGGAAGTTGAATAAGCTGAAGTAGCTACCCAAGGCTGTGCAGCAGACCCCTGGCAAAGCTGATATCTCCTGATTTCCAGCCTTGAGCTGTGCCTGCAGATTCAATGCATGTCACTGACACTTCTGAAGGGGATAGTAAAGCAGCACTAATCAAAAGCCTAAGGGAGTTTGATAACATCCATCTGTCCTGCAGTTAACCAGTTGCCTATTTATCCCCTTGAAGACAACTGGGGAGGAAAGTAAGCAGCCTATAAAGCAAGCCAGCCCCTGACTTCTGAGACGCCGTATAGGAGCGTGCGGTTCAGAGCTCATTGCAGTGGCTACGGTAGCCAAGTATTCTGGTGACTGCTGCTGCGATGCGTGCAGATGGTCTGGTTTGGCTGGGGTGGGACAGAGGGCTGGGACCAGCAGATAAGCAGCACCAGCGATAAATTCGCAATGAGCAGTTGTAGCTGTACTGTGATTTTTTTTTTTGTCCCACAGTATTTATTATTCTGTTCAGCTGTGCTGCAGGGGCTTGGCCCTGGAAGTGTGTAACAGTGAACTACTATTAAGTCTGTCACAGAGAGAAATCTGAACTGTAAAAGAGCTAAAGCTATTTTTATATGGCTATGGGGTGTGTTGGAGGAAAAAAGATGGGGTAAAATCTACTTCATTTTAGGCTAAATTCAAACAGAGAGATTCAGAAAGCATGCAGAAGTGTGGATTGTGTCAGATCAATAGAAACTAATAAAGGCTAGCAGACAATTATGGCAGGAGTGGCAGTAACATTTCTGGTCTAAGTGCCAAGTGAAAACAGATTTCCCTTAGTAGTTCCACTGGAAGAAATAATCCTTTTCTAATTAAAGAGCTGGAATGGAAGTGTGGGATGTTACGGTAAATATGCATAGCTGAGGCATCATTAGACTTAAAGCCTAACTGGGTAATACTAAAGAAACTTTCTATCTCTAAACACTGAGTTACAGAACTAGAGAATAAAATGTGCCTTTGGAGAAGTGTACGAGTAGACTATGACGCATATTGAACTATAATTAAGGCTGCACCTTCAGCTTTGTCTTTAGCTTTTCCTAACTTGAGTGCTAAAGTGTTCAAACTTGGCAATGAATTAAAGAGGTAGGAGAGGACAGGAGACATTTTAGCATCCAAATCTTCTAAACAGACCCTCATGAACAGAAACCAAGCTTGTAAATTAGTCAGGCCTAAACTATCAGGGCTGATGGGCCCTTCACAGCATCTGTGGTAACCAAGGATCCCAGGACATCATCTTGGACTGTAGTCGTCATGCTGACTTCTTTGGGAATCAGGGAAACTAAGGCTCCTAATCAGTGTTAAGGAAGGCGCATATGTTATTGTTTCTGGCCCAAGGAATTTGTATGTAACAACAAATTTAACTAACAAATTATGTTATTTAACTCTTGTTTAATCACTGCCTTCATGACTGAATACCTCTCCATCCAGCAGAGACTTCTTATGGGGTAGGTAATCCAGACTTTTGCCATCCAATATGACTAGCAGATAAATCAGATTCTCAAGCAATGTCATAGTGTACTCCAGTTTAGTAGACCAGTTAGTATTTGATTCTGAAGTATTTCACAGTATTTGGGACATAATTCAGACAGCGGTACCTCTTGCTGCTGCTTTTAGCATAGTACTCTAACCGAGATGAATTTCATTGCGGTTCAGAGGCTCAGTCGGTTCAGTTCTTTCTGAGGCAAACTGGTACAGCTCCATTTACTTTGGCAGATTTTGGTCTTTAGTCAAACAGATTAAATTTTAGAGGCTCATTCTGACATTTGCCTTTGAGTAGGGCGTTCATGTGTATACGTTCCCTAGGCCTCTCTGCATGGGGCAGAAATGGGCTCAATGACACAGTAAAGCTGCTTCTGAAGGAAAGTAATATTTAGAGATGGTAAGAGGGTCAAGAACTGACCTCAAGGAGCTATTCAGCATGAAAAAGTCCAAAATTATCAGCCCTACAGTAAGAAAAGTCTGTTTATTGGAACAAGAGGTGTGACACGTGAGAGCTTTCTAAACCTTTCTGTGTGTCTCGGAGGGTTATGTGGCCAAATGAAGCAGGGACTTGGCGTTTTCCCATCTCCTCCCTATCACGGTCCTGCAGCTGAAGTCAGTGCAGAGCTGAGTGTTGCTGTGAGGGATGAGCAATTCCGTATCTCTCTGAAGTGGTAGAAGATGTGCCTGTTCCTGGCTATCTGTCCCTCAAAAGTGAGTGTCCCCATAAGGGAAGCAGAACAGAGCTGTGGCCCCAGACATCACCTTCACAGTCCAAACACACTTTGCTTTAGCTGTTTAGCTGAAAGATTGCTTCAGCCAAAACCACCAGGTTGCAACTGCAGCAGCTGAGGCGTGGGTGGGTGGGCACAGCTCTACTTTTGCTGCCCCTGCTGTGAGGCCGGGCAGTAACACCCAAGAGCAGAAGGCTGGGAGAGCAGCGAGGGGGTGTGGGCACCTTATGAGAGCACAGACATTAGCTTCAGTGCATGCAATTCTGAGCCCCAGCAACATCCTGATGCTACACTTAGCCAAGAGTCCCAGTAGGAGTACCTGCACACCAAAACAACAGCAGACAGCCTTGCACGAAGGCTGTCACGTACTGCTAGGAATGCTTGCAGCTGCAGCTGTCTTAGCAGCACGGCATTAGATGTCAAACATCACAACATCTTCATCCAGCTGGCATAAAACTTAGCATCGGGCACTTTGGCCCACAACAAACCCCAAATTGTTTCTCACAGCAGAGTTCAGTGGGGCTCTTCTGGACCTGGCTGGCATCAGAGTCCTCCCTCTTGCCCTGCCTCCCACCTCCCTGCTCACCGAAGGAAGCTGGCTATTTCTAGCAGTGGTTGTCAGATGGTGATAGCAGACTAAATGGCTGGCTAGGAGACAGAAAGACAATAATCACTCACTGTAGGAACCTCCTGAAACATCAAGTCCTGTCCCTGTTCTTAACAGGCAACCCTGACGCATCATCCCTTTCACAAACCAGCCAGACACCACCTTAAGACAATTTGGCTTTTTCCCCTGTCTACTTCTCTTGGGAGACTGTTCCATAATTCCACAGTTCTCATGGTTAGAAATCATCTAATTCCTGGTCACTTTATATCCACATGCTTATATCTGATATTTTTAAGCCCACCAGCTCAATTTTTTTTTTTTTCCCCCCCAGGGAAAATTCAAAATGTGCAAGGTGTAGTAGAGGCTAAGCCTGGACCTCTTCTGTTTGACTTGGCGTAATTGTGTTGTGATGTGCCTGAATAAATAGCACGGATGCAAAAATATAATGTGAGTCTTAAAGTTGATTTGCAAAGAATTCTTGTTAATTGAGCCTGTCACCTTATTAAGTTGCTTTACTTTGTGTAAAAAGTAGCTTAAAAAAGGGATTTGTTAGCCCTGGAGTGTCCTGTCGGGACATTAAAATGCCAGTGCTGGTCATCTCCAGTTTGTCCCTGGAAGACCATCTGGATACCGCTGAGCATGTGCATTATGATCTCTTAACTATGAAATACTTCATGAAGTTTTATTCTCTTTCTACTGTCTATTATTTATTGGAATTAACTAGATGCCTAAAGCTAAATATTTTGACAATCTACCTAGGAATCCTTTCCTTTCCTCCTCCTCCTCGAACCTGCTGGGTGGTTCAGCATGGCCTTTGCTATTTCAACATTTAACAGGTTTCCCATGGTTTTCAAACTCTCAAGAACTGAATTTATAAAACAAAACCAAATCACGGTAAATGGAGAAAACCAGTCCCAAATATAAAAAGCAGCGCTCTCTTCAGAGAGTAAAGACAGTCAAACTCGCAAGTCAACTTATTTCATTTTCAGATTTCATTCTATTTCTATAATGCATTAGTTATTTTAGCCTGTTTATAAACATATCACAGATCTCATCTATCATAACAATGGGTTCAGTGCTCCATAACTTGCATTTAACTCTCTGCAGGTTTTCCCTTCCTTCACAGTCAACAGAGCAGGAACAAATTAGGTATTTTTCATCTTTAGGAGCTTCAGTAGAAGGGAGGTAGTTCTATTTGGATTAATCTCAGGTGAGATTAAGATAGGAAGAGCGATTTGGCTAAATACATCTCTCGTTTGCTTGCTTTACTAGTGGTAACAAGAGCTGTTAAAGCCCAGGTCTGGTTCTGTTCTCACTCACCTGGCTACAGAGGGATGAAGTTGGTGGGAGCAGTTGTGGTATAAATAAACGGAGTTGGCATGGTCTAGGGACAGGAGGAGGTGCAGGGACAGCCCTTACTGGAAATACTCCACTGGGATTTTAACCATTGAGCGTGTGGTGCAGGGCTGGGTCTGCTCCTGTAGCTCGGCAGAGTCAAAGCTACCGGGTGAGCGCAAGGGCCACCATACCGCAGGGGTGCAGCATGCGCTGGCTCAAACCGTTCAAGCTAAATTAAGTGAGTGCAATTCCCCTCGTACAAGGACTTTGCAGCCCAGTGCAACCGGCCATTTGCACGGGACGTTTAACCTTATACCAGCACCTGCTGAAAGAATTGTCCTGCTGTGTACTACTGAGCCCTCAGGAAACAACCACCCGAGGAACACACCGGGGGCCCAACTCTCCTCTCACCCACGGTGCTGAAGTGCACCCAGTGATGTGAGTGGAGTGAGAGAGATGTAAGTACAGGCAGAGTGAAGTCCTGTAAATTTAATCTTCCAGTATGCTTGTCAAACATGCTGCAGGGGCCTACCGAGATGTATTTAATAAGATCTGGCAAAAACGTTGCTTAATGTTATGAATAAAGCTGAGAAAATGGTGGAGTATATAATTTCATATCAGATGACATAATTTCATTCCCTCACACTGCTTGCAAGTGTAGCAATGTGCTTTGTGGTCTGCTTTTTGCCTTTCTGTTGGGGTTTAACCCAGCAGGCAGCTAAACACCACGCAGCCATTCGCTTGCTCCTCCCCAGTGGGATGGGGGACAGAATCGGGGAAAAAAAAAGGTAAAACTCATGGGTTGAGATAAAGACAATTTAATAGGATAGAAAAGAAAGGGAAAATACTAATAATGATAAAAGAATATACAAAACAAGTGATGCACAGTGCAATTGCTCACCACCCGCCGACCGATGCGCAGCCAGTTCCCAAGCAGCGGACCCCCGGCCAGCTTTTCCCCCAGTTTATATGCTGAGCACGACATCATATGGTGTGGGATGCCCCTTTGGTCAGTCGGGGTCAGCTGTGCCAGCTGTGCCCCCTCCCAGCTTCTTGTGCCCCCCCAGCCCACTCTCTGGTGGAGTGGGATGAGCAGCAGGAAAGGCCTCAACTCTGTGCAAGCCCTGCTCAGCAATAACTAAAGAATCAGTGTGGTATCAACATTCATCTCATCCTAAATCCAAAACACAGCACTGTGCCAGCTACTAGAAAGAAAATTAATTCTATCCCAGCCAAAACCAGGACACTTGCAAAGCGGGTAAAGCCTCCTACTTTTGTTTTCCACCAGCTAAATAAGTGGTCAAAACATTCTAAACTGCAGATTTTTTTTCCCTGTTATCATGAGTAAAGGACAAAAATAAGCAGAGTTGATGATTTGCTGCCAGCTGCAGTCTTCTTTTGCTTTTTATCTGCTTGCTTGCCTGCATCAAGGTGACAAGCAAAGTAAAATCCTGTTTTGGTACTGCTCAAGATCTGTGGGTACATGAATACATCGTGAACAGAGCTGTGGATATTTTTGAAAAACGATACTCAGAAATTACATCTGTGGCCATGTTTGTTGTCCTAAATTATTTCTGGGATCTGCTGACAGACAGCAAGAGCTTTGATTTAGACCCCTACTTTGCCTTCACTGTGTCTGATTAAAAAATAAACCCACTGTTGGCAAGGGCATGCTGGTGCTGGCCGTCTCCACCAGGCAGGGCCTCCTCCCCGCCGCTGCGGGCAGGAGAAGGCAGCGGCGTCGGTGCCTGTGCTACCCTGAGCCCCCTCAGACGGCACAGTGGCAGCGGGAGAAAATACAGAGGACTTAAGAAACGGCCGTGCAGTCTGCATTTTAAGCTGGTGGCCATGGCTCCGAGGCAGACGCTGCCTGGCAGCTGCTGGCAGCGCGCACGGTGGCTCTGGCCGGGCTGCACAGGGGCTGCGCGGAGCTGGCAGCCTGACGCCTGTAAATATCAGTGATGACAGTTATTACAGTCAGCAACGAAAGCGCAGTGTTTCGTGTTCCCTTGGATTGCAGTCATTTATTCCTTCTTGCCTTTTCCAGCTCCTCAGCGGTCGGTCGAGGCGCTGACGTTAGCTGAGGGCGCGCTGCCTCGGCTCCCGAGCAGGGACTAGCGGGGAGCGATGGGGAGAGGGCCTGGTGCGGGGAAGGGGGGGTCTCCAATTCCAGCCATGCCGAGGGCTCATGCTGAAAGAACAGGAGGGCATGTTCAGGGGCATGCAGCCCTCCCCAGTTCAGGGAACTCATTTTGGGTTTTGTTCTGCATCCTGCGCTCGGCTCCCACAGTGAACTGGAAACGTCAAACCAAGGCTTGCCGTAAGAGGTGCTCACCCGGCTGCACCCTCGGTAGACCAGCTCTGAGAGTCGGTGCAAAACTTTGGCCCAAACATTTGCAGAAGATATGTTGCTTTAGTTATAACCATTATGTCTCTTCCATGTCCAGCTTCGAGCAAGTTTTCAGTGTACATCAGACATTTGGAAAGTGAAGCCAAAATCCCAGTGTTGCATTTCCATCACAGAAAATAAGTTTTCTTATCTGTTTTAACCTTCAGTCTTGTGATGCCTCCTAGGTGCTTTTCCACTCCAGTCATTTGACTGCGTAAGTGGGAAAAATCAGTGACAGTTTCAATTTAATACTGCTAACAGAATTCAGCTGGTGACTAAGAGACAGCCACTTTTTTATATTAAAAAAAAAAGATCCTAAATACTACAATGGTAACTGAACATTTAAGAAAATATACTTCTGCTGTTGTTAAATCTAGTAATGATCTCATTTGGGAGGTAGGCACAAATCTTGGAAATGCAAAACTTCAGCAACCATTTCAAAGTTGAGCGTATTACTCATGGAAGGAATAGAATTAGTCTGCTTCATGACGACTTCTGTCCGAGTGTCCTTCATTTCTCTGGGCACCATAATGCAAGTCACCTAAAATTTCAGTCTCAGGACTGGAAGATAATGGTCACTGCATGCAGCCTCCCTATACAACATCCAGGAAGTTATTAGTAGTGATAAATGTCACTGTATTTCCACAACCTATATTTTTTTTTTATTTTACGTTTCTTCTTATTCTAACCAAAACGTTTGCATAGTTAACTAATGAGAGGAAAAGAAAAGCCTCTGCCTGCTGGATTTTTCTTTTTACAAAATAGGCATAGTAAGTTGGCATAGGTCAGCAGGGTGTTTTTTGTCTGGTAATATGCATGTGCTTAAATTCATGAAGTCCATTCAAAAAAGCACTGACTGTATTCTTCACGGGGAAGCTGTTGGGCAACAAAGAGCCAGAAAGAGCTTTGCTGAGGTTGCAGAAAGTCTTGCTGGTTACTGCTTGTTGAACGTGGTGGGTGACTTCATGCTGGCTGAGCTACAGCCCAGGCAAATCTTATTCCGCTGCCAAAGCAGCAGCACAGGTGGGCAGGAAGGGGTACAGTCCCCTTTTTTTTACTCTGTAAATAATTTGTCATGGTCCTGTCATCACTCCAGTAAAGCCACTGTTGAAGGGGAGGTTCAACAGCCTGTGATTGCATGGGAAAGCAAATGCCAAGGAAACTCTCCTGATCTGGTCCTGTAGATTTTAAATCCCCTGTGGCATTTTACAAGGGTATGTTGTAAAGCTCAGAGTTCCCACTATTCCCATAACTGTGCTTGAAAACATAGCAGAAATGCTCTTTGTTAATTATCTGTGAAAGCCATTACAAGTTACCTCTCTGCTTTCCTTTGCCAAAACTGTCGGGCAGCAGCTCTTCTGTGACCTGTGTTTTATTATGCAGCGTAAGCTCAAAGGCTGAGAAACCTTTACCCGCTGAGAGCGATGGGTAAGCTTACACTATTTACACTGAGCTGCTCCTGCAAGGTGGGAGAAACTTGAGTTTAATTTGTGTCGAGGTCCTTGCCGGATGAAATCCTAATAATAGTAATAGTTACCTGTGGCCCACGCTGATAATGTCAGCTATGCTGACTTTATCCCCACCAGATAGTTGTTTTACTGAATGAATCACAGATGTCACTGTGGATCTTTGTTATCAGAGAATGAGAAGAAATTGGTGTGAATGCTTTCCAGGCTAGTTATGGGTAAGCTGAGTAAATGCTTTTTTAGCATCTTCACCATCTAGGGATACTCATATCACTTACAGAGAGATAAAGGGAATGGAAAACCATGTTAATCTTGTGTTACAACTTGTTTCTCGGGTACGGCTGTCGGGAATGAAGTGTGGCACAAAAAATCCACATTAAACCCTACCTGGTGTCAGTGTCCCCCAGCACAGTCACACAAACCCCTTTGGGGGAGCAGTTCCCACTGCCACAGGGGGTGAAATCCAGCCTGTGCCCCTGGTGGGAGGTGGGGGTGTCCAGCTCAGACTGAAGCAACCCACCTGGCTCCTAAGTGCCCCCCAAAATAGCCCCCTCTGGGGCCCTGGGGTGCTGCTGCTTCGCCTCTGGGTCCCCCCCCCACCCCCGCCCCATCCTGCCACATGGGCCCTGGGAGAGACAGCACCCCACTGGGGTGGAGGCTTGGGGATGTCCCCACGGTGGCCGGGGAGTGTTGTGGTTTTCGGGCAGCACAGGGCACAGTTCAGGTGCCAGGCTCAGGCAGAGGCGAATGCAGGAGCCAGCTAGAAACGTTTTGTAAACCCACCACCCTCCTCGTTATTTCACAGAAAAATAAGCTGTTAGATGGAGCGGAAAACAGTGTGCTCAAACTCTCCTCCCTGCTGCGTGAGTGTAGCCTAGCACGCCTTTTTTAAATAGAGGCTTTCACAGCAAAATGAACAGTTTCAGAAAAACAAATTAGCTTTTATGTTTCACTTTTCCTCTGATGCTGTTGGAGAAATGTATATCTGAAATGAAGGAGCTTCACAAACCTGGTTCCCCTCCTATGGCTTTTGACTCTCCCAAGCGAATTTTTTTCATTTCAGTCATAAAAGAAAGAGACACGCAAAAAGAAGTACAGGGCAAGCAAACGGGAAAGCCTCGGAGGGCATGCAGTGTGTACCATCCTGTCCACAAAGCCTTCCTTCTGCCTGCACATAACCTTGGGGATGAAATGCCAGTTGAACTCTCTGTAAAAGACAGTGCACTTGGAAATCTGAAAATATTTCAATCCGTATCGTATCCCTGCTTAGGTTCCCCCACCGTGTGTGGTGGGCACGTAGTGGCCTGTTGTGGAGAATTAACTCAAAGCCCAGCACTGCGATCACGGGCAACAGCCACAGGATGTTAGGAAAGATAAACCAGTTGTATCCTCTTAGTAACTTTTGCCTTTAATACTCAACAACTCATTCAAAAAAAAAAAAAGAAAAAAGGTTAAACACATCACCCAGATGAATCTACGCTTAGAAATTGAGGCTTACAGACAAAACTTTGTTAAGGTGTCTTCCAGCGTGGTATTTGACAAAATGCATGAGTTCAGTTGGCAGAAATACTATTCAGAGTACAGTAATTGATTATATTGAGAACAATACCGGTGTTCATACTAGTGAGGACTTTTGAGGATCAGTATTACTCTTTGCTTGGCTTTAGCAGGTATATGCTATGGCAGTCTCTCCCTGAGGCAGGGGACACTTTGATAGTTGCTGTTACAGAAATGATATTAAAACCCCCTAGCCATTATGCAAAACAGATTTGTCCTGTGGAAAATGAATACAAATAATCACACTGTGTCTGCTTAAAGAACAGACGTAGTCATTTTTTCTTGTGAAAAATAAAAATGAAGAAGGTTTCCTTCTGTAAGTGACATGCATCCAGTATATCCAAACTGGGCGGGATTAAGTTCCAGATGGAAAGCGAGGAACAAGGCTCCTCCCAGAGCACATGTAGCACCTTTAACTTACTTTTCTGAGCATGTGCAGCATAAAGTTCTACATTTCAAAGGAATGCATGGCACTTCTGGAGGCAGCTGTGCAGACCTGAAATAAGAACCAGTATTAACTGAAGCTGAATTTCTTCAGCAAGAGGCGTGTGTGCCTCTGTCCCTTCCTGGCCTCGCCATGGTTTTTGTCACCAGCACAAAGCATGAGATGACTTGCTGTTAAAGCTTGCATGAATCCATCCTGTTTTCAGCTGTTTAGAAGCCGAGAATATCTTGCCCGAAACGCAAACACCCCCAAACCTTCTGGGCTTATACATACATGGTTATCTTTTACGAGACGTTTCTCCTCTGGAGCCTGAAAAGCCATGACATGAAAGGCTGCGGCAGCTGTCGCTTTGGTTGCCGTAGGTTATACCCCCCTTCTGGCTTCACTGACTCCAGTCCCCCTGAGCCCCCTTGAAAGCGTTGACTGAAACTGCCGCTACAAAGCTTTGCCACGTCCGAGGCGGCAAACAAAAAGGTTTGCTGGGGGAGAAGGGTGGTGATGGAGGTGGGGAGGAGGGCTGAGGCGGAGGGAGCTTTCTCACCGGCTGGTGCCCCCTCCCCAGCCAGACGTGCTGGCCCTGATGCCCCGTCACCTCCCGAGCTGAATGTGCGTTTCCAGCTGGCTTCTGGGGATTCTCCACGTGCACCGGCACTAGCTGATGCGCACCGGCCTTTGAGGGAAGTGAAAGAGCAGATTTCAGGCTCCTGATTGTACGGTTTTACTTCAGCCATAAGGAAAAGAGCATGAGTAGGAAGCAATGGAGGGGAACTCTAATAAATTAAGATGGTATTTCACAGCAGCCTGCTATCAACCAAAGATCCCAGCCCTGTTTGTGGTAATATTTATGCTTTTAGGCTCCTGGGTTTTGAGGAAGTTGCCACAGCAGCCGAACTGATCAATCTTAGTATTGCTAAGGAGTTGCAAAACACTAAGCAGTCAGTATTATTGGAATAAATATATGTTGACAGCTATTAGCCCAGAGAATTATTATGCATGCAAATCTGAAGAGCCCAATTTATTGGCTCCAGGAGCATAATCCCTGTGCATTAGTGTCTCTAAGCAGTAGTGCTGTGATCAAACATTATGGATCCTAACAGGCTATTACACAGGCTATCTGACCCACAAATTATACTCTGAAATTGCTTGGTATCAGCTACAATACTTCTGCAGCAAATAGCATAAATCAGCTGGGTAAGTTAAACCATTCCCACAGTGCCTACACACGAGATACAGGCAACTCCTTGGGTTGCTTCACTGTTGCACCCATCTTAAAAGCCTCCAAGCAAGTATTATTTTTCTCGGGGTTCCTTTCAAAACAGTGTTACCGGCCACTCAAACTCCGTGCTTCTAATGAGGCACAACAGCAGTCACACTTCTTCTGTGCCTTCAGGCCTCGATGGCAGCATGAGAAGCCAAACCTGCCTTTCGGGGTGCCCCTCCGGACAGCATTTCTGCAGAGCACGAGGCCGTGGGCACCCGTAGCCATCAGCAGCCTCCCGCCAGCTCGATACCCTCGGCAGCACCCGCCCCAACAGTTTGCATCCAGATGTGGTTATCGACCATCTCAGTATCTCACTGCCAGTCCTGAGAGGATAAGCACATATTTAATATTCAAAATCCTACACAGGTTATGAATTGCTAGCAGGCAAGAAAATGAGGACTCGGCCTTCCGAGAACTGAATCTGCGTCCCCCAAGAACTGTTTCTTTGCTACATTTTCCCATCAAACTCATTACTCCTCAGCATAACAGTTCCCATAGGCTTGAGCCCTGGCACCTCTCTTGGCAGAACCTCCGTTCAAACCTCCGATATGCTCGCTTTGCACTTCCAGGACAACAGACGCAGCAGGGCAACTGTTAGGTTCATGGAATGATCTTTTCTCATCAGTGGGAAAAGCATGAGCTTTTGGCTACAAGACATGTATTTCTACGTTCTCCAGTCCATAAAAAGAAAGATAAGAAATGCAAGGGAGCACGGATGGAGTCAATACAGGGTCCGGGCAGATTTTGAGAAATCTATTTTATTATTTCAGGGGACTTTTCTGGTTTCTACGTGGGTCTAGGCATGCTTTGGCAACACCAAATTTCTGAACTTCTTATGGAAGGTTACATGGCTAGATAGTCTTAAGGAGGGAGAGTGGCTTTCCCAGATCTGTGAGGTTTTGGCACTTCTGGTATTAGGGACTCTTTAATCAAAATGAACGGGAATGTTAAAGTAGCAGCTCAGCCAGTACCACGCTCATAATCTTTTATAGTTTCACCCTACTTCAGACATTTCCGAGTGCCAAGTGGCACGTGGGGGGGACGAGGGGCGTTTGCGGCATTCGGCGATGCAGTGTGGCAAACGGGCGCGCGCGTCAGGCCCGGTAGCGGGGAGGCGGCGGTCGGGGAGGACGACGAGGCCGCTGCACGCGCAGCCCTCGCACAGCAAGTGCGGCACCGTCTCCGGGAAGGCTCTGAGCAGTTGCACCCTGCCTTGCAGGTTTTAGCGGAAGAGAAAAACTGTGAGATGGAGGAGAGTGGCGAGGCAGAGGCCAAGCATGGATTTTCACGCAGGACACGTGAGACTCACTTTGTTTCCGGGCACCTGAGCAGCGCTTGTCACAGTCACCACAGCCCTGCGGCAGGGCCGGTGAGACTGCAGATGAGGCACGACTGCTGCTTATCTGACCAGCAACAGCTCGCTGGTGCCACCCGAACCAGGGTGCAGTGCACGTCCCACTCATAGAATCATAGAATTGTTTAGGTTGGAAAAGACCTTCAAGTCCAACCGTTAACCTAACACTGCCATCCCACCACTGAACCACGTCCCTAAGCATCTCATCACCCTCCTGCATCTCTTCAGCAACCCAGACTAGCACGGAGGGATGCTCCCCACAGAGGACTGCGTGAATCTAGCCTCTTGTTTCAAATCCAATTACAAAACTGTATTATAATCCCCCAATGAGCCATGTTATTGTGAGCAAAAGGGTCTCCAGGTACTTCTAATACCAATTCATTTACCAGCATGCAGCTGCTAAGTGGGCATACAGCCTGTTGTTTCCCCTGTGGGCCCCAGCAAGAGTATCTAAAATAGGTAATGGGTGGGCAGCAGCACAGTTTGCAGCTGCAGGAGCGCAGAGCCCGACCGGGAGGGGCTCGGCAGGCTCACAGGGCTCTCTGGGGCCATAATTGCATCAGTGTTATGAAGGAGAAGGGATAACAAACCTACTGGGGCAGCAGAGGTGATAAACAAGAGCAGCTGCCTCCCTCAGCAAGGATAAAAAGACAAGTAAAAACTGCCAGACAAAAGCAGAAGAAATTCCCTTCTGTGCCAGTTTGGTTGCACCAGCCCAAAGACCACAGAGCTGGCTCTGATCACATCTGAGACTTTCTTCTTGCCAAGAAACTTTTGCTTAGCTCTTCTTGCCACCAGATTTGCTAGTGTCTCTTTTTTCCATTTCTCTCAAAGATATTTCTTTGCATAACAGGTTCCTATCCCAAGAGCCTACTTCTTCAGGGCCCAGTCCACATCCCTCCTTCCCCTCTGGGTCTCCCCAAGAACAGAAGCAGCCCATCTACAGCCTCCCCCTGATTTCAATGGCATTTTCCAGGTGAGGAAGCACTCCTGAGTCCTTAGCCTTCAGCAAAGCTTTTACATAATATGTCTGAAATACTGTCTAAATAACGTCTAGTTTGACTGAGGACAACAGGGCTAAAGCCCTGCTTCAGATTAATAAATCACCTTTGAATGCCTCACTGAGGACCTTATTTCCTACAAACATTTTTTTTTTCCATTCATCCCCATTCTACAGTCACTGATGTCTGTTATGGTCTGAGTTACTTCCTTAGCATTGCAACAGACACTGTATTTTTTTTCTGCCCTTGGATCAGCATATTGGCTGTTTCTTGTGTATTTTCTCTCTGTCCATGTTTGTGTTGATGTGCCTTTTCTGTGTAACGGAGGGCAAAGAAACTGATGTTTAAGCCAATGTTGCCCTCTAGTGAACAATAAAATACATACAAGCACCTCCACTTTTTGGAAGAGAGAGTGGCTGCAAGAGTGCTTTGAGCCTCTATTTTCATTGAGTGGAGCTATGGCATTGAAGTTTTGGAGAGGAATTCAGCTGAGGATAGGGGACTATGCCGAAGCCCAAGTACTGAGCTTAAAGTTTTATATCAGTGCTGAGGCAAAGTACAGAGCCAAGGTTTAAGATGCTGCCATTGTCAGGGCAGCAGGGACACGCTGTGGGCATTGCTCCAGCTGCGTGGCTGGAATTGCCTCCAGGTAGGAGAGAAACGGTACAGAGTCCTCCGGTATGACCCGGTCTCCCCTGTGCGTGTGTGTCCACATATGACCGGCCTCCAGGCACCGGAGCGCTGTGTGTCCCCTTCGGCATCGCTTCCAGCTGCTGCTTGCAGAGGGCTGTTTCCTCTCTGCTGTGTGCGGCCTTGCAAGAGAGAAGGGTTTGCTGTCCTTGGAAAGAGAGTTCTTCTCGCAACCTATGTCCTTTCGAATCGCCAGGAAGTCCCTGTTGATGAAGTGTCTTCTCACAAACTGTTAGTGCAACCCCCCTTGTTCTTGTTTTGCAGAATGAGCACCCCTTGATGAGGGTGCACGCAGTGAGTGATGGTTTCACTGCCCTCCACATGGTTTTGTTCGCGTATGGTGGCTCCAGTGGTCTGTTAGGACCTTGCTCAGCAGATGGGACTGGAAACATGACCGAATCCTGCTCTTTGTGGAAAGGGTGGGCAGTTCATATCGAAAAACTGGCCACCTGAGTGCAAGAAAATACAGGAGGCTGGTACTGTCATGCTACTTCAGGCAGCTGTGAACTTAGACTGGGATGGTACAATTGAACGCAGAGCTCCTTCCATAAATACTGAACGCTGGAAGATAAAGGCAAAGGAGAAAAGCCAAGGCCAGTAGGAAGGAAGCAAGCAATAAACCCAGTAATTGTCTATATACACATGCAGAGTGTATGGGAAATGAGCTCAAAGTGACATTACAGGAAGGAAATTATGACTTGGCTGGTAATACAGAAATGTAATGAGATAAATCAGAGAGCTGAAATGTTAATATTGATGGATGCAATCTGTGCAGAGGGACAAAGAGAAAAAATGAGAAAAGGTTGCACTGTACATCAAAAGCTTGTGTGCAAGCTGCACAGCGTAGGTGGATAATGAAAGTAGTGGTAATGGTGATTTTTTATGATCGAGATGAGAAAGAGACAATGTAAAAAGAAACACACAGGTAGCTCCAGACATAGATCACTGACTTGGAATTAAAAGGCTGATAAACTCTGTCTGAAAAAGATATCAGAGCTGACAGTGTTGCAGAGAGATGACTATGATGGAGTCATTGTCACTATACTGACATCTGTTTTCCATATAAGAAAAATATTGATTATCAGTGCACTATGGAAAAGATTTCCATTTTCAAAAAGTGACCGAGAACTAAATTCTTTCTGAATCCAACATTGCCTACTAAGGAAAACATTCTCAGAAGCAGTAATTCATGAACCACTAAAGTTCACTGTATTGGTCCCAAGCTAGAGACACCGATAGTCTTCACAATATGTGAAGTTATAACTGTGAAGTTATCTTAGTTATAACGAGCAGTGAGATGATTCTTTTGTGAGGTTCCTATACCCACAGAGTAGTCTACAGCTAGATTCCTTTCTTCTTTAAACTTGGTGGCTCTTAAAATCAACGGTAAGATTATTAACACTAGATTGAGTAGACGTGTCCTGAATTCCTGCGGCTTGCACAGGACTATCCCTCCTATAAGACTGTAGGTTATTCCAGGTTTAGAAAAGGACTGGTTTTAACATTCCTTTTGAAGGTATTCCACCTTGCACAGACTGAGCATAAATGCAGAATGAGAGTGATGTTATAGTGAAAGGTTGGAGTGCTTGACTGAAGAGGAAAGGCTTGGTTCCCAGTCCTTGCACCGCTGAACATCTAATACAAAAATACTCAGCAGAGCAGAGCTTCTCCCCGTTAAAGTATTCAATCCATTAGGCTTTTACGGGCATCAATGAGCCTGTATAATTATTCTGAATCCTGACTGCCTTTTAAAGAATAGCAGCCCTTGTCTTCTTTCATCCCAACACGCTTTGCATATTGGCTTTGTTCATATTCCTTGTGACGGTTAAGATTCCCTCAGAGCACTGAATTCACGTCTCCCAAATCTTGGTTAAATGCTCTGTGGGCTGGGAAACTGGCAACGAAGGCATCACTGAGTTGTCATCAACTGGCGGTGATCACATCACCACGAGATGTGCGCTGTGTGGCGTCCAGCGGGTCTGTGAGAATGCCTGCTAGGTCGAGTCCCCACAAAATGCATGCACAAACACACGCTCACCCCAGCAGGATCTTACTGACACAAATCTGAGACCAAGTTCAGGCACTTCCAAGATTATGCCTGAGCTTTAAAGGCTCGGAAGATCTGGATTTAGCTAGCACTGGCTTTCCAACAGTAAGCAAAGATTTCTGGCATAAGTATTTTTATACTGCAAAGAGTAAGAAATTAATTGTTGATTTGGCAAATGGAATATTTATATTACCTTACTCTGATTATGATTATTGTGATAGTTTTTACTTCTGCGTTAGTGGTTATAAAGATGTAGAGTAAGAAAATTGTTGTGAAAGAAAGTAAGAAAAGCAGTTGTGAAATAGAATAAGAGAACGGTGGAGAACACAGTGGTAATTGGGCTTTTTGAGTGATGAAGAGAATTACTAATGGAAATACTTGCATAACTGTAGGAATTATTTCCAACTTCTGAATACTCTTTAATTACCTGGCTATATTTTATAGAGGAATAAGGGAATGTGCTCAAGAAAAACAGATAAAAGAATACTAAAAAAGAAGGGAAACAAGAAAAGAAGCATAGAAGCCAAGTTCCCTTTCTGGTTTCTTAGTATTGCTCTGGCAAAGTAAAGCAGCCATAAATCATTAACTGATTAAGTAGATGCTTTGCATCAGCCGAACAGCACAAAGTAGCTAAAAGCACAGGTAAATCTAGCCCTCCTTCTGGAAAGGAAAGGAATGACATCCCAAGATTAACACTAAAATTTCTAAACACACCAATAGATGTTACGAAGGAAACTGCGAGACGACCAACATAGAAATACTCCAAGATCATCAATTAAAAAACCCAAAACACCCAACCACCAAAAAAAAAAAAAAGAGCTGAGATCTAAAGAGAAGGGAGAAGAAATTAAGGCACTAGCACACAGTATATACTGCCTATACCCGTCTGTCAATAGCACAAGGTATTCAGCCAACACTTTGTGGTATCGCCAACTTAAATCTACAGGTAGCAAAATTATGAAGAATAATTTCATTTAAATAGGTACAGTTTTAAATTCATCACCTTCAGCTACATTTCTGCCTCGTTTTTGTACGTTATCGCAACCATTTGCTTCATGAAACTACTTTTGGAAAAGAAATAGAAAAGCAATCCTTCAGTTGCCCCTTGAGGTATTTCAGGGCACCAGGTTCTGTATGTGAAGCTCGACATACTGACACCGCAGGTTGTTGGTGTGCTTGCTGGAGAAAAGAACCAAGGCGGTATCAGGAAACCTATCTGACCTCTTGCAACCAAACCATCTTGGTCAATTTGGGTTTATTTGTCATTAGCCCATAGGTGAACATGTCTGGTGTAAATCTGAGCAATGTATTTCAGCAGCTAGAGAAAAGCACAAATCTACTTATGGATGTTCTGAGCGAGGATAAATTGGCTTCATTCACTTCATGAATAATTTCTGGTTAATTCCTCCATTTGAACCATGTAGCATAATATAGAAAACTCTGCTCTATTTAAGATTCGTATCATAAATTCAGATCTGAGTTCCCTTTATTTGTCTGACATCATCATGTTGTTCCTTTTATCCAGTTAAAGGGGAAATGCTTTAATTTTTGCACTAGAACAGATCCAAAAATGCCTGACCTAGTCCACAGAGCTCCACGGCGGTAAGCACCATAAAAATGCATACAGAAGAATAATGCTAGTCACAACAATTTTACAGTTTAAATAGTGAAGACAGACAACCAGCGAAAACAGGCATCACTAAGAGCTGAGATGAAGAGGCCAGAACTATCAAGCGAGACAGATAGCTAGAAATGAAACACAAGCCCCCTGATTCCTAAGCTGGTGTCTCTCCCCTGGATCACACTGCTACTTCCATGCGATTACTTTGGAGCTTTATACTGAATCCTAATGACCCAAAATATAAAGCCCTTCTTATTTCATGTTTCCTCAGCTTAAAATAAGACTTATGTGTTCCTGCACAAGCATGAAATACCTGCTCTAGGAATCAGCATTTAGGCCAGGGTGAACACAGCACTACTTCTAGTTCGTATGTGTCACACAGTAAGATTCTGTTACCACACCTTGTAGTGATTTTTATAACTTGTATATAATATTTTCCTATCGTGCCAATAAACAAAAAAATAACCAGCCCCAGTAAGGTTCAGGTCCAATCACCCCACCATACTAACATTATAAACTTTTATTCCAAGACAAAATATGATGCATCTTGTATCTTACCTTCTGCAGAATATTTCCAAAGACAAGACAAAAGTAATGATTATAAACCCATCTTTTAATTTGGATGTGCAGGAGCAAAGTGAAATACCAGGGTAAATTTGCAGTGGAGTAAGGGATAAAACGTTAGCTCTGCATCAACCCCATTGCAGGTTGTGCCTGAAAGGCAGCTGTTCACTTTAGTGTTCATGATTTTAAGCATAAATAACTGATGCAGAGACTATATTTACATGGAAATTACCTTCACCTGCACTGTGGACTAATGACTTGCAAAAAGCTAAACTGAAGTCAGACACTCTTGGAGCTTCAAATATAAAAAATAATGTGGCTTGGAGGATGCGCTTGCTCTCTTCGGAGTTGTACAAGAAATGGTTGATAAACATCTCAGATAATAAATAATGATTAGGAACAACAGGAAAATAAAAAGATCTGCAGCATTGTGCTGTGCAATATGTAGGCCAGGTCATTATATCACAGCTGTCATACTTGCAAGACTGTGAATAAAGACAAGAAGAATAAATCACAGTAAATCACAGGCTCAGGCTTCTTTCTAGCTTGGGTTTGCTGTTTTCTTTTCTTTTTTTTTAAATTTTATTTGTTTGCTTGTTTGACAATGGAATTACGTAAAGACCATCTGTCAAACAGAATGTATTGGGGAGTCTCACCCTGCAAGATCCTAAAAGTCTTTTTTAATTTAGAGGCTGTGAAAGTACTGGGTCCTTAAGCAAGAAATGCCTAGGAAGAGATTAAGCCACGCAACGCCTTATTACCGGGAGCTGGAGTAGAGGGCAAAATGTGTCTGTTCCTGCCAATGCACTGCATTTCAAAATCTAAATATAATAGGCTTAGTACCAAAGTCAAATTTAAACTGCAGCAGAAAAGCAATGCTTTCTCTGATTCACACCCTGCAGGTTACATCTGTAAGGAGGTTTTAATGTAGGTTCATAGAAAAATCCAGTAATTGGTTCTTTGTATAATCACAAAGGCCTAATCCCATGCTCATTAAATAATTGATAAAACTCTCACTGACGTCAGTAGTGTGGGACTGAGCCCTAACACAGCATATTGGCTTTTGGACATATGTGTCATATGCGAAAGTTAACAAATGAAAGGCACAGAGGAACATACAGAAGCTGCTCGGAAGAACATCTTTTCACACACTGAATACCGTGTCCTTATCTCACAGGCACACACAGGCAGTGAAATGGCTGATCCAGTCCAAGACTCCTCCTGCTCCAGGACAATGGCAATGCCCTTAGTCAGTGATGGGAGATGTAGTGAGGGAAAGGGAAAGCTCATAGATGTGCTTTAGCCCAATGAGGAGAAAACACACTTTTCTAAAATGGTGAAAAAGAGAACAAGAATGCATAATAATTTTACCAACCGCGTGACAGAGATGTTCTTGCAGAATCACATAAATTAATGACAGTATGGAATAAGCAATCTCTGACTTCATTTCTTGAAAAAGCAGTTCTACGTGCACAAAGACAAAGCTGAGTAAGGGTTTAATAATTTAGGGCCAGCTGACATGCCGAGCACAGTGACTGCAGCTTACACAAGGTAATACTTTTTCGCCCAGAATACTTCTCCTAGGTTAGTAACTGCAGAGCAGATGCTTTTCTAGTGTAAACAGATGAAACAGCCCCGACTTTCACCGAACTATAGCAAACTAAAGCAGTTGTGGATCTGTTAGCACCAATAAGTTGTGGTTTACACTTTCAGGAACTCCTCTCAAACTGTCTGACTTCTCTTTTCATCCTCCACCTTCTTGTCTGAGACTCTTGCACCCAGTGTGGTTTTTATCTTTAGCCTGGTAACACATTTTTGTTCCTCTACTTGCTCTCAGGCCCCAACACACCAGCTGTGTCTCTGCACTCTTTAGTTTCTCCCGCTTAATTCAATCCAGCCTCCATAGTAGGCAGAATTCTGGGCTTAGGTAAAGTAACTGAGTGTAAATTAATTTCTGTTGATATTTTTGTTTAGATTTAAATAGGGACAACTGCAGACAGCAATTGCCCTGCAAAACTCTGACTTCCTTTTTTAATGTTAGCCATGTTTGTTATAATAATGCCTAAAAACTAACTGAAAATGAAGTCCCATTGTGCCAACAATGCATAGAAATGGCCTCTGTTCTGAACCTCTACTCATCTGAATGATCTTTGGCATTTTTCCTCCTACGTCTTGTGTTCTCAACAGTTTATAAAAACTGGTGTAATGACTGTCTTTTGTTCCTTCACACTCGGTGAATAGGACGCTAGTCTCACTGACAGTCATGAAATGCTTCCTTTCTCTCAATCGTTCCTAAAACCCATAAAATCCCACACTCAAATGCTCTCGCAGGATTACACCCACACAAAACCAGACCAGGAATCTAGGCTCCTGCTGTCCCAGAATTAAACCATGCAAGCGGGTTCACATCTGGGGATTTGAATCCAAACTCCTTCCCATAGAAATTCAAAGAGGATCAGATCTAAGGTTCTGGTTTTGCACCATTTCTAATCCTAATAATTCTAACTTAATCCAAACCTCAGCTACAGAACTTTACAATTTTAATCAGGACACTACCGACAAATTGGAAAGTGAAAATAGGAAGCTGAGAGTGACATTCGCCGCTCCTGCCATTCATTAGTAACACACTTCATATCAAGTAGGCATTGAAAGAACCTCATTTTTCTCTCAGTCTGCTTTGGCACTGTTGTGACTACTAATTTCAGTGGAGTTATCCCTAACTCACCCTAGTTTAAGTGGAAAAAGTTCTGTCTTCAAAACAGGAACCAACACGGTCTTATGTAAGCAGCGTTAATTCGCGTTTGCTCTCTGTTCTTTGACAAAAAGACAGGTTTTATTTCTTCCCAAGTTTTACCTTTAAGTAATTAATTGCCCAAGTCATCCCCAATGAGGACTGGATTTTTGGTTGCCAAGTAAATTTTTCGGGTTTATATTTACTGTTGTGAGGCGTCCTGGTTTTGTAGAACACATTTTACCAGGAAAAGAACTGGCATTGCCATCAGACTTTTTAGACATTGCTGTTTTGAGCACATTTTCATGTTCACTAAATAAAGCTGCTTTCACCTGCGAACAGGTCAAATGCGACACAGCACACGGGCCATTAAAAGGGCCACATCAATTCTCCAGGCCATCTGACTCATGTAAGTGGATTTACAGCTGAGGTGCCTTCGCTGCAGGAGGGCAGACTACAAACCGTCACAGCTTATGGACGGAGAGGCGGAAAGGGCCCAGCCATTTGCCATATCAACATCAGCAGGTGTATTTAAAACCAGTAATTTAAATCCAGGCGCAAAACAGTAACTTTTCAGTTCAACACGAGCGCCAAGTTCCACTGCAGATGGGAAGAAAGCAGTTCTCTGCCTTTATAAATAGATACAACCTCCAGGCTTGCTTGGTAGAAAAATAATTGGGAAGTTTTTCCCAGATCAAGCAGAAAACTCGCCCTGTGTCTTGCTAAGATGGACTTGTCTCCTTGACAGGAATTAGTATGTTTAGAAGAACACTCTTGTTAGGGTCTGAAGGCAGCGCTGCCACCGTCCCCACGCCACGGGCTGCACGGCGCCTGCCAGCAGCACCGAGCTGCCTGCACAGAGGGCGAGGGTCTGGCTTTGGCGCACGCTGAAAAGGGCCGCTTGGTCTTTCCGCAGCCCCCATTTTGAGGCGGATTCATCATTGACCGAGGCTGGTCACAGAAAGTTTTTTGTCCTTAACCTTTACGAGAAAGAAAAAGTCTTATACACGCAAGAGAGGAGACGACTCATCCAGGGTAGAAGGCTGAGGTGGGTCACAGCACCCCTCTCTTGAGCAGGCCTGCCAGTGCGGTGGGAGCGCGCAGCCAGAGGGCTGGCGGTCATTTTGAGGAGAAACCGAGCAGCGCAAGTGCCACTCGCCGCTGCGGCTGTGCCTATTTTGCCGAGCCAAACCTGCTTTTCAGCCTGGCGAGGCGCGCTCCGTCAGCTCTGTCAGACCCGGCCGGCTGCCACCTCAGCTCAGGCCCGGCCCCGCTCCCGCCAGGCCCTGGCGCAGGGCGGGGGGGCCCGGGCGCTGCCGGAGGCGGCAGCGGGGCTCTCCCGGCGCAGCGGCCGCGAGAGGGCGCCCCGCCGCCAGGCTCCGCCGCCGCTCCCCGCCGTTACGGGCTCACTGACGGCGCCGGGGCTCATCCCTCGGGCGGGGCGGGGCGGGGCGGGGCGGGGCGCTGCCTCTCCGCCGCAGGCAGATCCGGCGGCGAACGCCCCCGCGGGAAGCCGTTCCCCCCCCCCCCAGTGGAGGACCGGGGGCGCCTGCGCTGGGAAGGCGGCGTGAGAGCCGGCGGCGGGGGCTGCCCGCCCTCTGGCGTTCGCAGGGAAATCCCGGCGGCGGGGGGCGTCTCCCGGGGCACCTCACCCCCGCCCCTACCGGCTGCGCCGCGGAGGAGCGCTCGCCCCCTGCCGCCCGCCCGCCCGCCTGCCGCAGTGCCCCTGCAGCCGCCGGGCTCGCCCCCCCGCGCCTCCCGCGGGAGCCATCTTCTCCGCCCGCCCGGGCGCGGCGGCTGGCGGCGCTCCCCGGCCGCCCCGGGGCTCGGGGGGAGGTTTGCCTTCGGGCTGGGGGGCCTGCGCTCACGGCCTGAGCCGTGCGCTCGCCGCGGGGGGAGGCCCTGCTGGCGTCCTGCTGGGGGCACGGTGCCCGGGCGCTGCCGCCGGCCCTCCCGGCGATCGCTCGGCTCTCCGGGCAACGCGGCCGTTCCTGCGGGCCGGGCTGTGCTCTCCGTGCTCGTTCCGTCAGCTTGTGGATTTCGGGGCTTAGTGGCGAGGCTCTGGTTACGTTGCTCTGCTTCCCCGTCTCCCCCGCTCCCAGCGTATCCCTTTGCCTTGCTGGCATCCCTGCGAGCAAGCACTGTCCGGCCAGCGGGACAGAGAACGAAGGCGCCAAAAAACCCAAGGCGTCCTTTTCCTAAAAGGAAGTGTTTGACCACTGAAATACCCGCTATAGGTGGATGATGGGATTTTTCAGACAGGCTCAGGTGCTTTTGAGAACGCTGCTCCTTGGGTTTCGCTTGTTTAGCTTGTGCCAACCCGTGATACGGTGGCGCTGAAGAGAAGGGCCAGGAGTCGTTCTAAACGCCAGTAACACATCTCACCCGTCCAGCAGAAGGCCCCTCCTCGCAGAAGAGTTTTGTTACGGCCAGCAGTAGCTTGGGTTTTCGCTGGGTGGTTATTCCTAACAGTATCACCGAGCTTGGCCAGCCTCGGCCATCAGGCCCGGCTGGAGACCTTCATTGCCGTTTGTGCTGAGGGTTAGGTCACTAGTGACAAGCCCAAACCGCTTTATATGAAGCATACCAAAAAGCTCTTCGATAGTTAAGGTCAAGTATTTTCCAACAGCATGTATTTGCCTAGGATTTTGATGCCTGTTCCTCTGCAGCTTGGAATAATAGTTTTAAATCTTTCTCACCTTCTCCCGTGTGAGCAGAGGTGGCGTTTAACTACAGGTTAGTAGTGGTGATTGGGTAATGGTTTGGATACAATTTCAGAAAAATATGAGCACAAAAGAGTTAGAGGCAGCAAAAGCAGGTATTCTGCCTAATGCCCTCAGCTACCATTAAGAAACATGAAAATCTAATTGTACTGAATGGAAATGTACATCTTCATCGCTGATTATGACACGGAAGAAAATTACTATATGATTGGCATCATAATGGCCAATGTTGAAATGTGATGACACGCCAATATGATGTACATCTCCATTAGGAATGATAAATCAAAGGTTATTCATTTGTGCTTGATTTATGCCTGGGAAATGCTACCAAGGGAAATCTTGATTTAAATCTCTCAAGTCATTAAAAAAAAGCCACGAGTGCCCTCTTCTGGCAACAAATGGGAAGTGTAGTCCTTGCAGTACTTTGCCCTGTTGATTTTTATTTCTGTATATAATTTAAATTTTCGGTCTTTCAATATCCCTTTCACCATCATCATGGCCTGTGATATTTTCAGTACTATAATTCATTGGTCTTTCTGGTATTTTATCCCCTGTTTCAGAAGTAGACTGGATAACATTTAATCCAGTGAAATCTCTCTTCTCACAACCAGAGGCCTTAATCTTGCTGGTAATCTTATTCCAGGAATACAGCAGAAAACTGCACAAGGTCTGTGCAGTTTATTGCTGAGCGTGGGGGAAAGGATTCCTATTTTCTGCGTTAGATGAGAGACACAACCTCATGGGTATATTGGATAGGATATAGACCAAATGAGAAAGGAATTATTAGTGGGACTGCACTTAAATTCTTTGCTGAATTGTTGGTTTATCCTACGCAGCTATTCTATAGCTGCCTGTATTAATAGCTGCAGAGAGAAGAACAGAACAGGAGACGAGAGGGAGAAAATGCCTGGACTTCTTGCTTGCTACTGTTCTCTGTGCCCCCAAGCTCACTAGCCACCTAATTTTCCTTGTGGACAATGTTCCGTGCTATCTGTCACTCGTGGCTGTGTTGGAGCATCAGCTCTCACCTCTGTTATGTACAGGTAAAGCCTCAATCTTTCAGCTGCTTATACCGCTCCACCACTCAATTCTTAGCTCTTCCAGCTTTTACAATGCATCTTTTCCCACTCTTCCATGCAGCTAAAATTCTTGCCTGAGTTCTCATTATTTAACAGCTCAGTTGCTGCAACGTCCTTTTCGCTGGCCTTGACACATGCAGGCTTGCCTTTGCCCTAATCATACTGCATGCGGCCGCTGTTGCTTCAAAGATGATTTTCCTAGCCTGTCTCTTTGAACATGTCACTCCTCTCTTGGCATCCCTCCGCTACCTCCCCCTCCCCTATCTCGCATCAACATAAGCTGCCTGTCTTCATTTTCAAGGCCCCCTGGGACCCTACCTATCATCTCTCATTGTCAGGAGGCAGGAACAGGGAACAGGAGCGGCTCCAATAACTGCCCTGCTGGAGCAGGCTTCCAGCTCTGCCATGCGTGGTCCTTATATACCTTTTTAGAGCAGGATGTGGGTGAACAGGATTGGTCAGGAGCAAAAAAAAGGGGTCACTGTTAAAGGCAGTCAGGAACGCAGGCAGCTGCGACATTTAAATGCTGTTAAAACCTTAAAATGGACCATCTCCTTTTGTTCCCAGTTACCATCCCCTTGCGCTCATCTCAAAGCAAGCCCTGGCTCATTTTCTCCTCTGTGGTCTCTCGCATATGTGGAGGTTACCCTGCATAAACACCCTCAGATTTATGTTGGTAGCTCTCTAGAATCTCCTTAAAGCTCTCCTTTGCCATGATGTCTACAAAAGCTTGACAACCTTTAGACTGCTAGTAAGGCAATGCTGCTGCCAGCCACACTGAGCATTCTCATTTCCTTTATTCTCCCTCTCCCTGTTTGTATCCGTCTGTGGTCTCTTGTCCTCTGTTTAGTTTGTAATCACTTTGGGACAGGGCCATCATTTTGTTCGATGTTTACACAGTGCTTCAGACAATATTTTTCGTTAGGGTTCCTGTGTGGTCTAATAATACAGACAATAAATAAAAACAGTAACGGCCTGCGGCAGGTGCTCTCTTCTTGCATAGACCTCATTGATTTCAGGCTGTGGGTTGAGCAAATTGCATGAATGTGGCTTGGGTCTTGTGGGTAACTGAGCAAAGGGCAGAAACAGAAGAGCAGTGCTGTGTGTTCCATTCTAAATGTTGGCCAAAACGCCTTTAATCAAAATCCGCCCCCCCCCCCCCCCACCCGCCCGCTGCCGCCGCCTTTTTTTTTTTTCCCCTTTTTTTTCTTTTTTTGTCAAGCAGTGTAGAGCAGATCCAGGGGCAACCTTTTAGCTTCATGTCATTTTCTTCCAGAAAAGGGCAGGGGGGAAAAGAAGGCAAAAGTTTATGGGCTTTTGTTTCTTTCTGAAAGATACAACAGAAGGGCTATAAACAGCAGGAGGAAGAAAAAACCCAGACATTTGAAGATCCTTAGACCTCACCTCTTGCCCTTTGTACGTGGTAGAAAACTACTTTAAAAGCCTAATCCTCAGCTATTTTCGTAGCCAGTAGTAAACCGAGTCTTTGCCTTAGTTGCCTACTCTGCAAACTGAGCATCTCTTGCTTGAACTAACGCAGGGGCTGTAACCCCTTTTTTTTGTAAGTCCTTTGAAGATTGACAGGGATATGTCATGAATTGTTATTATCCTGTGATAACTTGAGTTCAGTTTTATTAGCAAAATGGCTTTAAAGCTTATTTGATTCTACTACCTGTGCTGACCAACCTCCAACGATGCCTGGTGCTTGCTAGACAGAAAAAGGGATATGGCTGTATCACAGAACGCTCAAAAAGGATTCTCTCTGGCTCTGAATTGCAGAGTTATCCATAGAGAGCTCTCTTTAGGCTGATATAACTCATAAGGTGAGCAATCTCTGGGATCAGATCAGAATCCAAATTACGCAAAAGTGAGTTAAAGTACCTTAGCAATACCAATACAACACAGAACCTCAGCTGGTGTGGTTTACAGTACTGGCCAAGAGCAGACAGAAAGGTATTACTGGGAGTAATAAAGCGGAGTGCAGAGTTACAAATTCTGCATCAAAGTACTGGATAAATAGGACAAGTATCAAATGGGATGTAAAGCAATGGTATGAAAGTTGTAGTTTTAGTCTGAGCTGTGCTTAGAGTGATACTAGAGCCCTGCATTTTATTTAGCGCCTTTTAATCTGAAAGCTCCCCAAACACTTTCAGAATAGTGATTAAGAAAATTAAGACATTGTATTGTGTTACAGAACATAGTCACTGATGATATTAAGCTATGCACATATGATTATCACCTCTGTAAAAGCTAGATAAAGTACCACTTGTTGAATTTAGTTTCCCAAAGGCGTCCTTAATAAAAGTCAAAAAGAGCCCCCACAAGAAGACCACAGGAAACAACTGTCAATGAGCATAAGAGAAGGCAGGGTGAGTAACGGGACAGAGAGTGTGATGCAGTAGCCAGCTGTAACACCAGATACTGGATTGTAAAGTCAGGCTCATCCTCCGTGAGAAAGCTTTGCTCATTGGTACTGATCCCCTGCAGAACCAGCAGTCCAAGGAAGGCTTCATCCTGAGAAAGAGCACCAAATTACTAAAGACCTTAAAGCAATGCAGCCTCTGTCCACTGCTCTGAACTAAGGCTTATGAGGATCATCAGGTTTATGTTGATTGCCAAAATATGACCAAAAGTTACATGCCTGAAAGAACACAAAACGCATGAGAAAACAGAAAATACAGCAAAAAGTATTTCTGCGGGAACTTAAGCATAACGTTTAGCTAGAGCCTTGGTTTAAGTATGAAAAACAGTCAGCTTCCCCAAAGTCACACTTTTAAATTCTTTTTCCTGTCATACGCCCGTCTTTTCCTCAGCTTTAAGCTCACCCTGCTTTCTGTAACCTGCCCTCTTTTCTGTCCTGATTACTGTCACTAATGGGCAGGCTTAGGCAGGGCTTGACAATTAAACAGTAATAGGGCATTTTTGGCAGTGTCAGGGAGACCATCCCACAGTGGCATTCAGTTCAGGAAACATGGAATGATATTTGTTATGGCCTGAATGTTGTTTTTTGGAGGCTTTGTTTGGGGTATTTTTGTTTGGTTTATTTGGTAACATTTAGTATATGAGTTCTAGAAGTAGAAGAAAACACAATAGGTAAAAAGCAAGGCAGTTAATAAGGCAGAACAGGCATAAGAACATAGTCGTTAGATGGTACGCCATGGGCCAAAGTGAAGGCATTTATTTATTGTCTCAATCAAATGGCAACATAAGCTTTTTCTTTTTCCCGTTACGTTATTAGTCTTATAACATGGAAAACATTTGCTTTCCCTGTGGAACTCCTCCAAGTCGATCCACCCCCGTAAGGAAACCCAACCTTTAATACTTTGTAATAAATAAAACATCAGGAATAAAGATATACAACAACACATTATGACAAATATTACCAAAAAGCATGCACAGATCTGTTCAATAATGTCTCTTTGGAAAATTCCTCTACTGATGGATCTGAGCACTTAAGAATTTAATATCTGAGCACCTCACAATCACTAATGGATTTTAGTGTCCCTTCACTCCAAAGGCAGAAACGTGTATTGCCCTTTTACGGATTTAGAAATGAATAGTCAGTGATTTGCCCAGGGTCATATGTAAATCTTTTGGTGGAAGTGGGGCTTGGAGTCGGGCTTTCTGTGTCCTGGTCCAGTACCTTAAGCCATATTTTGACCCATTAACAGATCTGCATCATAACATTTAGGAAAGGGCTGCGCAATGCATGATGCTCTTTGGCTTTTTTTAGTATCCCAGGTTCCTCTAGTCCCGACTGATCATCAGGAAGGGTTTGCTATTAGCTTAGCCTTTCAAAGAAGCTGCTCTGCTGTGTGGTATATGTTTGCCCTGACCTTAGGAGTTGTACACAGCCTTACAACAATTTGTGTATTTGCAGCCTACCCCCTAAAAGAAATTGTCCTGGCAGGGTTCAGGACTAAGGTTTGCAATGTGTTTAAAAGCACTTTGCTGCATATGGCTTGGTTGGGAAAATTCTACACAAGCAAAGTGATAAAAAAACAATCAAATGAGAAAACCTCCCTCCGGCCAAGATCTAAAAGAGTGGATGGCACTCAGTCGATTCTACACCCATGTTTAAGTTCTCTAACCCCTACCTAAGGGAGCACTTAAGCACTTCAGCCTTAAATGCATGAGCAACCACGTTGCCTCGGGGTGGGGGGCTGGGGAGAATATTCATGTGCTTTGCTGGGTCAGGACCCTGACCTGGAGTCCGTGGATATTTGATTCTTTTGAAAACCAGGCCATTTCTTTAGCACTTTACATGGATTTGGGAGCCTAATTTTAGGCAGTTGTATTTTTAAAATCCAGGCCTAAATACACTCCCCATAGGAAATGCAGTGTCCCTGATATTTGGGTCAGAATGCTCCCATTAGGGATAATTTCTTTAAACCAGGGGCCAGCAAAGAAAGAAACCAACCCGAACAACTGCCCCGGCAGCACCCTCCCCCCACAAGCCTTTCCTACCCCGAAGGTTAGTTTGGGACCCTGGGTACATTTTGAATGGCTGTTGATACAAAGTCATGCTCTTTTCCTTTTCATGCCACTTATTTAAAGAGGAATCTTGAAGCAGTTGTTTACTGCAGCAATGCTTAGCAAGAAAAAGAATAGCGAGTGTATTTTCAAATGCCCTTAGCAGCTTTCTTTTTATTTTGCTCTCCAAGCCCCTGCTATTCAAGTTCTGTTCTCCTCAGAGCACTAACAGCTAAATTGTTCTATGCACACAGCTCCCATTAGCAAAAGAAGGAGTCATGCACATCATTCCCATGAACCACTTTAACAGCATAGTCTTGTATGGCAAGATGTGCCTCAAAGAGAAAGGCTGCTAGATAAATATTAACCACATGGCGTTCTCATTTTCACTTACATTTAAAATAGCATTTAGATTTTAAAAATGTACACTTATATTATTTGGTATCAGTCATCTTTGTCTTACCAGTTTAAGAAATTAGATATGCCAGAGCATAACAAATCTGCATTAGAAGCATGGGGCTTGCTGTTTTGTGTTGGAGAAAAAAGGGGGAGGGGGGCTGACATTTGGATTTACTGTCATACCTCAATAATCCACAAACCCTAATTTCTCAGCAATGAGTTCGTGTCCTTTGCTTTACATTAATTGCATTGAAATTCCCATCAATTATTCAAACTCTCAGTAGTCACAACTCATTTAACATCTCTTGCTCCGTGCAGGCAATCTGAGGTCTGGCTGTTCTTAAGATTCATGTATGGACAGACAGCATGATTTCTTTACGTGGCAGAGATTCCCTTGAAATCCTCCCGCCTGCCGAAAAAGGTTCAGTTTAATATGAATTAAAGTGTGCCTCTGACTAACTCTCATTTGGGAATTATATCGATTTCATTGGTTGCATCAAAATCAAGCTCAAAAGTGTAATCAGAAATATATGTACTCTCGTTACACAGATTCGAACACACTACATAGTATAAAGGAAATAATAGAAATATCTTTTTGTTGGGTAGTGTGGGAGGAGAGAAAAACATGTTTTTCCCTAATGTCAGACAATTATTTTCTGATTTATATCTCAAAGCACATCAGTTGGTAAACCTTACAATTTCATCTTAGCTAGCATAGCTGTGGATGGCTTTACAGAAAACTCATAAAAATTTAAAACCGTTTTCTAAGTCTAGTAGACTTTTTCTTCTCTGTTATCAATGACAGTGAATTCTGGTGCCTAGATGTGGGTTTTGTATTTAAAACAAGATCCTCTTTCGCACGAGTTTTGCTTTTTTATTAAATTAGCAGATCTCTCATTCCTCATGGTTAACAGCGGTGACTGACAGTCACATGGATATTTTTCTCTACCCATCGATACCAGTAACTAGAAAAACAAGCAAACAGTCCCAATTTCGTAATGAAAGGTAGAAATTTTGTATCTTAAATACTTCAATCCACACTAAAAATGACCATGCAGCCGTGCTCGAGTGCATGGATATAACTTCAAAACATAGCAACCTTAAAGGTGAAGTGCACCCCTGATAACTGAAATTCTCCAAGCTGTAGTTACCATTTACTCACAATTTCGGACAACGCAAAAACATAAAAGCTGCTGCTCCCAGAATTGTTGCATATTACCACCATTCATCAAAACGTTGTCTTTGTGGTCAGTGTCTTTTCTTCCCCACTTTATATTATTTTCATATTCTTTTATCACCAACTTGGAGTCTGCAAGAATCTGCACAATAACAAACCAGTGAGTTTATGCGGCAAAGGACTGCAGTATGGACAAGAGAAAGATTTCGAGTACTGTGCTTTCAGGAGGCTTATTTAAACCATAACAAAATAATTAAAAATTGCTTGACCATACCTTTTTAATTGGCTCCCTGATAGAAGGGTTAATAGGAATTCTAATACCTGTGTAAAAAAAGGCAGATAAAGAAAACAGTGTAATGTAAAATAATTCAGATTGTCTCTTTGTAAATGAGGCAATAAATGCCTGCAACACGAAGCTCAGTCTGACTTCACAGCAGGGCTTGGTGCTTAATTGAAAGTCCTAACTAGACCCATTTATCAAAGAAATCACTCAGAGGGAAATTTAATTATCACAATTAATCTATATTTTTTTAGAAAGTCTCAGCGAAGCACACTGAAAATTTCTTGGGGAAGAATTTTACAATGTTATCACCAAAAAAGTCAAGCACTAAAGTTCTCCCCCCTCAGAAGGAAAAAAAAAAAAAAGGCAGGCAGGCAGAGGGGACGTTGTGCGAGGAGCTCCTCGTAACACCACTTAGGCACAGCAGAGAGTAACGAGCACGGGCCCAGCAGGAGCTCGAATGGAAATGCTTCTTCCTAAGCCACGAAACTGCTCCCTTTGCAAGCTGGAGAGAGCACCTGGCTTCTTGAGAGACCTGCTCAGCGACGTACCCATGGACCGTGCGTCCTTGCCGCAGTTTTGCTTGGCTCTGCAGGACTCCCTGGCACCCCTCAGCTGCCCCCTCTGAGCCCCTGCTCATGGTTTCTCTCAGCGCATGCACAAAAAAGCAGCCCAGAGGTGCAACCTGCCCTCTCCTCAGTAACTAGAAGGTGATGCTTCGGTAAAGTAAGGAACCAGTGGCACATTTTGGTTTAAGTGCTTGCATCAAGACATGTCTTCAGTAGGGTTGCCCATGCTTCCATCAGAGTTGAGTTTGCTCCAGTGAGCAAAGGGCCATTCTGAAACCAGGGCGTTTCCCCTGAGTAATCGGCGATATTCAACTCTGAGCTGGCTTTGCTTTAGCAGTTGTACGAGCTGGGAAGGAAGGTAGCTGCGTTCCTACACGGCTTCCCACATCTGGCGTTTCCCAAAAGGTTTTCATTTGCTTGCATTTTAAAGACAAGATAACATTTAACAGCGTAGTTAATTTTTTTTTCTTATTTTGAAAAAGAAGACCCTTTTTTTATGCGGAGCTCTACCTCTATTTCCATGCTGCCAATGTAAGCCTGAGGTGTTGCAGAAGGCTACTTGTGGAGCACTTGTGGGGCAGATAACAAGTAGAGTTGCATCTATGTGCATCGCATGGCACTTGACATGCCTATGTGAAGATGAAAAGAAAGCCCCGAGAAAGTATGCAAGTCTGTGCCGTGATAAAAATCCCCTTCAGTCACTCAGCGAGCTGATTGCTGGTAGGTTTTTAAGGCTTCTGGACACTAGCGTGCAGCAAGTGATAGGCAGGAGTCTGCTCCTTCGCTTGGAGAGTGTGGAGATCCAGCACTTGCATTGGAGGCCGGATGCAAGGAACTGGCTTACTTGCACAAGCGTCAACGAAGGGCAACAGCAGGCACTCGAAGGGACAGGGAAAACGGGGCCAGAGATTTTCTTTCACTTTGTGTGGCTTGCACAGCCCCACACCTACTCATGTTTCCCCAAGCTTAACAGAAATCCATAAGACATACTAAGGTAGCATAATTTTCCCTTCCATTCTTCAGAGTCAGAGAACATTAGAAATTATGACCCATGTTAACATTTCTGTGCATGCCCCTTTTCCCTCTTCTTCAATGGGAAGACTTGCAGCTTGGTCTCCCGATGTCACTGAAGTTGTTTACTGCCTTTTTTTTTTCTGTGCTTCCTACATTATTCAGGTTATACTAATCACCAGAGGGGAAGGAAACAACTTCAGAGCAGATTGAATTACCGTTTAATTGGGCATCCTGTGAAATAAACATTGTGACTTGGATAAGATTAAAATGTGAGTCACAAGTCTGGTGAGTTTTCAAGTGTTAGGGAACGCGGGGAGGGAATCAGGCAAGAACAGCAAGGAGAGAGCAGCTAGGAGCAACGCTCGGCAGAACAGCAACTGCTGGGCACGGTTACTTGTTTTCACTAGGATCAGATTAAAGCTCCAGTGGACAGGATTGGGAAAAGCAACTGACAGTTCTTTATTTAAGAAGAAGTGCATTTTCAACCAAATTTCCATTTATATTCATTTGCCTGTACTGAACCCATTTGTGAATGCCCCCTGACGACATACCACTGTCCAGCTCCGCTAAGGTCTTAGATATTCAAGATGAGTACTTGGAAGTGCTCCTGAAGAAGGACTTCACCAACAGGGTTGGCATCTTCCACGTACCCTCTGTTTATGTTTCATACTTTGCGATAGTTCTGGTGAGGAGATTCGCTGACAGAAACAAGTTGCAGACACAGAAATGGAAGCTATATTGTAGAATATCCATTAAAGTGTGAAGCTCAAATGTGTAATTGCAAGCATTCACTTGAGCCTCTCTTGGTTTACCTGTATAGACCTGCTGCTGCATTTAGGGACTGAGGTCCTCATTCAGCCGCTTAATAAATATCATGGCAAGCTCCTACTCCACAAGCTTACCTAAGTTCAGCTGTCCCTGGACTGCTTTCTCCTCTGCCTTCCACCTGGCTGTGGTGGAAGATTTTATGATGGAGCCAGTTGCCTGGCGGGACTTGGCCAGGCACCAGATCAGCCTCTCTCTCTGGCACTGCCCAAGTGACTGCTGGAAGCCACTGCTGGCTGCTCTCTCCCAGGGGCGCCTGCACGCCAGCCCCCCAGGAACAAAAGGTTCCCCAGCCTGTGACAATTCCCCGAGCTCACTGATCCTCAGGGTATTTATCGTGGCTTGGAAATTGCAAAGATTGTTGGTTTGCTGTTTACCACCAGGTGGCCTAACTATTCCACCATTCATGAGGAACCAAGACTCCATTAGAGAACAGCAGCTGGAACTTTTTAAGCTTTACATATTTTTCTTCCCAAGCCTCCACCTCCCCTCCTTCCTCCTCATTCAGTTGATTAAAAGCGATCAGGGCTGCTCTGATTTCTCAGCTCAATCATTTTCTCTGAGCAACTGAGAAAGCTTGTGCTTCCAGCAGTCCAGCCCTAGCTTTAGAGATCAAGCTCAACCATATGTATTTACCTCTTAGTCCAAATGAACTCTTGCCAAAACAACGCAGGTAACTTGGACTTTTCCTTGCGCTTCAGTATCTGGAGTTGGATTCCTTTGTTTGTTGCCTCTGATATGTCTCTGGTCACTGATTTTGTGACCGCCCAGGAGTTCTGTGCTGGCCCCATCAGCTGCGTCTTTAGAGCTGCCTTGTGTCCCCAGAGCATCGCAGCACGGATTCAGTGAGCCAGAGGATCTGACTCAGCAAATGAGCTTTGATTTTTTAAAACCATAGACATCTTGGGACTTCAGCCATCCCCCCCCACCTCAGTAGTCTTGGAGTAGCCATTTGGGAGCTGCCTGAGCTAACAGCTCCCTGGGTTTCAAGAGGAGCCAGCATTACAGCTCACTCCATTAAACATCCTACCACCGTGGGCTGACTTCCCGGCTTGGACTGCAAGGAGCTAGACTTACTGATCTAAAAATGGGAAGGAAGATACTCTCAGATGTTCATCTCAGGGTTTTCTTGATGAGAAGGGTGGGGAAAGCTCTAGCTGATGTCACAGCAGTATGGACTAAGAATAACTACATAACTACATTAATACCAATAATGCAGGTATTGGGAGGCCACTGAATGACTTCTTAGGAGAAGGAAGTGTAGTTTCAGGAGAAGATGAGTTATTTCAGATACTGCAACCCTGATGGCTTAGTTTTGCATTTTCTACCATTTACATAATGCCAGAAAGCTTTGGAAGGTACTTTCAAAACAAATCTCAGTAACTAAAGTGATTAACTAAGATTGTTTGGTTAAAACATCCATAATTTGTTTGTTTACCCGCCTTTGTAATTATGCATTTAAGTTTTGATGTGAGGGGGGACAAGGTAGAAGGATGGCAAGTAGGAACATCATATCAGAGCCCAGCAATGGGAGCGTCTTCCCAAGATCAGTTCAGATCAGCTCTCAGACTGGTGCCTGACAATCCCAAATCAAAGGTACACAGTTTCTGAATGCCCCCTATCACAACACAATTGCAGCACAAGAGAGAACTCCATCGGGCAGATTTTCCTAAAGGATGTGGTGATTGGACTTTTAAAAATACCAGTCATTTGGAGAAAATTTCAGGAGTCTTTAAATTACTTTGGTAAATGGATTAGTTATAAATAATAAATACCTGGAAACCGGTAGAGACTTTCAGTTGCATCACAAAAATGCCATGAAGTAATACTGGATATTTCAGCTACTTTAACCTAGCCTTGGGCACAGAAGAGTCCAATTCTGATCATTTGCAGGATAAGCAATCAAATTCAGGGGAACGAGGCTTTAGCCAAGGTGTTACTCTGGATTTACACCTCTGCAGATAGAATCAGATGCTATCTCCTAGTCTATGCATCCTCTGAGAATAGAATTAATTTTGAATTCTCGTATCATCTGCTTGCTTGTGCACTTATTTGCTAACTGTCTGAGTGAGCGAGCTATTCTGGGTCAGTATGATTTAGGCATCCTTTATTACACAGTTTCCAATTCAGTACATTTTTTAATCAAGACTAAATTGAAGTCAGGTTCCAGGTACATATAAATACAATATATATTTAGTGAATACATTGCAAATCCCCAAGTCTAATTCTGAATGTAACTATAGCAGAACAAAAAATGTGAAGGTTCCTTTATTTTATAGAGGAGTGTTAAAATATTGCCACTTCTTAAAGGCAAGTTAAGACCTATTTTCATATTTTTAAAATCACATTAGCTAAAAGCTTGTTAAGGAATAAATAGTCCAGAGGATAATTGAGACTTAGCTGGCTTAAGCATTAATGAATCAAAATCAGATGCCAGATCATTAATTAATTCTACAAATTATAATGTTGCCATTACTGGCAAATACTATGAGAACTAATACCAAGGAGCAAATTAAACTGCATAGTTTTCCTTCTTAGTATGTGTCTTTTGCCAAAAATAAAAATGCAGTGGTTATTTTTGGTTGATTGCATACGGCGCCTATATTTTTAAAACTTTTGGGTGATTCTTAATTTTTAAACCCATTTCAATTTCTTTAACACGCTATTCATAGAATGTGCCTATCATAGACTATAAGGATATTTCCATCAGTGCTGTAGCCCACGGAAAGTAAAATGTAGCAAATGTGACAGAAAAGTCAATTCAACACTTCCGAAGCCTCACAAAAATTCACACCCCTTCAAATCAGCCTCTTTGGCAAAAGACAGAATAATAGACGGGTCTGGCAATGTGGCCTGAAGTGCAACCATCTCAGGCTCTGTCAGACCAATGCAGAAAATGAATTAGAGGGGAAGCGAGAGAGGCAAAGGAGAAGGTCAGCTGGACATTTCTCGCCACCGCTTCTCATCCCACAACAAGAAGGAAACGTCAATATATTTAGAAGGTGGCAAACGTTAAAAGCTCTTTTACAGAGTGGAGAACCAGTCTGGGGAATGGGCTGCGATGGGATACCTCTGAGGCCAGAACCTTAATGGGGAGTAAAATACCCAACAGTGACGAGGTGATATAACGTGAGATGACATCAGTCTAGTCAGAATAAAATTTTAGGGCCAAAATGACAGAGGTTTTGCACCTTTCTCTGAAAACTCACAGTATTTGAACTCTTTTTCTGAGGTGGTATACCTTTTCCTCTTTTCCCATCATGTGACAGATGCCAAAATTATCTAGGATCTAGAGGACACAGGTTCTTCTAGAACATATCCAAAATGCTTCAATTAAGCCTGGAGACCAACCAAAAGCCAACACACTGCAGCACTAATATAATAGTTTGCTCACTTAAGCATCACTGAGTAAGTGGCTAGGTGCAATCTCCTCTAGCTGAGATTAAGTTATCCCGAAGGATCCAGCAAAGACTGTCAACTCTGATGCCTGTAAGAGCAAGCTGTGGAAGAATGTCCCATTTTTTTCCTCCATATTGGTTTCTATTTTCATTCCATTTCCTTTCCTTTCCTTTTAACTGGGAAAAAAAAAAAAAAAGTCTGGATAGATATCTCTTTTTTTTTCTTTTTTTTTCCCCCCTTTCCCTAGGAATAACACTAAAACATTTTGAAAAAAAAACGTTCTTGTGGTTTCCCAAAACCAAGTGGAGCTCAGTATCCTGTAGGAATCAGAGACTGGTGAATCTCGTTACCATGAGCTACGTTTCAGCTGAAGAACAATAAGGTGCCACCTTATTTCAGCCCTCAGTATCTGTCCACCATCAATGGCAGACAAATCTTTGCCAGCGTATAATGTAGATCAGCGAGTGTTAGCACCACGCCAACAGTCTTTTTTGATGGCTTCATATATATGCTGAATAGATGAATTCTTGGTAATTTGTCACCCTTTGGGATCTCTGAACTACCTAAAGGTGTTGACCTTTGCCATGCAATAAAAATGAAACTGGCAATAGGCAACACTGTAGGTAATAATGCATTCTAGTAGATCTACATTATCTACCCCTATACTGAATTCATGGCCCTTTTCCATGTCTGGAGATGACAGATAATACCAAAGCTGTATTATTACAACTTTTGGCCTTCCGCCAAAATTAGAGCATCTAAAAATAAACCAGTAATTACGATCTGCCTCTGAAGTAGCTGTCTTGAACACAAGTCCAGAAGCAGCTGACAGCAGCCAGCAGTGGGTGCCTTAGGAAGCCTGAGGGCAAGTATGGAGGGATGCTCCCCCCAAGGACTTTTCCAGGCTGCAACTATTTGCAGCTCAACAACTTTCTGAGATATTTAATAGTCCTTGAAGAATTTTTTCTTGTATGAATTTGTCCGGTCATTGCTTTTGTTAATTCTCTATTGAGTAACGAATATAGCCAGTCTGGGTCCCTCTTCCAGCTCTAGTCTCTGATCAGGCTACCCTGCTAAACTGGAGAAAAGATGACGTTTTTCTCGTAATGACTCAGAGGTGGAAAGGACTCTCTTTACACGGTTGGATGGCCAAGTTCATGGTGAAATAGCTGCTGTAATTCTGCTGGGATTTCATATTATCATTAATGATTTGCTAGGGCACTCGAAGCCTGCAATGCTATCCCTTAAAAGGATTTAAAATCTAAACACATTTTAAAAACCTCCGCATTCGCTCTGCGTGGCTTACGTTCCTATTTTCTGACACTACAGCCCTAATTCTTTTGACACTCTGAAGTCTGTCACTGTTGGAAATTATTAATGCCACCATCATCAAGGAAAACTACAAGCCTAAACCAGGAACTTTTACAACTGCAGTGTGAAAGCAGGGAGTACTCAACTGCTGCAGCAACATCTTCTGCAGGAAACCGTCTTGCTCTTTAGCTTTTGTTTTCATCTTTTTCCATCCATGGAAGTTAATTAATTACAGTAATTAACAAATAGGCCAAATCTATGCAGGCTAACAGAAAACTTGTTCCAGATGGACTCTGCCACATGAGGGGCAGCTGATTGTGACTTTTTCCTTTTCAAAGAGAGTCCAGTGGTAGATCCTGGTTAAGGCAGTTTTGGGAGAAGGAAGCAAAACAATTTTTCATGCATGCAAGTGAGATGCCTGGTGACAAATAACTAACGCTAACTGGTAAGTGCCACCAGAACAGATGCTTTTTTTTTTTGTCCATTTGTTACTGGCTTACAAGCTTTCAGCCAATTTATTGAGATCATTTGTATAGAATTGATTTTTGTATATGGTTTTATTGGATAGACGAACACCCGTTGATGCTTATACATGACAGTCCTGTATACACACAGCGCTGTATAATCAACAGCCACCCAGAGATTGGATGCCCTGGAAAAAGCATTAGATGGGGCACAATTTTTATAAAAAATAGTTATGCCAATATAATGTCCCAAACAGACTCACTTATTTCCATATACATGCACCTTTTTTGTCTTGGATTGTGTCACCTTGGACACTTTTATCACTGAATGAAACCAACGGTATGCCAATTGAATTAAGTTGCTATAATTAAGATAACTGTAGTGGTGCAAAAGGGAAAACTTTCTATGCAGCGTCGCTGTCACCTGGCCCCATATCTCCCATCTTTGATGAAGAGGCTGCGGTCTACAGTGCTGGTGAATTTGCCACAGCCGCGGCCCTATAGGTGCTCCTGTTTTTATACCGAATGTCCCTAATCCCGTTCCCACTGTGTCATGTTTAAATTACAAGTTCATTGGCATGCACCTTCAATGAGCTAGCATGCACTCCTCCTGCTCCACTGCCACTTACACTGAAGGGTGTCAAAGAAAGAGAAAGAAAAAGACTGCAAAATATACTCAAAGAGATTTTTAGATTAACAATTCGTGGAATATTAGAAATTATAGTAGAAGCAAGGTGGGTTTTTTATGAAGCTGCCCTAGAAGGTGTGACGCAATGGGGGAGATTCTGCCCTTAGGGAAGTTAATGGGAAACCATTCAGCAGTTGCCACAGGGGCAGGGTTTTTCTGACTGTGTATCGCCCTGTTCCCATCCTTCCTCCTCTGCCTCCTCTCCAGCACACATACAGTAGACAAAGAACAGTGCCTCTGTTATTTCAGCTGTCATCTCAAAGGAAGAAGACTGACTTAATTCCCTATCACCAGGTCACTTAATTGCTTGGCGGTCATAAAGGATAACAATTTTTATTGTTCAATGTAATTAGAGATCGTCTAGAATAAAATCATTTGGATTTTCTCATAGCACAATCTCTCTCTCTGAAAAAGGATAAAAGCTTAATTCAACATGAAATCATGGCTTGAGTCACATCTGGAAAAACCCTAGAACCTTAAGTCACTAAAATAACACTTCTTTGTGCAGTCAAATGCAAAACCGGTTCTGATTTCTATAAGAACTGAGAGTGATATTAAGTGTTTTTTAGCTAAGTTGGTTTTGGGAAAAGAGGTTACGCTCCTAGATAGAGAGTGTAAAGAGGGCCTGGGAAAACTGAGAAATAGATTATGTTAATTGATTGTGGCTAAAGATGAAAGCTGTCTTTAGGATCTACCATTTCTTTAGGATACTGCAGAACCTTACAGCTTCAACAGATGCTGTAACCACCGTGCAGCAAAAATGTAAGTTCTGCCATTTAAAAAAAATCATTTCCAGGGGGCAGGGGCGGGCTGGGGGGGAGGAATATCTGACCTGTTTACAGAAATGCAGCTGATTGAGAGCTCGCCCATACTGGTGCAGAAGTTTGCTTTTTTTTCCTTAAGATCACAGAGAAACTTCCTTGAAGTTCATCATCTAGCAGTTTGGAAGGGGAAGGAATTTTGTAGCACCTGTCTGGCAAAAAATCTGCTGGTCGTCTGACTCTTCCTGTATGTGTTGACTAACGGGTCTAAGAGACAAAGAGGTGGAGCAGAAAGCCACTGAAAGGGAAAGCTTTTTTATGTTAATAAGTTTACAAAATCAGTAATTGCTGCCAGGGGCTCCAAAACTGCATGCCCAGTCAAGAGATGCAGTGATTCTGCACTTTGCCAAAATGGCATTTTCTCAAAAGCCCTTCTGTAGCAACCAAAATGTATTAATTTTTCCACAGGTAGTGGAGCTGACGGGATGGAGTCTACCCAGCCTTCTCCCTTGTTGAAGGTCAGCATCTTGCTCAATGAATACACTGAAGCAGTATCACCCTAATGATTTTTGATTTTTTTTTTTTTTTTAAATATCCTATTAAACCAGCAAAGCTAACCTGATCTGACTCCAGCACAGGGCACGCTTGTTCTGGTATAAAAACACCTTCTGGGGGTTGGTGTATGTTGTTTGGAAAGAGGTTTAAATTGTACAGATAAGAGCCACTGGAACTGGGGCTGTTAGGTCTGTGTTAGATACTGTAACCATGGCCCGGTTTCGCAGATGGACAAGGTACTGGACTGAAGAAGCCTGGGGCAACCAGAGTGTGGAGCCTTGCTCTTTCCTTTTTCTTCCCTTTTTTCCCTTCCTCTTCCCTGTCAGTAACCCACGCAGATGTGCCGGGAGGCCACGTCTTCACTCGGCATTGCTGGCAAAAAATGCACAGACACTGGCTCCATCTCTCCCCTCAAAACTGTTGCCTTCCAAACTGCAGCCTGAGCTTGCCCATTCTATTACTTGATAAAGCCCTCAGGAAGTCGCTGTGTTTGAAAACGCTTTTTTAGACCTGGTTTACTCAAACCCCGTGTATGAGTTGCTAGTACATGTCTTGATCTTCCGTGAGTTCATGCAACTCGAAATAGATCTGCTAAAGTTAGTGGAGCTGCTCCAATTCACCCCAACTGCAGGTCTGATCCATTTTTTCTCATTTGGTTCTTTAACCAGCCCCTTTTTCTAGTTCCAACTTCTTTTCTCATCTACATTTACCAGTCTAGTATTTTGAATTTTTATGCAGTCTGCTTTCATTTACTGTTAAAAATGCATCTCCGGTATCAGGCACATCATTTTCTAAGCCTCCATCATGCCAAGAGAGTTAGTAAAACATCAGTTTTTCACTTCAGTTCCCAACCCATATGTTTTCAAGTAGCACTAGGGAAACATTTTTTAAAGGACAGACTCCAGAGATGTCTTCTAATATCATCAGCAATGATAATCAAAAGCTGCTTCCGCAGAAGCCTGCGGGATTATCAGTCTCTCAAAAGGAAATTCAGCAGCTTTTCTTGCAGTAACATTTATTTTCCACCCTTCCACCTCAAGCTGTCGTGCACCTCAAGGTGGTGACACCCTGGACAGCTCTGTTTCCGTATGCACTTCCTATTTAAGTGTCAGGAGGAACCCCTAATCCAGGGTCAGAACCCTCCTGGATTTCTAAGGGAAATGTAACTCAAATGCTAATAACAGTTCATTGTAGGTCATAGATGATGCAAATTATGCCTCATTTACAGTTGTGAAACACCTCAAGTTTGGGGGTTTTTTTCTTTTCAAATTTAGACATAATTTCAGCTAGTCATGACATCAGTGTTAGGACTTTGACTCCTCCACAAAGGAATGCATTGCTAATTTCAAGCTGTTTACAGTTGGACTTGATGATCTTAAAGGTCTTTTCCAACCTAAATGATTTGGTGATTCTATGTTTTTGCTAATTCTGGTCAGGCCCAGAGGTAATACAGCTTGTTCCCATCCTGTGACTGGCAGCGTGCTGGATGTTTATGAATATCCACATAATGGTCATCATTTCTGCAAACCTTCCTGCTAGTGACTTCCTTGACAAGGAGAGTAACACAGAGCACAAAGGGGCCGGGATGGCCCTGTTAAAAAGTTCAACAAAATGCTCTCCAGAATTGCTTTATCATCAGCAATCTCATTATTTTTGCCATTTCTCACTATTTCTTTTCCTACTCTCCTCTCCCTCCAGGTTTGTCTCATCAGAATGTTCTGCTTCCTTTTCTTCTTCCTATTCTTCAATTCCTCAGACAACGTCTTCAAGGCTTACCACCCCCCAACCCGTCCTTCCCCGCGGGGTGGAAGCAGTTCGGCATTGCCTGGGTGTACCTGGCTGTGGAGCCCAGCAGAGCCCCGCTGACTCCTGGCAGAGGATGACGGGTCCTTTCCTGCAAATCTGGAGACAGTCATCACCTGCCTTGGCTTGTGCCTAACTCTTCTCATGTAAACCCCCATGCATAATTTGTTGGCAATGGAAACAAAATTCAACCCCGCTGAGTTTCTGTAGGGTGGAGAGTATAAGCCCTTGCTTGGCCATGAGGGCAGCAATGTAGCGAACGGCAACAGCAACCACCCTCTGCAGCCCTCCCCAGCCAGCCTTGCTTTCGTTAAACTTTTGGAAGGGGGGTTCACAGTTGTCTTCAGCACCCCCCCAAAGAGCCCGGGTGAAGGGGGGGAGCAGAGGGCTGGGGCGGGGGAGAGGCGGGCGCGGCGCAGGAGCGGCTGAGGCAGGCAGAGGGGATCTGACCGCCGCCCGGACTGCGACAAGAGAAATTGAAATGTAAATTCTGCACCCCAGCAATAAATTTCACAGCAGCCTAATTTTCCTAGGAATGACGCCTTGGGCAGAGCCTGTGTGGCCCAGAAAGGAGCGGGTTTTAAATTTTCTAGAATTCCCTAATCCGCTTTATCAGCCGCTTCTCCCTAAACTGCTGGCTGCTCCCTGAGAGATTTAAAGCCGCAGTGGCTTCTTCAAGGCCTCTTCCTGATTATTATGTTTATTCTCATCCAGTCAAGACAGAGAAACATTAGCATGTGATTTACAGCGTGGGACCAATCGCGGATACCAGCTCTCAATATTTGAAATTCAAGCAGTATCTACTTGCAGCGAACTGGTCAGGATCAATCTAGAGATAAAAAGGAGGGCCAACCTTTTTAGAAGGCAGTAGAGATTCATCGTCGAGGTCTGTCAGTCTTAGCCTGTCAAGCAAGATGCTGTGCATCTCTCCTAGGAACCAAGGCGTGCAATGGCCCTCACACAGTATTAATGCATGCCCTCGTGCTGGGTTTAATTCCTTTCTTTTGGTTAGGTTTTTGTGTTGGTTTTTTTTCTTGCAACCATCCGCTTTTCCTCTCGCTTTTCAAGTCTTTGTATATATCTGTCAAGCAAGCAGTGGATTCAGGACAGGTTTTCATGCCAAGGCATTCCTTTACCTAATGAAAACAAGTGAATAAAACATAAGAGAAGTACCTTTAAATTAAAAATAGAAACCAAAAAAACCTGAAGAAAACCAATATCTGAAGGAAAACCTTTTTTTTTCCTAGAAAAATGCCTACTGAATGGATGAATCCCCGTTTATTTCTTCTAATTTAGGCATGCACTTATAATTATACCCTAACTAAATACGGGAAAAGGATCATGTGTGGCAGATGAGAAATATATGCACATGTGAAGAGTCAAGAAAATCCAGATAAACTTCTGATGGCATGACACACTCATGCAGAGTAGTCACTTCGCAAGACTAAAATTTTCTCCCAAAGGCCCCCAGTTTGTATTATTAATGACATTTCTCCTAGCCTGCATTACCATTTCCATCCAAGGGGAAAAAAAGACAAAAACTTTTCTCGAGTTTGAAAAGGCAAAGCCGTCTCAGAGTCACAAACATCAAATGCTTTTGCACAAGCCTTTGAATGGATTTCAGCCGCGGGGTTTTGTAAATGGAGAGGGCGAGGAGCGCTCCTGGCCTGAGAGCCTGTGCCGGGGGGCTCAGGTATGAGGAACAACCAAGTGACAAGCTTGTGGGGAAAAAAAAAGGCATGGAAAAGGCACTTTGCGACGGTACACCACGACAGCAGCCCCACGCGACGGGGCCCCTTCCAGCCCCCGGGACACCAGTCCCATTTCACAGTAGCTTTGGTGAAGTGAGTACATTTGGACCCTGATTCAAGTCATGGGTAGCACTGACTGCTAGGAGCTAATTTAAGCCTATACCGAAGTGTTGTGAGGAGCCGGGCCATTAGAGTAGTTTCAATCTGTTCCCCCAGGTTTCTGCTGGCTGCACGGAGCCTTGGATGCCATATCCTAAACGTCTGCCACCGACTAGCTGTCCCTCTTCTCTGTTTAACATGAATATCCTGTAATTGGAGTGTCAAGCTTCTCGCTGCCACCACTGAGGAGGAGGATACGGAGGAGGAACCAGAAGAAATCCGTCTTTGCCGTAATGAATGCATGCAGTTCAGACCAGATTGGGCTGCTCAGATGTTTTATTCCTCCTTTTCATCTCCTTTGTGGAGGCTCAAGCAGTACCAGAACACAGAGATCTCCTTTTAGGGCTTCAAGCCCATCAAAGATCCGCCAGGTCCACTGTGCGGGGGGACAGACGAGGAAGCTTTTTTGATGCATCTTTGTAATCCGTACGCTGCTGGCGCTTTTTGCATATCTTGTCGGCTGTCGGCGTGGGGGCACCTGGCGGCAGCTCCCCACGGGAGGCGGGGGCCGGGGAGCCAGGCCAGGCTGCCATGCCGCTTTGGCGAGGCAGGGCGCCCGCCGGTTCGCTCAGAGGGGGTGACAAATCGCTGGTTTTACTGCAGTCTCTGGTGCCTCATTGTACAAGGCGACACAAACTTAGATGCAGTGCCCCCGCAACGAGGCACAGAAAGCACAAGCAGGCGTTTGCTGTGATGCTGTTAACTCATTTACAGAGCTGATTTTAGGGGCCTGGGCAGTAACTGCCACCGGCTGTACTCCATATGGCCTCTGGCATTTCCCTGCTGTTTCATGGCTATAGATGAGATCTGTGGTACCCAAAGGCCCTGGGCTTTTTTGCCCCCAAGCTGCTGCTAGCAACAGTTAGGATCCCTAAAGGAGCAATAAGAGGGCCGTTAGTGCAGAAAAAGCCCTAGTCGCAGCTATCTGCCTTAGCTGCCAGAATTGAGGAGCACGAGGTCTATTGGCTGGGTCGGTGCTCGTCTGTCCCGCTGCCCTGGTGCTGCTTTGGTGATGCTTGTGGCTACGCTGCGCGGAGCCGAAACTCCTCTGGCCTGTCTCGGTGTCACCGCGCGTGCCCACCTCCACTGCTTGTTCTCTTTGCTTACCGTCCTGATGGATGGAAATCAAAGCTTTCTTTGTCACCTTACTCCATTCACCTTAATCTAAAAAGGTACCTGTAGCTACAGCTGTCTGCGCCTCCGCGCGCCAGCCTTACCGCTCTTCCCACAGCGAACACCATCTACTCGCTGACTAGCAACAGGAGATTTTAATAGTGTTTTGTTGCCTTCCTTAGAAAGATCTGAAAGTGGATAAATCACGCATGTGTCCCACTGCTAAAGCTATCGATCAGATGTGTAAAGATTGGACACTCGCAGAGATGTGGAGAAATCTGCATCTGTTTTCTAGGATCACACTTTCTTTTTTCTTAAACACGAGATTTACTATTCTTATACTTCAGTATCTAGTAGTGCTGAAGTCAAAATTAACACTTGGAATGACCATCAGGTTAACGTTGACCTTTTTCCAGCAGTTGTTCTGATCAGGCCTTTAAAAATCAGTTAATGCCCTCTCATCACTGGTTATATGGAATTCCCTACACCTATCTAAATAAATCTGACTTTCACAAACAAAAAGCACACTCAAGAATAGACAGTAGTTACCTTGGAGAGATATTCCAGACCTAGCTGAAAAAATCCTGGAGTACTTTGTAGTCAGAAATACAAGTTAAGATCAGAACATTTGATAATTTTTTTTTTTTAATACATAGCCAAATAAGATTTCCCACAGGCTTGAACAAATCATCACTAAATCCACATTTCAACAGGGAACAGGCAAACTGGACCGGATAACTCCTCTACAGTCTGGAGTACTTTACATCTCCTATTCATCTATTCACTTTTTCACAATGTTGCCCAGAATATGTTAGAATTCATACATTGGGGTCCAAAAATAGCTTACGAAAGAGTACTAGATAAAAAAAGTACTTCCCTGGAAAGCAAGATTTAAAATATATATTCCACAAAAATTATTCACTGTACATGCTCCAGAACATATTAAGCTAGTGGTGCCTAGGTTAAAAATAAACCATTGCAAGAGAGCCTTTATTTGCAACTTGGAGCAGGATTAGCCGTCTGTTTGTATTTAGCTAGTGCCACTATGCAGAAATTATTTTGTGTATCACATAATTGCTGAAGGTTTGTATGTAATCGCATTGCAGTTCAGGCATCTATCCTACGGTAAGGAATTCCTTAAGTAAAGGCCCAAGCAGGGATGTCTTTCTGGTTTCTGCAGGAATCTGAATTGAAATAGGTGTCACAGGCATTCCTGACCACAGCAAAGCTCAGAAAATAGCCATCAATAGCCTTGGCCTTGTACAGCTGACCCTATTTGAACTATGATTACCTCTCCAAAATTCACCCAGATTGTATTGGCAACCAGCATGAAGTATGAGCCCAGTCTGCCCGAAAGACTAATAACTTAGCCACGAAGATCGGCTTCACATGCTGTGTTACTCAAGTCTGCCTTGGAGGTAAGAACTATCAGTAATTTCCACAGGGAGTCAGAAAATGAATACAGCCCTGAAATGCATGCCAAATTGCCTTTGCATTTTGTTACCTACCAACACGCTGGTTATAAGACGGTAACAGCACCAAAAGTTTTTCGTGTTGACTTGACTTCTTCATCCACAAGGAATAATGATGCTACATAGGTGCTGAAAGGCATCCGAGTCCTTTCCTGAGATGACGAAGGACTGGAGAGCACTGTGGTGCCTTCTCACATTCACCTGGAGCACCGCTCTATGTCTCCACTCATCCTACCTCACAAGCACCCAAACTCTGTGCCACTGAAGGAGCGGGTCGTATCGAGCCGGTGCTGGGTAACGCTGCCCAAATGTGTGATTAAATCTCTGTGCCAGTGGGCAGGAGTTGTACCAACAGCTGTCTCAAAGAGCTGGTAAAAGCCATAGTAACAAAGTCAGGGCACATGCGTGGTAATAATTAGCACTTATTGCCATATCTATTTGCAAGGTTCTGTTTGCTGAAGTCCAACCACAGCTCCATCCTCCCTCACACGCTCTTTCTCTCTTGGTCTCTCCCCACCCCTTGGCTTTTGGTTATTCAGACTCCGACAGACCACCACGGAGGAAACACAGGCTGCTTGCAGGATCTGCTAGGTGAATGGCGAACCCCAAGCAAACACACTGTTTAGTCAGAAATATTTCAGGCTGTTTTCAGGAGCCAAGAGAATACTGATTCCTGATCGTGCTTACCTCTTAAAGGGGAGCATGCAATTCTCAGCGGTAACTTTCCATTTCAATGGCTACTGAAAGAAATCTGTTTGGGGAATTGCCTTTCCTTATTTGTGTAAAAATCCTTTTATGCCATTAAGACGCTTTGCAAAGAGAAACAAGATCTAGGGGCACAGTTTTCGCTACCCAGTAGAGTTAGTCTCATTAAAATGGACCTCATCTCCTCGCTGCTCCTGCACACACTGTCAGTTTATCACAGATCATCTGACATCTCTAAAATGGAAAGCATGACGTAAAGCAGGAAAAAGAGCTCAAGACTGAAAAAACCTGAAACAAAAATTACAAAGACTTTGGAGAAACGGCTCGCAGGAAAAGATGCCTGTATACAAACTTGTCGAGTCTTCAGGGCGCCTATGTGCCAGCTGTGGGGAACAGTAAGCGTCTAGGGCAATGCACTGCTCCCTGCCCTCGCCCAGCGCCGCATGGAGCGGTGCATGCTCCTGGAGCCGTGCACACGGACGTAACCTTCTTTGGAAAGCCCTTCCCCAAAAACACTCCATAAGGATGCCTCCTTGCTTCCCCCCTCCGCAGAGGGGGCTGTCTGCCCACCCTCCTGCGCAGACCCAGCGCCAACGCAAGGCAGGCCAGTTCGGGGCTTTCAGGCAGTTCTTGAAGGCAGCAGGCCCAAATGTTGGCTTACCCTTGAGTTTTGGGCTGGGAACTAGGAAACAGCAGAAGCGCCTGATGAAAGAAGACAAAAAATTCCTCTGAGGCCTCCTCCAGGTCAATGAGGAGTGCAAATCCTGCGCTCTGCCTGACAAAAGGCAACAACCAAAAAATTACCAGGGGACAGAGGGGACACTGAGAAACCCCCAGGACATGGAGCAGTGCAGCTGCAGGAAGCACAGGGGGCAAGGGCAGCTGGGAGGAACCACCACGCCTGCCAGGGAAATAAAATCCCCTTTGCCCCTCGCGTGGGCTGGGGTGTGACAGTGGCTGGGAGCCGCTGCTGCCTTTTCTCCTGAGGCAGAAGGGCAAAGCCTCGACAGGAGCTGCTCAGGTGGGTCCAGCAAGAGGAGCCCTCGGTTGATGGGCGAGGATGGCCGCCTGCTGCAGGGAGCTGCTGGCCCTCCAAGGTGGCCTCGCTGAGGACCACTCCCTCCCTTCCCGGGGAGGGAAATGCCCCCAGAGGGAGATTGCTGTGGGAGACGTAAATTCTCCTGTTGGTTTCCGCGTGATGGCAGTAAATTCTTTTATTGCTCCTTAAGCTGAATTTTCCACGGTCAGTTTTCCTAGGAGACTATTTTTGCATGCATTTCCTTGTCGCCTGGACAAGACCAAGACAAATTTGAAGCCAGACCATTGCAATAACTCAGCTCTGCACAACAAGCCTGGTTCAGTAGCGGTGGGGGAAACAAACAGTCTGGGGATTGATGGAAAGAGAGATTTTAAACGGTGAAGTAGAGATATCTTACACTGGCTGGGGATTCAGTGGATTTTCAGCATAAACTGGCAGAGACTGGAAGGCAGGCGGGGGAAATGGAGACGATAGCAGGAAAAGAAGCTATACGCATATATGAACGTATGTTAAATATTCAGATTAAACCTCCCTCTTATCCAATATGTAAAATGCACAAGCGTTTAACCTGAACCCCAGACTTTACCTCTGACAGTCCCTCTGCTCCCCCAGATATGTGTGTCCCAGGCAGTCCCACAGGAAAAGCAAACACAAAAGAAAACCAAACCTAAATCAGCAACAGCAGTACAGAAACAGAAAGGTTTTCTTACAAAGCGCCAGTCAAGGACCCTCTAAGTTGAATGCACGGGTGCGTGGTGTGTGTGGGGGGATTTGCCTCATCCCCCCGCAGGAGCCTTGGACACCAGGCAAGCAGTTTTCTGGCAGGAGCAGCGTGGCCCTGACCCACCATCTCCCCATCAGCGGCGCCAGGCGCTGCCTTCACCAGCAAAACATCTAAACAGGGAGCTGAGGTGGATCTTAGAGAGAGAAAAATAGCCACAGTCAGAGGATGAACGCTGATCTACCAAAATCCACAGGCAAAAAACCCTGCGGGGAGGCGTCGATTTTTGCTGCGTTTCCCACACCGCACAGGTGACATCGGTTAATGTGTTAAAACGGCTCATGCATCATTAAAGGAAAATGGGATTGAAATGAAGGATGCCAGATGCGGGAGGCAAGCCCTTTAAATTCCCAGCTGTAAATGCCGGGTTTGTGAATTTGCCACTGCCGCCAGGTACTTTGGAGGAAAAGCCTAGCTAATAATTGGAGAAAATGGCATGGCACAAAAATCTCCGAGCGCTTGGCCTGGAGGCTGTGTGTCCATTAGAGGAAATCAGAAAGTCAAAACAGACACTGTGTAATTTCTCTGTACTTGCATTAACCATATCCCCAACACTCGCAGTGTGGTTCACTTCAGTATAATAAAGCACTTTATTCCACCCCATCATAGCTAAGTGTCCTCATCAGATGGAGTATCACAGTGGCTAGAATTCACTTTTCCATTAAGGAGATCGTGCATCTTGCTAAGACATTAGTCTATAGCTCCAGCAAGGTTTTGATTGTTTTTAAGAGGGCATAACTTGCTGATAAACGCCCCCCTCCCTGCCCCAGATGAACTGTTAATTTAGTAAAAAAAAAAACCAAAATCTTTTCATTTCTACTATTTGGCAACTTCCTTGGTAAAATATTTTGTCAGAACTGCAATCTGTTAATCCAGTTGTTTCACTGCATGGCAAATTGTTCCTTTCCAGGCACCAGAACTGTTTTTCTTGTGATGTTTTATTGCATTAACTCTTTGGAGCCACTAAAATCAACATACCTAGCAAAGTGTGGGGCTCCCCTTTTTTGACCTGGAGCAACTACCTGGAGGTTGAGCAAAGAAAAGCCTGAACAGGACTCTTCCCAGAGGTGCAACGGCATAGGAGAAGAGGCAACAGATGCAAGTTGGCATGCAGGAAATTCAGATTAGATATTAGCAAAATTTTTTTTCACAAGAAGGGCAGTCAAAACACTGGAGCAGGAGCCCACAGAGGCTGTGGTTTCCATCCTCAGCAATATTCAAACCCCATCTGGACAAGTCTCTGCACTACCTGATTTAATTGGTGCGGCTTCGCGCAGGGGTTGCCCTACATGACCCCCGAGGTCCCTCCCAACCTAAATTATTCTGCGATTCTGTGATCAGCGCAGAGAACAAGAGAAGTGGGAAGGCAGCGTAGGCAATTCTACAAGCTCTTCGTATTCACCATATGCTGGAGCCATCCAAGACCAAGTTGGATCCCGAAACTTCCTACACCGATAGCCTCTACCCAAGTGTGTGCCGATGCCTGGGAGCTGCACCAGCCACTGGGAGGGTGGCTGGGTAAGAGCATCCCTTCTCCATGTTTGGGAGCCCGGGAAGGCCGAGGGCTTTTTAAGCATTTGTTGTACACGTGGGCATTGCCACGTGCCCTGTGTGGGGCAACACGTGTGATGTCTTTCCATGGTGACGCCAAGGGTCATGGCTGAAAAGCCCTGAGGTTAGTGCCACAGAGCCAGCCTGTGCTCTCAGGTCTGCTGCAACTGCCCCGGGGTGTGGCGGGATCGGTACAGCCGAGACCACAATTAATAATGGAGACTTCTGCAATTCATGTAACTGGTAAAAATTTCTGCTTGCCTTTTAATCCTTGAAGTAATTTTAACTCCTTGCTGACATATCTACATATTGGGGTTTTTTATATATGCGTGTATATATATATAGATACATAATCTGTAAAAGCATACAGATGCCTGTAATACCATTGATAAGCAAGAGCTACTCTGAGGCCACCTTAAGCCCTGCTGAAACTTAAATGCCAGGTTGTTATTGTGGCATGTTTACTCTCACTTCTAGCTGCATTTTACTGTTTGGCTTCCTAAATCTCAGCAGGGAAAGGACAGCTTAGCTCCCTTGAAGACCGTGCTGCTCTGAAATGATGACTGTTGCTGTGGGGGAAGGGGTTGTGCTCTGTGCAACATGATTTGTAGGACCCTCTATAAATCATTTACCAGCATGCCTTCACTGCAAGCCACAGGCTTACAATTTGTGGAGCTTTAAGAAATGTAAGCAATAACAACACGCAAAGGACAAAAAAAAAAAAAAAAAATGAAGAGATGGACATCTCTAAAACCCTTGCCTGGAAAACCAACAGCCTTTATTTAAGTCATAAGGACAAGCACTGAAAGCATTTTAATGAGTGAGTGCCTTTCTGTGCCACCACCACCAGTTATACAAATAGCTGCTTCGTGGCTTCCGAGGCAGGCGGGGAGGGGGGCTTGGCCAGCCCTGCGAGAGCGATGCAGCTGCAACCCTCGTGTCTCCCTCTTGAAGTCCTCAATAAATCACCCTGCCGTGCTCATAAAGCGGAGTTGAGCGGCAAAGCAAAGGCCCGAGCATGCAAACCTGATTGGAAAAAACAGGGATTTTAAAAGGGGAGGGCAATACCTTCCATTTCTGTCACAGAGTAACACCCATGCGTGGTTGTGGACAGCACCAGAGCAACTGCTGGGGACCTAACGTGGAGGCATTACGTTTTTCTTCCTGCCAGACAAGCTTCCTGGCATCGTTCTTATGCCAAACAGAAGTGCTGATATGGATTTTAAGTGATAATTAATGTCAGTCAGCATTATGATAAATAGAAACCCTGTCTCAAGGAATACTTCTTTTGCCAATGGGTTTGGTGATACAGCAATCCTCCTTCCATTGCCAGGTGCTTCACTTAGTACCATACAGCACGGTGATTAAAAAATAAGCACTCCACAATATCAGTAAAGATTGCATTAAATGGATGAAGAACTGAGGGGGGTTTGAGTAGGATTCAGAGATGTTTCACTGCAGATTAGAAGTGACCAAGATGTTGAAAACTTTTCCACCCAAAACTCTTCATGAAATCTAAAAGATGTGACAGGTAGCAACAGGTCTGTCACAAAGATGGGACCAAGAGCACCAAATATGCTGATGGAGCTGAGGAGTTAATTTTTTCCCATTTTATTGCCTGAAGGAGACAGGCCTGGGGGATTCATTTCATGATCTTCCACGGACCACAGTCCCTTCCCAGGGTAAATCTGCTGTGGAGCTGGGACAGAAGGCACTAGATCAGCATCCTAGCTAGCACTTAGCTGGGTGCTGGCCATCCCTTTAAAAGTCCCTCAGACAAACTAAATCATGTGGAAGATGGTGCAATATTTGGTAAGACAGGCTCACTCAAACAACAGTATCTAAATACAGGCAGGTGTAAAGGCTGGGGATGTGGAGTGGAAGCCACTCCTGGAAATGGGCAGTAGGGTAATCCCACAGTCAAGAGTTTAAGGTCATACTGGACAAGCAACAGAACAGGGCAAAGCCACACTAAAAAGAGGTAAAATAATCCCTATATACAAAGAGGGGAATGTGAGCAGATTCAGGCACGGGCTTTTTAGGTTGCATATAGTCGAGATGAGGCCAGTTCTTGACAACACCCAGCTCCGGAGTTCATCTTTTTTAATAAGTGTGTAGCAAAATTGGTGACTGCACGGGAAAAAGAGCCACAGCAAGTGCCACAAAAAATGGTTTAAGAGCTGAAGAAAGTGCTTTAGAGTGAGAAATGTGGAGAGCGCAATCTGGTTAGCTTATCAAAAAGGAGGCTGAGAGGTGGCTTGATTACAATGTACTATTACCTTCAAGAAACAGTGGGAACGTGAAGTTCTTTAATGTGGGAGATAACAAGTCCCAGTAGCTGGAAGCTTGAGACAGGCAAATCTGAGACAGTAGGAAGGCATTTTTGAGAAGAAGGGAGAAAAGCTCTGAACAAGGTATTGATGAATCCCCCACCTTTTAGTGGTCTTGTGATCAGGATAAACAGCTTCACCAAGCAGAAGTCGTGTTTTTATCAAACACGCCATTGCCATCTCCCTCATTTTCATGAAAGTCATCCTTTAGCGTTTCTAGTGGCTGAGACTCTATGTGGCAGTAAAGAGAGGGGAAAAACAGAAGGGCCCAGAAATTATTCCCCGGAATATTTTTAAATACCCAGTAATTATAGCAGATTTTAAATAATTGAAGAAAGTAGTTTGCACAAAACCTCTGATCCACATTCTTTAAAAGAAACTCTTGGCTCATGAGCTTCTTTCTTTCTGTTCCTTGCAGAAACATTGGCAGAAACACACCGGCATTTAGCAGGTTTTTCCCAGTGCTGCAGCTACTGCTGGCAAAGACCAAGAGATCGGAAATGCCCTAGGAAGGCTGTCAAGAGCCAGCGGGCACTGGGCAGTGACAGCAGACTTGCGAACCAAGAGCAGCCTAGCTACGAGCATGGGTGACAGCTACTCTAACCACTTTCCATACAGGTCTTAGCCCAGGTAAGACTCCAGGGAACATTTTCTTCTGCATTTATGCCAGCATTAATGCTACAAATTTTGTTTTCCCTTGTCCAAGATGTCCAAGATACAGAAACTGATCCTGCCCATGGGATGCAGGATTCTCTTTTCAAGAAGCAATATCTAGAGATTTATCAAAGGCATCAATAGTCAGTGGATTAAATGGGAGCTGTGGATGCTGCTCATATTAACTTGCTTCCATTTGTGTGCCTGGTACTGATTTTGAAGTGCTTAAACTAAAGACACTAGAGACTGAAAATGTTGCCTAATTTCCCCTAGCTGTGCTTGATCTCCATGTCCCAGAGGAGTAAAGAAAGCAATAAAAACTAATACTGGTCAGGAATTGCAACATGCCCCTCGTGACAGTGCACAGGGAGCACGCAAAGCAGGGCAGGAAGCTATTCCCCAACCCACCATAGTAATGTCTGTATGCAAGATCATGTCTTGCACCATTTTCAGAGTGGAAATATAGCGGGAATGTAGCCGGAGCCACAGAGCAGTGGGTGGGAAAAACAGAGGAGGGGCAAATTATTATGTAAACAGCTAGGGAAGAGACTGAGAAAAGCGCTGGAGCAGCAAACTAATGCTCAGGGACAGCCTGCCTCTGGTTCTGTGATAGGGGAGGAACATTTGGGACTGAGGCATTTGAACTTCCGACTCAGATTCCTGCAGCCAGCCTGAGTTTGCTGACATGATTAAGGATTGACTGTGCCCATGTGAATTTAAATTGATTTCTCATTGCAGCATGAATCCCTCCCTCCCTGCAAGAGGAGCCACAGCAACTGAAGTCACCTTTACAAGTCACGCTGACATGGGACAAAGAGGCTTATGAGATAATGTGCAAATATTTTTTAATTAGGTGGTGAACTGAGGATTTCCCCTGTTTTCTGATCCAGATCCTGTCTGGCATAAGAGAAAGGAGAAAGAGGAGGCAGGATAGGGACCAGCAAGGAGGGCACTACGAGTGGGATTCCCACCAAATAGCTTTGCTCCTGCTATGAGACCTGATCTCCCACAGCTGGGTTTCCTTCTTGCTCTGGTACGCACGATTTTTGTTTTCCCCTGCTTCCTGCAAGGACTGTTCACGTAGAAATCCCATAGGCACTACTTTGGACGTCTCCTAGTTTCTGAAGGAGAAGTAAGCCAGGTGAACCATGAATTCACCCTGTGGGTGCCAGGGGCTGTTTTCTGGCTGGTTTTCTTTTGCTGTTAGCCTCTTTCAACCCTCTAATACCATCAATGCTTTACTAAAGTGCCTCAAATCTGCAGGCAACATCCTTTGCTCGACTATCAGCATTCCCCATCAATAATGAAACTAAAAACATAGCTTAATAGACAACAAGGCTACAGCAGCTGGCAGTGCCGCACAAATCTGGCACTCTTGCTGCTGAGTTTATTAGACATTTTATAGTCCTGGGAACTAAAGATAATGGATCCCGTTCCCATATGCTGCATCAACAAGAGCTGGGACCCCGTCGTGCCATTGATCTATGAGGCAGCAGTGAATACGACCCAGACACAAATACTAAAATGAATCAATCCTAAGCTGTTAAAGAGACACCACGAAGCACTTTCCGGTTTTCAGTTCTTGCCTTCTAATCTCCATTCCATGAAATACTGTCCCAAGGGCTCTTAAATACAACAGTTTGCCGCAGACTTTGGGATCAGGTTGAGAGGAATTGCCCCTGTGGATCAGAGAACAGAGCTGAAATTTAGAGCCCATTACCCTTAGTAGGCACTGGTGAGCTCCACCCGTTCCCCTATGCAGCAAAAGCCTTTTTGGGGTTACTTTCATTTTTAAGAAGTGCTGCGTGATTATATTCATACGGGTTTCCAAAGCAGTGTTCACTGTATGGTTCGTAAAGTTATTCTCCTCGGATGACTGGAAAACAAACTTTGATTTGTTTCCAAGTGCAGAAAACTGTAAGTACCTGCAGCCCAGAGAATAACTTATGCCTATTTAAAAAAAAAAAAAGAAATAGGCTTTAGTCTGAACCTGACCGACAGTGAGTACTACTCTGGTGCTAGCAATCGCTACTTCAGAAACCATGATACCTTTCGATTTTAGCATGGGAAGGTACCATGGTTGCTGCAGTCTCAAATCAATTTCTATTGAATCTACATCAATGTGCTCTATTTTAGCCATTTAAAATACGTCATACTCAATACCAACAGATCATTTTAAAGCAAGCAAGCAAGGAAAAGAAAAAGCTTTAAAACAGCAGCCTCTAGACTGGCACCTACAAACGTAAAACAAAGACAAGAGAAAAATGGCATGATACAAAATGAGTTTTCAAAACAAGGAGAAACTGCCTAGCTACGTACACAAAATGAAAGTTTCGTCAAGACATTATCGGATGAAATACTTTGCCGAGTTCCTACTCGAATGCAGAGTTATGAAAAGCAAAGACAATCAGCTGGCTCCTCCTGATTACAGATGCCAAGTGGATCTGATGATGGCCTCAGGCGCTTTCGTGGCTCCATATGCCCTAAGTCTCTGCAAAATCACATCGAGCGGCGTCTGGTATTTAACCTTGCTGTGCCCTTATGGCAAGAAATGACGCTACTTGGGTACAAGGGCTCCGCAAAATAGCGAGGGCTTTTCAGTAATTAATATCAAGTAAATAACTCAAAAAGCTGGATAGAGAACTAAAAAAGAGACTAATGCGTTCATTAGTGTAATTCACTGATGAAAAATCTCCACTGGTAGATTACTTTCTCCTATATATATCTGGATGGACAGGCAAATAATGAGTCTCTTAGATTTATGGAGCATCTCTCACCTGGGAGAAGACCCAGTTGCTTTGCACCTTGAATCATTCTGGTCATTTGGAGAGTGAAACACAACAGCTGTTTAACAACACACCCGAGTTTACAACCTGAGGTAGAAGCAATGTAATTATTTGGAGCGGAGTTAGGCTGCTAATGTTAGGATGTGGATTTATGAGATGAGTTACTCAATGACTCTATGAAATCCAGACTTAGCCTGCAGGAGCAGAGCAGAAAACCTCTACCCACCAACATAAACTGGCTGGGCGCAGGGAAGGACTCAAGCTTTGCGTGATTCATTACTCACGTGGCAGACATTTTACCAGTGCTAATCAAGAAAAATGCATTTTGGTGTTCAATACTAAAGAAAGCTTAATAGGAAAGCAGTCTGTTAAGACGCTCCTTGGTAGGTGTATTTAGGCGTTTGAACTGTTGACTCAAAAGAATACAAATAAAAACTAATTTAGGTGCAAAGGGAATAAAACAAAGATTGTTTTTGGTACAATTCTCTTGCCCCCAAAAGAAATCACCTGAGGACACCAGTAGAAGGTGAGGATTTGATGAAAGTATTCAAGAGAAGTTAGCAGGCTTCTGATTGAAGTCTCTAACAGGGTCGAGGCTGTGATTGACATGTGCAATACTTTATATAAAGAGCTCAAAGGGTCACTGTCAAGGTTAAAAAGAGCCTGAAATGATTTTTTTACCCTTTTACTAGGCTCTCTCCATGGCTTACTTGAAATTCATTCTTTTTAATATTTTTCTAAAAGAGTTTTCTTTTTACACAATCATTTTAAACATGGCAATTATCTAAACACCCGAAGCCCAAAACACAACTTCGACCACACAATTGTACTGCACACCCAAACATGTAAATGCAGTCATAAATACACACTTGACTATAGGTTAGCCACTTCACAAAACGCGTGCCAAAGAGGGAGGGGAGGGGAGCATCGCGCTGCCTGGTGACTAAGGCGAAGGGCATCAGCTGAGCAGAGCTTTAGCTCTAATTCTGCTACCCACACGTGGCCATCAACCAGCTGACCTGACGATTCCACGTTTGTTACTGCCCCACGCTGGGCTTGGAGGGGTTTGGGGTTGCCTGTGAATGATGCCCGTGGCAGAGGGTGCAACGTGCAGAGGCAGGAACCGGCTGCAGCCCCGAAAGGGAAAATTGGAGAAAAAATGTGAAGTGCTGGGAGCTGCAGTTAACCCTTGTGTTCAAATACCACTAAAATAAAAAGCTTCCCTAAGCCCAGACAAAAAATCTGGTTTGGATCCTGCAAAAGAAGCACTTTTCAAAGATTCGAGTGATTTCCATGGAATTGTTTTCCTGCTGGGTTTTCCTTTGCCCCTGTCCTGGCCCCATGAGGAGAGGGCAAACCAGTGGGCCACCCATCCTCATGGTCATGTCTCCTGTGGACCCGGTGCACAGCCCTCCTTCCTCATGCCTTCGTCCTGGTTCAGTCCCCCCAGTCTTTCTTCATTTAAGTGAATGATTTAATCTTAACAACTCACTAGCTCAGTGACTCCTAACCAGCACAACGAGCTCCAAATCCCTCCCTGCTGGTACCTGCCGCCCGGAAGGCAAAGCAATAAAACACAGCCTCGCCAGTTTGGTGTCCCCCTTTTACCCAGGCGGGTTTAACCTCTCTCCTCTGCTCAGCAGGGTTTCCCGGCAGCTAAAACCTCTTACCAGCCCCCCCGCCCGGCTGAGCAGGCAGCTCGGCACAGGGGATCCAGCCGGACGCCTGCCCTTTTGCCCGCTCCTGCCAGAAAATTGTGCTGCACCTCAGGAGCCTCCCGCCGGCGTCCAGCCCCTGCCCACACGTGGAGACCTGCTGACCCCTGGGCAGCCCCAGAAGGGCAAAGGGTGGAGTAAGACTCTGTTAACAAGAGACAGCGTGCCACGGAACGGAGGGCTGGTGGAGCCTGGGCAGCTGTGGGGGGGGGACGGATCCTGGCCGCGGAGGCAACGGAGCTGCTAAGACCAGGCTGCGCCTCAGCAGCACAGGTTAGTCCACGCCAGTCCCACCCCCATCCCCATGCTGAACTGTGCAAGCCATGAATTAAACCCAGGAAATAATTAAACATCATCTACTTTAACAGCCACTAGCAGGAAAATAAATAAGACGTCCCAGCAGAGGAAGATAGAGTAATTTCACGTTTACGCTTCCAAGGGAAAAGGGAATTTGAAACAAACAAAACATCTCTTTTTTTCCTGCAGAAAGAGAAACTCTACTGCCTGTCAAAGCGGGACCGTAGCGACACCGAGGGCTCTGTGCAAAATTCTTCTGTTTGCTTCTGCATTTGATTAGCTGCCTGCGTTATGTGTTTTAATTTCCTGCCGTTGAAGCACATTGCTGTCATGGTGATAGATGCTATAGAAATGAGTAAAATAAATAAATAAAAGTTCAGAACACTTTTGACCAAGTCTGTGCTAATTAGCGCGTAAGACAAACAGACAAATGTTTTCTGGGATTTGTGTCAACCGTATCCAGATTCCTCCCCTGCTTCTCAGATATCAGCGAAACCCTTTCTAGAAATGGAAATAAAGAAAGGCAGCAGATGGTGCTGGGAATACTCCGAGTAAGATGTCTCCATTCAGAGCCTGATATTAGTAGCAAACCATCCAGTTAATAGGCACTGTGAAGCAGTGAATATTTAATGTGATGGTAGTAGAAGAGCCAGGAAGGCGATATTGCAAAATGACTGGGTGAGCTAGGGCTAACCAGAAACCGTTCAGGGCTTGCGTGGGAGCTGCCCAGGCTCCACCTGGGGTGGGAAAAGCTGATCTAGCAGGAATAGGTGGAAGTGGGAGGGGAAGGAGAAGGGGGCTATCTGTCACACCGGACGGGGCAGAAACATGGGAGGACAGAGATTAATCTTGTTAACGTAGTTTATAACACCAAAACAAATGGTGCAGTAGCGTTCATCTCAGCTTGAGACTTTTTTTTAAGAAATTAAAATGGCAACAATCGTAAATAGCACGAGGTTCAACCAAAAGCATCCTAAGAGCTTTAGAGGCGTAAACCAAAGTCTGCCTGTACTTTCAAAGTGAGGAAAGGACGTCTCTGATTGACAGCGGAAAAGAAATACATAAAAATAACTCCTTTCCAAAACCAAAGAGGAGTTATTATTTCTCGCAGAGCTTCTACCACAAGCCATCATCATCCCCTCCTGCCTGGCTTTCCTGTAGAGATTCAAAGGTACAACACATATCCTCAAGCCATGTAATATTGCTGCTATTGCACTGTCTATGCAGTTCTGATCAAATTTTCTTTGATCAGAAAATTAATCTTAGCTGGAAATAGGAAACTAAAGGGATATTTACTGGACACAGTCAATATTAAATTATCAGATGTTTAGTAATTTTTTCCAGGGCACTGTCATTTCTCAGACAAATGCGATCCCAATTTAGGCTATAAGTGTAAACTCTAATCTCAGTAATAACATCTCCCGTCATATCGCCCTGTCACCTGCATGTACTTTGCAATGCAAATTGCCCCAAATACAGCCTTCTTTTAAGCTCCCACCACTAAATGGGTATCTATAGCCTGAAATTACAGGGCGTGCATTTTTGGCCTTGCACAATCTAACTTTGGCCTTAACAGCATCACTGTCCACCATGGTAACTGAACCTCTGCTGTTAAAAAAACCGTGCTGAGAATGTATGTCTTTACAGAACAGGGAAGCTTTATCAGGGCTGCTTTTGTTACAAGGAGTTACTGAACAGCCAGTGTTGGCTGTGTTTTTTATTTCAGATGGCTGTCGCCTGTACCTAGGGAGGTGTGCAGCAGAAACAAGGCTAACAGAGAAGCAAAGAGGACTGCTGAAGAGGACCAGCACCAATACACAGAGATGCAGTAACGGCGGTAAGTAAAGCAGCACAAAGTAAGATCCTGGGATTCAATGCCCAGTCATTCAAGGATGGACCAACCATCCATCCTGGGGACCTGCTGGTCACAGGGTAACTGTGGTATCCGTGTCCCAGATCTCACACATGTTCTGCTAAATTCCCCTCTCCTTGACAGAGTGTTTTGGTCTCTGCCAAAGCAGAAGAATCACCCCCCAAATCCCATCCACGTGTCACTGAATGATTTGACAAAAGCAGTGATGAGTTGTGCAAGGGCCGGCATCTCCTGCGGCCAGCTCTGGCTGATTGCCTGCACCCTTTCAGCTGCAGAAGAAGGGAAGCGTCAGCCACAAAAATCCCATCCACTCTCTCAGCAACCTGCAGCGGCCAGGCCCAGCCGTCACCGGCTGCCGGTCGCTGCCATCACCAGCCACAGACACTGCTTTGCCCAGGGGGAGTTCGCCGTTTGCTGCATCATCGTGTCTGGATGTGCCACGTCTCCTCCTCACCGCAGGCAGTGCAGCGGCACAGGAGGGCAGGGCCGGCTGTCAGGGCGGGCAGGAACTGCTGAGGAAGGCAAAAAGCGACAGCCAGAGCCTGTGGAAAGCTGTAGGGAACAGAGTGGGAAAGGCGGAGGACAAGGCCATCATTTTGCACAGGGACAGCCCCGCCTGCAGCACGATTGGACTGAAAGCTGGCCACGCTCAAAAGCACCTATGAGAACAAATTGGGCAGCTGTGGGGAGAAAACATATTTCGCTGCAGATGCTTCGCTATGAAAATAACCCAACCTGCTGACTGGACAGCCTGCAAGTATCTAACTAGCGCAGCAGGCTGAGCCCGAAGGTGTCAATTTGCCGTGGCGCAACACATGTACGCACCACTGATGGAGAAGGCGTACGTGAGTGGGAGAGGTTACGTCCATCACTGCATCCGTAGCAAAGTTCAGGGGGAGACAGTTTAACACTGTCTATCTGGGAGGTTACTGAATAAGCAATTCGGATTGCTTATCCGCGCGCCTTTTCCAGCAGACTAAAGGGTTTGGGGTGGGGGGGCAGGTGGTGCCCACTGGTGGGTAAAGGAGACCCCAGGCGTGCCACGGCCAAAGTGGCAAAGGAGCACCTTGCTTGAGGTGGGCTGCAAGGTGAGGTCCACACCAGCCCACACCGCCTGGCTGAGACTGGGGGGCAGGCAGCTGGGTGAGGAGCAGCCCCTTGGGCAGCGGGAAGGACCTTCAGAGCCAATTGGCTGCTCCCAGTGTTGTTCAGAGCAAGTTTTGAGCTTCACCAAATTCTGCCTGAGGCCCACATTCAGAGCACCAGTCCCATGCTGGGCCGAGCCCCATGTCCGTGGCCCCTGCAATGGGGCTGGGGCAGCACGGACCCTGGAGGGTGGCAAGCCTCTTCAGGATACCTGGACATCCTTCCTCTCATCATGTGCTAATGGCACACAATTACATTTGCAGGCTCCAACAAGACAAAATCACCCGCTTAGAGTTGGTAACGCTGCTTTTGCTGAGATGCAAAGGAACAGGGCTGCCATGGTGCTGGTCCTGTGAACACCACTCTGCAAACTCGACCGCTGAGTGTCCTGATGCGCATTTCCTCCAGGTTTGAGGTGTGGATGCAGAAGGTTTTGGGGAGTTTTCTTCAAGGCCACATATATCATCAACCCTGTAAATGATTGCAGTGGCACCAGTTCCTGTCCTTGACTGTGCTTCTTTGTCAAGCGCGGCAGCGATAGCAATCACTCCAGTGTTTTGCAAGCCTGCAGATCACTATTGCCAATCTTCCTATAAACAAGAACTAATTAATCTTCACCACATCTCTGCGAAGAAGGTAAGTATTATCATTTATTATCTTTCCTGTTTTACAAACACAAACTGAAATGGCAAAACAAAAAATGATTTGCTAAGGGCCAAGTAAGATAACACGTAGTGGGCAGCAAGTATAGTTTTGCTCGGTGGTAAAAGGCAGACTGTAGGATTCCCAGGCTTTACCTTAATGCAGATAATGAAGAACAGCCATCCTAATAAATAGATAGTGGTTCTATGAAATGGAGGCTTTCCGCTCTGAGAGTAAGTAGAACAGCAGCCAGAATATTTTACTGATTTTATTACAAAACAAATACAAAGGTGAAGGGCTTGAATTTTGAAAGAAAGCAGCAGCTGCGCACATTTGGTTTTGGTTTTTAAAAAGAGCACAGTTCCCATTTAGGCTTCAAAGTGGCTGCTCTGTCAAAAGGCCCACTGACATATTGAACCTCTTGACATTTTGATTTTTAATTTATCCTGAAATATTGCGAAGGGATCAGTTAAGTGCTGAACTTCATTTTTCTTTTAGTCTGCTGCAGTCAAATGGAGTGGAGCTGTATCTTTAAAACCTTGCCCCATTTTACATGTAGTAGGGACATGGAAATTTGGCTTTCTGTGAGTGCAAAGGCAAGAAAGGATGTAGAAACCTTGCTGAAAAAGAACTGAAAATTGCCTGCTTTGCTGTTGCCTTGTCTCAGTAAGATGCTCCTCGTCTGCAGAAATAGTAGTAGTTTCCTACCTTTTGATTCCATGTATTAGCAATTACCCTGGCCATTTAAAGAAACTAGTTATGAGTGTGGATTATTTTCATGTCTGGTCAAATGATGAATAATGGTTTAGTATTCCTGTGCCGCATTCTTGCGAAGCACTTTGAACCAATTTTGAGTACATGAGCCTGATATTTTAAAAAGTCTTAACTGAGCGAGAAGTAGCGGAAATGACCCTGCAAGAAAGCACCCGGGCAGCATGTCGTTTCTTAGCTGTACCAGGTGAGAAGGGGAAAGTCAAGGCAGCACTAAAAACAAGGGAAGAACTTCCTGGGAACGAGCTCAAGATGAATCCACAGGGAAATCCCTTAGGGCCTCCAGGCAGGTAAATAACCAACATTATACTGTCCTGCAGCTCTTTGGCTCACTTATTCTTTTCCTTTCTTTCTTTCTTTCTGTCTGTCTTATGGAAAACCCTCACACAATACAGTGCTCTGAATTTATTCATTCTTTATTTGATTTGATAAATGCCTTTTCCATATTTTTTCTCTAAATTCTGGGCACCGGTTGCTAGCATCCTAAAGTTTTCTCCTACAAAACAGCATAGTTAAAGACTAGTCTGAGAAAGCTGTCTCCCTTCTGGCTGGGCAGAGCACCCAGGCAACCAGCTCAAAGACAGATTCAGGCATTGGGGAAGCAGGAATAAAAACAGGGGTAAAAGGGAGACCATCCTCCTCCTGTATCTATATTGGCCACATGGAAATGGCCCACATAAAGAAATTACTGCAGTGCCTGAAGTTAGGAGACCACGGAAAGTCAGAGCACCATCTGTGATGGGCACATGTCCCCGTGCTGCCATGTTTCCTTGCAGCCCAATCTGAGGAGGATCGTGACTGCCTGGGCATACAAAGAGCAATTGTCTTTGCTCATCTAAGAGGAGAGTTTAAGCACTGAGAAATTTGCTTCCTGGTGAGCAAGCCAGAGGCAAAGCAAGACACCATGTCTGGTGCTTGCAGTCACCTGATCTTTTATTTTTCAATGTGGGAGGGGAGGAGGACTGTGTGGTTACGTGTTTCTGTGGCAGAGAAGATGGTGCTACAGTGGGGAACGCCGCTGTCCCAGGGAAGAGAGGACTGGAAAACGCCTGAGGACATCGGTTGTTGGGATGAAGACTTGGGAAGATCATAAGGTTGAAGGAAAAGATGATAGGAAGGGTAGATGGTTTTGTCGTATACCTTAAATTGCCTGGTCATCTCTTCAGCTGCTTCTACACAAGTTTGTCAGAGACTAGCGCCCCAGGAGGGATGACTGCCCAAATGCCAGGCAATTTAGCATACAAAGATCAGGAAGGGCAAGTGTGCATGTACCAGCAAGATGGGGAGCAGCACACTCCCATGGACAGGAGTCTGGGGGCCGGGAGCCTACATGCTCCAAGGCACAAGATGAGAAGCAAAACCAGGGGGCTCAGAGCAAGGCAGCAGCACCTCACCCTGCTCGGAAAGCGAAGAGGGAAGCTAGGGACTGCTCGCCGTACGGCAATGTCTGCCCCACAGGGGACACAGTACGGTTTACAGAAATGCAAAGAAAGGATTTTCAGATGACCTGGAGGCGTTTCATTGCTTCTGGAAGAAGTCATTAAGCTCAGTAGTTAAAAGGGAGTTTGCCCTATTGAAAGGTATCTGACAGGCAGGGGCAGGAGGTTCGTAGCCAGACTGCCGTGATGAAACTGCTTGTCCAGGACAGGTCCGTCATTAACTCAGAGAGGCCATCAGCACCTGCCCTGGGAATTAGGTTTCAGGGAGATCTCGCAGAGAGAAACCCACCAACGACCAAGGCAAGGGGCTGCCCTGGGGCTCCAAGCTGGTAGATACCTCCTTACCCTTTAATTACAGGATGGGGGCATCAAAAAGGCACAGCTGAAGAAGCAGAGGAGTTTTCCTGGTTTCCTTTCTATTCGTTTAGTTAAACAGGTGCCAGGTTTGCAAGCAGACCATCTTATTGAAGTTTAGGACAGATTTGTATTGATCTGAAGTCAGAACATTGCCCAACTAAGTGAACCCGCAATAAACTAATTTTATGCCAAGTTAAGCCTGTACAAAAAAAATCTTGCAGTGGTTAAAATGAATTGGCATTTAACCAAAGTAAACAAATTGATAAAACTTCAGTGAGAAGATAAGGCTACTCATATCGTGGCCCTGCAAGAGCATGTGAGGGGGTTATTCATATAATTCTTGTTGGCAGGAAAAAAGCATGGATTTGTATCTATACAGCAACATCAGATATAAGGGGGTTTATGAACAGATTTTTTTAAAAAAATCCAGATTACAATTTAAAGACCTAGTTCTAATTCTTTGACTAAAATAATTTTCTGTTATAGTATAATTCACTATTTAAAAAGAGTAAGGTAGCAGATAGTGTCTAAAGCCAAGACACAACTACAAGATGGCATGTAAAATAACTGTAATTAAACAATCAAATGTAGCAATTAAACATGAATGATTCTTTATTAGGCTGAATGAGGATGCCAAACAAGACTCCACAGGTGGCGAGTTTATTCCCCCATGCTCGCTGGTATTTTCATTAGCAGCTCTTGGCGTAGTCAGACATGCAAATCTGCCCGTGCCTTTAAGAGCAAGCCCCTATTTAGGTACCATTCAAACCAAGGAGGATATGCAAATACCGAGAAGGACAGGATTAAAGTATAACGTGGTGCTTGGGAGATAAATCGAAGAAATGTACTGAGATTCAACAAAGCCAATGTTCTGCACAGAGAATAATGAAAAGCACGGCTGTAGCATGGCAATAGGAAATGCTGGGAAGAGTGTTGTTTCACTATAGGATCTAGATGTCACCGCTAAAACCCTAAAAGCAACGCCAGCCAGCAGAGCTGCTCTTTGACAGAGGCAACACCCAGCCGGCCGAGACGGGCTTTGCTGGCCACCACGGCCGCGACCCGGCGGCCGCGCTTTCTGAAGCGTGTGAACTCTCCTTGCAGGCGCTGCCATTTTGAAGCCAACTTCTCTGCCAGCAGCCGGAGGCAGCAAGTTTTTCACAGGCGTCGTGCCTTGCAGCCCTGCCGCCCCGGAGGCGCGCCAGGGAGGCTTGGGCGCCGCTGCCAGGTTTGCCAGGCTGGCGTCCAACGTGGCCGGCGTCACCCTGGCAGGAGCAGGGCCACCAGCTCCTCCTGGAGCCACCCACCACCCTGAGCCTTTCTGGGCTTGTCCCAGGTTAGAATACTTTCCACATCGTCCTCTGAAGCCGAGGTCTGCCTGAAGGCAGGGACTGGGCTCTGCCTGCAAAGCGGTATCTGCCTTTGCAGGAACTCATAAAAATGACTCCCAGCTGAACGGCCAGCCAGTCCAACCCTGCATCAACCTGCGCTCGGGAGAAGGCTGGATTTGCATGCTGCCAGCTGGACAAGGTGCCCCAGCAATAAAACAGTTAATAGCAGAGCTGTGAGAAAACCAGGCGAGATAATTATGCTAATTATGCTGCTCTCCTTCAGCAACAGAGGCAATGGCACACGGTGTTTGGTGTGGGGCACATTTTTTTTAAAGATTAATTGGGAAGAGCTCACAGGGAAGAAACAAAGGTGATAAAGGATTTGGAAAATAAGACCTGAGAGAGAAAGGCATGTTCAGATTGGAGAAGAGAGGGCTGAAGGGACACATAACTGTCTACAAGCACGTTAAGGGGCATTATAAAGAGGATTGGGAGTAATTCTCATTAGTCAGTGAGGACAGAATGGGAACTAATGGGTTTTAACTCCAGTAGGCAAAAATTAGGTTAAATATTAGGGAAAACTCCCCAAGATCAAACAGGTAACAGAGCAATCTGCCAAAGGAGCACAGACAGTGGCCACCACCACATCGATGCCAGGAGGGACCAGGCACCAGGCCCACAAAGGCAGAGGGGAAATCATCCGAGCAATCCTCTAGCAGCCAGGCTGGAGATTGTGGCCAACCCACTGAGGACCTCTCCTCACCTGAAAGGTTCGGGAGTCGGACAAGAGGCCCCAGAAAAGAGCAGACTACGTGGGAGGCCTGGAAACCATTCAGGTAAGAGTGTCTCAGCGACGGGGCAGAGGTTTTGCCGCAGCAGGGTCTGTTGTGATGGGGATTGTCAAGCCGCTCTACCCTTTCTTCCCAGCCGGGTTTTCTCACCAGGGATGGAGAGAGACAGCCCCGCAAGCTGGTCCTCCTCGCACCTGGCTGCGGCACGAGCCTGGGGACCGCTGCCACGCTCCGGCAGTTCCCGGTCCTTCTGTCCTGTTCTCAGATGGCACAGGGAAATGAGATGGCTGCTGTAAAGCTCACGGTACTCTCTGAGGGTGTGGGTGGACTTTTTGGACAAGGCTTGCCCTCCACCAGCTGTGGGCAATAGGGAAGGAGCCTTGGAGCTGCAAACCAGCCAGATCAGAAGAAAGCTGACCCCTCTGGAGCCCACCCACAACACAGCATGTTTCATCTTGCCCACATGCAAGCTGGCAAAGGTGTTTGGTGAACCCTCCCTGCTTATTGAAATAGGTTAATAGAAGATGCAGTTTGCTTCTATGGACAAATTCATTCCTATCCTTTACCTTTTCTGTACTACTATGGGATTCGAACAGCAACTTAGCAAAAGAAGGAGCTTGTGTACAAGGTGTGCAAAGAGCTCCTCTCTCCTTCAGCCAAAGCTGGGGATCAGGTCACCCATAGCGCTTTTTCCTTTTCAGCACCACATGTGCATAAGGCAAACAGTTGTAGCCTAATTAACACCAGCAGATATGTCTGTCAGTGACGTTTTTTCTTTCATTTCCCAGAGAAAAGGTGGAATGACTTCACTTCCACTAATTCAGAGACCGATTTCGAGTTCACCTTTTAAACCCCTTTGGTCTTAGCTGAAATATATGCTTTAGAAAGCAATAAAAAAACCCACAAGAAAAGCACGTTGCGCTATTTCCAGGCAGTACTCCCAACTCTTCTGCGAAGCGCAAGGCTTGAGCTTGAGTTGAACCTTGCCGAAGTCAATGCGGGTCTTCTCCTTTCGCTTGCCTGGGCTTTGGACGGAGGCGCAGTTTCCCGTGGCTGCAGGGGCAGCCTGGCTGGCAGGGGCAGCAGCGGGGCTGAGCTCTGCGTGCAGAGAGGCAGCCCCAGAGCTGGGGCCATCCAGCTTATTAAAAGCAGGCAGTATATTTCTGGTTAATGCACTTGGGAGATGGAGAGAAAGGAGTTTGGCTTCTGGCTTGGCACCACCAGCTGCCAGTCTGCAGTGAGATGGAGAGCGGCTGCCAGCTGAGGATCTAAATTTGGTATTGGTACTACCCCCAAGCAATCAATCGGCATAACTCAACCCGAAATCAATGGAATGGCTTAAAACCCAGGAAATACGATAATAATAAAATGTGAGTTTTTTCCTTGACCTTTTTATTTCTGAACCTCCATGGGTAGCTGGTGTCATGATTTGAAGAGTTTACGTTTCCTTTCAAAGAAAGTAATGTTCATTTACTTGGGAAAGACGTGATTTAACAAACTCACTTGCCTCCAGGAGCTGGAGTTTTAATGAAGACTAGAGATATAAGCCTATGGAAAAACTGCAAAAGGTGATCAAACTGCAGCTACACAGAAGACAAGGTTGTCCTGTTTCCGATATCATAATATTTACCTGTCAGGGTAAGAGATCCAAAAGTCAGACTTTCCTTTGCATTTCTGCCCAATTCTGTCTTTACAAAGCTTGATTTTGTGATATCCTGCCCAGCATCTAAATCAGTGAGCTCTCTCGCACCAGTGATGATATTTCTGCAGAAGATGGATTAATCTTTTTTTTTTTTTCCCCCCATTGATCTGGGACTTGAAACAGCTTTGGGGAGGAAGGCAGATAGGAAACAAGAGGGGATTTAAGCTTTTCGCTTCACCTTTAAAAAAAACCCCATGCAGCATTGCTGTCCCTGGAGTAGGCCCACATTATTACTACAGCCACAGCCACATCATCAGAGCAACAGCGCTCGGAGTTGTAGATCATCAGTCTGCTGTCACAGCCGTGATGTATGATGGAAAAAGCCATCCATCTGCAAATGCCGAGCACAAAGGGCTGTGGCTGCAAGGGTGCAGCGTGGCACGTGCAACGTACACAGCAGTGAGCATTTGCCAGACAAAAAGGACATAAACATGGTAAATTGAGACTCATCGGAAGGAGAGGGGAAGATATTCAAAGCCTCGCACTCCCAGATCCCCAAAACCATAAAATGCAAGTATGTTCTTGGATCCAGAAACGACACCTATGAATCCAGCTACTGCTGCTTCCACACGCACACCTCTTTCCCTTAAAGCTTACATTTGATTTTCTCTTCCAGTGTAAAACCTCAATCATATTTACACCTGCTTTAGGATCTTTACAGACAAAGACATTTAAGGCTGTGAAATCTTGGGAGAAGGTAAAATGACATGGTGGATCAATCAGCTGATGCTTCTTCCCTGCACAGCAGGGGACTCCAGCAAACCTCTTATATTTTGTGCAGAGGCTCAGCTGACTGAATTTTTCCTTTGGCATTATAAGAGCAGAAAGATATTAAAAAAAAAAAAAAAAAAAAAAAGGAAGGAAGTGAGAGAGACCGAGAGACCGAGCGAGCATAAGCACTTATGCACGGCTCCAGGTTTCTCAACTAAAATGAACTGTTGGGTTTCCAGGAGAGAAGCCATTTCTTGTGCATTTCTCGGCTGCGCAATACACCAAGTGCGGGTGCAGAGAAGGATAACAGCTAAATAAAAATAATCTTAAAAAAATAACATGCGGTGGTCACAGAGCCACTCATGCAGATGCATCCTGGGCTGTTGATCATCCAAAATGGTTCTCCTGTGTTTTTAACACCCGTCACCGGGTGACAAGCAAAGCTGAAGCCTTATAAAAGCAGCCATTCAGGAAAGAGTTTTGGGGTTTTCCCTCGCCATGCAAGAAGTGCCTCATCTGAAAATCAGAAGCCACAAAGAAGTGGGTGTCACTGTAAAGGCAAATGGGAGCAAGCAGTTTGGTTGCTTTACCCTTTGAGCAGTGGCAGGGGGAACATTCATTTAATTTCCAACAGCTACAGTGCAATTTTCAAAACATCTACCTCCACCTAACATAATACACTTGAAATACCACATTCTTGCTCATTAATAGTAAATTATGGCACATACCTCCAGCTGTTCTTGAGACCATAAGTCTAGAGGCCTTTGACAAACACATCCTCTGTTTGTGGGGAATGTGGCAGGGCACTGTGATACTAAAAAGCATTTATTTCCTCACATTTCACATGCTTTTCAATATCTTATTTCTGTTTAGGAAAAAATGATTAATTTCTAATACTTTGCCTCTAACATTTCAGGGTTTTTTAGTCTTTTTTTGTGGATCTGCCAAGAAAACGTTTTAGTTTAGAATGAATACTCTTTCATTTTTTCATTCATGTTTTTTTCTCAATAAATATTTGAGCCAATCACAGTTTTTTGTTGCTAATAGTTTATTTAAGGAACCCGGCTCTTTTTGCTTTGCCAAATCATCACTTGTGATATTTATGTATTTCTTCATAACTGCAAAACGTGTTTTGCAAAGCCAAGACACCTCTAAATCCACATACCCAGTCCTTGAACTTTCCTAAGCAGATGACGAGCTTTGCTGAAGGCAACGGTAATTTGGCTATTCCCTGAAAAAGCAATGGATTTTTAGAGCTTGGCTGCACAGAGGGGAGTTGGCTCTGCCTTTACGAAGAAGAACGGTGGAAGGAAGGGAGTTGCAGGACAAGCAAGGAGGCATCCCGGGAGGGCAGCCTGGCTAGATGCATCCTGGTGATCCTGGCTGCACAGTACCAAAGTGGTTTTGGCAGCACAGCTAACCTCTTCCAGCCTTACACCAATAAACCAAATTCCCTTGGGAATGCCTGGTGTAGGAAAAGCGTAGGAGGGTATGCAAGAAAACTGGTGGCTGAGGTGGTATCAGATCTAAAGTCATTCTTCAGAGCTCTACTAATGAATGCATTGGGACCACCTAAAAAAAGGAAAACATCTTCAGTAAAGCAGGAGCACACTTTGCAGGAGAGGGATCCCAGGACAGCTGAGAGCATGTGACTGTGTGTGGCCACAGCTCAAGAGGGCTTTTCAGTTTTTCTGCTTGAAATTCTGCCCCATTTGGGGTTTGTTTTTTCCTTAAGCCACTTTATTCAGTGCCAGCTCCTGAAGAGAAAACTGTGGGAGAAAAGCTCTCAAGGAAAGTTTTTTTTTTTTAGCTTAAATAGCTAGGCCAGCAGTTTACAAAGCTGACAAAGGCCCAGGTTGCGCTCTCCAGGACTCTCAAACCACTGCAGACAGAGTTTTCTCATTTAATTCAGGAGCTAAATTTTGGCTTGCATGCTTCCCCTGTTTATCCGTATCCAAGTGTGGGATGTCTCTAGTGACAGAGGGGATGGGTCCCCTTTCTGACAGGCAATGGGAAGGAGAGGACAAAACTGCCAAAGTCATTTTTGCCTGCCAAATTGCAATGGACGACCGACACGCTGCCATCCCAACCCCTATGGCAAAACCTCCCGAGTACCCTCAGCTCTGCCTCCTCGGCCCCACGCAAGGTGCTCCCGCTCCCCTGGGACTATTGGACTTGGACATCAGTTAGCGGGTGTTGGCCTCATTTGCAGATCCTTGGGAAGGGCTAATAATTAGGAAGAGATTTCCAGAACAGGTTGCCACCCTTGACAGCAGCATGGGAAAAGCAGGTAACTGGCTCGTACGAGTCCATCAGCAAAGGAAACAAAAGCAGCAGAAGCCTCCCTCAAACGATGAAAACTCTTAGGAGCAAGAGTTGTAGAATCTCATGAGTCAAAGGGCTGTCACACCTCATCATTTTATTGCCACTGTATTATGCAATGTTCTTCTAAAGCAAAAAAACCTTAACACCCAAAACCCAAAGCAATCTACTTCACAAGCATTAGAAAGGAAAGATAAAGCAGAAAGAAATATTTAAAAAGGATAATACTTTTAACAAAAATTTTTAGACCCCCATCCTTTAAACCTTCCCACTGTTAGCCTTAAATAGACCCATGGATAATTAAGTATCACAGGTAAGTCTTGCTAAATTATCTAGGAGGTGAACTTCCCATTTGCACCACATCTTCAGTAACGTGATTTACGTTGCTTAAATGGCGCCCACCTCTACCGTACTTCAGTTTTGTGATTTTAAGACTTGAGCAACTATAATTAAAGAGTCTTTTCGGAGCAAGCATGGCACTGTGCAGTGTAATGTGACATTCAGAATACATCAGCGTCACTTTACACAGGAGTTCTGATTATTTTTGCTTGTGCGCTTCAGCCCTGTCATTTATCCCCAGTGAAGATCATCTGCCTCAAACCATGATGTCTCACCTAGTTCAGGCAGTTTTTCCCCACTTTTATACACCTCCATCATTCTAATCATGTGGTTTAGATCTTTAATTCTTAAGGTAAAGACCTACTTTTGTTTGCACACTAATGATTTTACTCATCTATTGCCTAATGCAAACAGTCCTTAAAATAGGGCAGCTAATCAACACGAACATGAGACACAAACATCGAGGCAGCATCATCCATTCACATGGCAATGTATGTCTGCAATGGGAGAGGTTTATATTTTTTTGTTAAATAGGATGCCAGCAGGAACGGAGACTGCTCTTTGATTCAGCGATAATGAGTGAACGTTGCACCAAGAAAATTTACATTTTACCAGTGGTATGAAAAAACACAAAACTATTCTTCTAAGTTCAGATTTAGGCCCCCCAAATACACACTGATTTTCCTGAAGTTTGAGTGCTCCGAAGCTCCTATTGATGTGAGTGAAAATCTTGGCAATTTAGTAAAAGATGACATCCGACATGAAAGGTAAAAGTAGGGCAGGTGACTACCTGTAAACATTCCTCCTGGAGGATCATTTTCTCTGAAGCACGTTAACCCCTCTTCCTCTTCCCTTTCCCCCGCTGCAAGCGAAATCAAATTTTCTTCAGGTTCTGCCGTGTCTCCGTCATTTGGAAACTTTCTGAAAATATATTAGAAAACCTGTACAAGGCTCCGCATTGAGGCAGAAGTGCATTTCTCTGTGCCGATGCCTACCATGTCAAACTATTATCTAGGCTTCCTGCTGGCGGATGCTGCTGGAGAAAGCTGAACTTTGACTTCAGGGGAGGCAGCGAAAGGTAATTTGGTCTGTGCATCACATCGTAGGCAGGAAGGAGGCTGCAGGTCTCATCTAACTCAGACCTGTGAGGCCGCTTAGGAGGTCTGTGGTGGTTTGGGCAGGGGCCGTGAGGCACCAGCAGCCCCACAAGGCTGGAAGTCACCTGGAGGCGATGGGCTCCTTCCCTACTGTGAAGCAGCCTCAGGGACGACTGCCAGGTTGTCGTCAGCATATTGCACTGCTCAGATGGGCACGGGGCACCAGCCGCTCTTAGGGAGATAGAAAGGTGTGTGCATGTATGTGCAGCACCATTTTTTTTTATATATGTGGGTCCTGACACACCAGGTTAAAACTGAAACAGGTTGACAAGGAAATAACAAGATGTAATTTTCTTTATTGGCCAGTTTGGTAGCATGGACAGTACTGGTATTTCTGATCTTTTCTGATAGTACTTCTCGCCTAAACCAGAAACACTACATGGTCTACCAATGCCTAAGGACAATTCCCCCAGCATTTCAGTGATTGTGTGCCCTATCCTGACAACAAAAGTTATCATTTTACTTCTGTCTGTTTGTGTAGTACCAACCCTGACTTCCGTATTTTCTACAAAATTAACAGTACAGGCCATCTCCAGGTGGAAGAGTTACTATCCTGAAGATGGAAAACCAAGCATCCTGCAACAACTATAGCTTTTGGTATCCTGTAATCAAGGTAAAATACTGTTTCCTGGCAGCAGAGGCCCTACATAATTCCTGGGTGCTTTCAGACTGCTGCTAGCAGAGCCGTTCCTCAGCATCTCATATGGAAAATACAACTTTTACTCGTGGGTGGCCTTTAACAAACTAACAAAGACTTGTCCAGCATCATGTTAACTACATTGCTGTTATCCAAGCTATTACAGGCCAGCCAGCCCATCTGAAGACGTCTTTCCCCTAGCCAGAGGACGGGGAGGAGGTGGCTGCTATTTGTACTGTAGTGATTAACAAGGAAGAACCTGAGCTACCAGTACTGATAGCTTTCCAGACCTGAATTAAGAGAAGCAGCTGTCCACTTTTTTCTTCCATAAAAGAGGCACTTAAGCAATTTTTGGTACATTTTTCCTTCTGTTTTTGATGAGAAAAAGTAGTGTTCTCTTTCTCTCATTAGAAACTATTATATAGCAGATAGTGCATTTATAGACAGTAAAAGCAAGCACATCAGTTAACATTTGCAGGGCAAGTATGCAACTGCAGAAACAATAAAAGATTTCTTAAATTAAGGGACAAAAATGAAGCCCCCTTTTGGTTCCTGACATTGGAAATGCAAAGCTACTCCTAATTCCTACAGAGTTCTCCTTTGGTGACTCCAGCTTCTTTATTATCGAGGAGCTTGGCCTCCTTGCCAGTGGGGTGCAGGTCGAGGAAACGTTCTGCTCAGGTGCTCGGGAGCGTGCCATCTTGGCAGTCATACATGGATGCTTCCTTCAAAAAGTGTCTCCAAATCCTATGTGGGTACCAGTTTAATTCTCTTTCCCTCTCTTCCCACCCCACAGCAGTTTATATCACTTGTTTCCCCCCTTCCCTTTTGTTAATTTATTACACAGGGGCAGCGGCATGTGGCAGATGAAAATCATGGAAGCAAAGCTCATTAGGATTCCATGTCCTTTGAGTGGTACATAAAAAAATGCTGTGTGAAATGTCATGAAAGTAGATTTTGAAGTTTTGACAGATGTGAGAAAAGGAGAAATGTTTGCCATTTGTTTTAAAGACACTTTAGTACGTTTGGAGAGCCAAGGGAAGAAAAAACAAGCCACCAAGCAACAATTCTGGATGGATGCGAGTCATTTCCAAAAGTGATGCTGGGGCTGAGAGCAGGCCCACAGGTTATCAGTGGGCCTGGTCCTTTGTACGGGCTATGAAGAGTGGCTATGAAAAGTGGGGTAGAGTAAGTGGAAATCATAGCTCTCCATGACTTTGGGTCAGAGCCAGCTAGCATACCCCTCCCCACAACACTGCAGCCCTTAGGACTCCTCCAATGCAGCCAGCAGTACAAACAGAAATACCCAAATATTACAGGAGCATAAGAGAAAGAATTTATGTGTAATCACTAACCCATCCAAGACAGTCATTGTCAGTGTCATATCTGAACAAAAAGATCTTTGGGTAAAATCCAGTCAGCAGTTTGACAACAGCCAGAGACTAAGTTGCCATCAACCCAAAATTGTCCAGTGGGATTTTAAGTTTTGTTCATGATTTTTATAGGAGAAGAAAGGACGAGTCATGGACACACCAATTTCTTTTGACTCCTAAGCTTGGGAGCTGACTCTCCCAGGTTCATGACGATATGGCTTCAGTGGCTGCATCTTTTGCCCCTTCAGGCTCTAAATGTTCAATTCTCTCCACTGTGGGAAAGGACATTGCTGGTAAGAACAGCTCTTCAAACTTTTGGCCAAACCTACTTGAGCCCAGCAACTGCGTTTCCCCAAAACGGGCTTTCACAGAATCACAGAATGACAGGGGTTGGAAGGGACCTTGGGAGATCATCTAGTCCAACCCCCCTGCTAAAGCAGGTTCTCCTAGAGCGTGTTGCACAGGACATCATCTAGGCAGGCTTTGAATAGCTCCAGAGGAGACTTCACAACCCCCCTGGGCAGCCTGTGCCAGTGCTCTGTCATACAACTCAGGTCCCCTCCAATAAATGATCTTACTCTTTACAGCTTCAAGGCAAAACTGCCTGATAAAGCAGGAAAACCCACTGGGTTCGATGTGGCACAAGCCACCATAGGCTAGGCCAGCTACCACCATGCAGAGCCACCACACGTGCAACCGCTTCTGCGAAATACATCGTTCCTTACAGACTTGTGGGAAAACGAACCCAGAGTAAGTGTTTGGTTAACAAGTGGCATCTATTGCAACTTGGGTGCCAGCAGTGGTACAGCAAGGTTCAGTGGGCATCTGGGGCAAAAAATCCCTCACTCCAATCTTTCAAATAATCTGAATTTGAAAAAATAATTGTGTCATAGCATTACAGCAAGGGACACACAATTAATGTCAGTGTCTACCCCAACAGCAAGAAGTCCAAGTGGAAAAGGATATACTTTCAAATATGATAGGCACCCCTAGTCATGTCCCTGTCCCGAGGGACAGCGTGGCACCCTGGAAGAGCAGGAGCAGAGGGGGTCCAGGTGACGCAAGACTTTTTTTTTTTTTTCCCCCCACATGCAGAAAGTTTTACGCGATCTCAATTTCATGATTCAGTATTTATGAAGTCCAAATTTCTGGTGATAAACAATGCAATAGCACAGTAACACATTTATTTGAGTTAGAAATGAGAAATGAGCAATACCTTATCATGAGGAACTAGTTCTGGTTGAACTATTCGCGGCAGAGAATCAATTTGTTGAATTTAGTCCTTTTGCCTGCTTGTGAATTGTCCTGAAACAGATCACAATTTCCATGAATATGTCCACAGCTCAAAATTATCTGACAAGCAATGCAAACATATTCCAGACTGAATTGCTGGTAAGCTGCTCACTGTGATTACTGCTTAGAGTATTTGATATTAAAAATTGAGCTGTTTTTTCCTTGGGCCCATAGCTCACCTGATTTGTCAGTTCCCCGACTGGATAAGCACAGCTTTTTCAAGTACAGGTATTTACAGCAAGAGTTAATTGCTAGGACTTTCTCGTCCATCCTTCGTTTGCCTCTATCTGCTCAACTTTCTAATCTCCAGAGGCAGAATTTCACAGCCTCTCACAACAAAAATGCCATCCTCGGGCAGGCCCAAGGGGCCAGCCTGGGATATGGGCTAGCGACGTGACTCTGAGGGGAAAAAAAACCAAGCCACAAACCAGCTCCCTCCTTGGTGCTTTTGTTTTGCTACAAAGCCAACACCATGTAGAGCTGATGCAAAGTTTACATAATTAAGGCTACATCTTTTGATGTGTGTTGTTAATGGTCTGAGAGCTGAAGCAAAGTAAGGCAGAAAACGTTTACTGTCATGTTCGCTGTGTGATTAGAAATGTCCAGCCGGCCGGTGGTGTGGCTCTCGCCACGATAGGAATGAGCTGCTGGTATTTTGCGGCTCAGCTGCCTCTGCAGCGGCTGCAGTGTTATAGATGGATCTATCCAAGCTAGGTAGCTGCGATGCCGACAAGGCATCGCGTTGCAGCAAGGACCTCCAGAAAGGCTCCAAAAGCCACCAGTGAATCAGGGAAAATTTGGGATATAGCCCGCCACCAGCCTCTAGTTACATCCGTAATCAAGGCAACTGCACTGGCACAAATTAGCCAGCTGAGATGCCGGGTCTGGTAGCGCAGCAGAGACTGCAATATCAAAATCTCTTGCTATGGGAAGCTGGGAAAAACAGAGATAGGAACAGGCACGGGCACTTCCCCAGCCTCCCCCGGCTGCTCCTGCCATCCAAGGGAGCTCACCCACCCCACAGCCCGCACATCCGCCCAAACTCTTTTACACCGCAGCTCCTGAGCATTAGAGTAAATGCTGACGGGAATGAGCTTAAATAATGCTCTCCAGCGATATCATTTTGATCATCTGTGGACTCAGGAAAAATTTCTATGCTGGCTTACACAGGTTGCGTTTTTATTTGCAGCTCTGTAAGCTTTGGATTATTATATTGAAAGGAAGGCGGCTGCATATAAAGCCAGCTCTGCAAAGCGCTGCAAAGAGGACAGGCTCTCGTTTCAGGAGAGATATGGCTAAAATGCATCTGCCACAGAACCAAGCTGGGAATCCATCACACATGCATAAACTTCTCTGCCAGTAAACGTTACTAATTTCCTCACAGATCCCCCACCGACGTTTTCAACTGAGGTAAATAAAAGACAGCCGAGTATCTAGATTTTTTTATTTTAACCTCCTCAACACTTAGATCTAGTTTATTAATTTATTATATGCAGATTAGCTATTATTATGCAGGTACTTGCATGGCAGATAAGCAAATCCAGGCCCCTGTGAGAAGCGAGCCCTTTCCATTTCAAGAAGTCATCTGTCTGCTAATCCATTTTACAGCGTGCAATCTTTACCGGTTGCTTTTGCCTTTTCACAGGTTTCCTCTGTTTTACAGAGGAGAACATGTTGCGGGGAAGCGTGTTTGTTCACAGCCCACAGCATTACCTGGGCCTACAGCAGCCCTTCGCAGCAGAAAAGGAGGGGTTTTTTTTTTCTTAGTATTACTGCAAGAAAAGTCTACGTTCTCGAAAACGGCATGAATAGGAAGGCTTTTCTCCCATATAATGCAAGCGATACTGAATTCTGTCCTTTTGCGGGTGCAGTGATGTGAAAAATAGAAAACCTGTACCGCCTGACCCCACGGGTCTGCTTTACATCTGGAGAACCGAACGCAAATAAGACACGCCTGGAAATGAAAGTGTGTGCCATTTGGGAGGGAAAGAAAAAAAAGACACCTTTTTTAACATTTGTTCTTGCTCCTGGTTTGGTTTTTTAAATAAATTCTTCAGCTGGAGCATGGGAAACAAAGAATGGCCGTGCTAAGGGCCAGCATCTCCCTGCCCCTTGATGAGGTGCACAGGATGGGGGAAAATTAAGCAGTTTGCAGGGCACCTGCATCCCCTGGGGCACAAGCACACTGCTGGCACCGGCCAAGCACCCAGTGCCCCGCAAAGGGGTTCAGACCTGCTGCAGGTGACGAGAGAGGGATTTTCCAGTAGGCACTGGGTACCCAGCAGCTCCCACTGACTTCGTGTCCACCCCTGAAGAGCTGAGCTGAGACCTGCATAATGCAGGCACATTGGTACTGTCCTCCTTTGGAGTAACCTGCTTCCCACAGCGCTCTGCTAAGTCCTCGCTCACCAAGTTATGTATGGAAGAAATGGCAGCTGCTCCAGCGCTTGGTGTACACCACACTTTAATCAGATTCTGCCTCCAAATACTAATGGCATAAATAGTCCTATGGACTAGAAAGTATTTCAAGAGGTCATCCAGCCCATTTCCTTGATTTAAGGCTGGATTAGTTACAGAATATCGTTCCTGCCAAAGCTAGATCTAATCTGTTCTTCAAGATCCTCGGCCATGGAGATTTGACAGCCTCCGCAGGCTGCTGCCTCACCGTCATTACCATTACAAAGTCTCTCCTTGACGCCTAACTCGATTCTTCCTCGCGGCGATTGAAGGCCAGGGCTCCTCTCCTAGACACCAGAGATGGAGGAGATTATTCCCAGCTCCCTTGCAGTGGCCTTTCATCTCTGCAAAGACCGGCTCCACACCTCCTCTCAGTCCTCACCTCTCCGGGCTAAACACAAATTCAGCCCTTTCTTGGTGGCACATTTCCTTCTCGCCTCGATCCGTACAGGTGTGTGCAAGCAAACAAGATCAGTACGGTTACAGAAATTGGGGAGAAGGCTTGCGCCTAAGTGAAACTGCCCAAGAGAAACTCTAATGTGCTGCCTGGCATTTACACAGAAAGTTGTGCAACTATTTACCAAGCGCTCGGTAAACACGGTTTTTAACCATGGCAACCTCTGTATCATGCAGCCCACATTCGTAGACAGCTGTTTCAAATAAACAGGCAACAGACCTGAAATAGCAACGCACTGCTGCCTTAATTATTAACCCATTGATCTTGTATCGTGTGTAAATAGGAACCTTAGAGACCACTTTTGGAGGCAAGCAAAGTGAATCTTCAGCCCAGATAAAAAAGGGCACCATACACATTATCAGGCTAGGAAAGGGAATGCAAAAATTTGCTTCCTCTCTGAAAAAGAGTATCCCAGTTATCTAGAAAATATATATATCAACCCAAATGCACAGAAAAAACCAAGATGTGACTCACGTGACACAGAATGCCAGGTGCTGCCTTCTGTTACCACCTGCTTTTGCTATTATATGTGTTGCACATATGTACCAACACTGATGATAATTATAACATGCAACTGCTGCTTTAATATCCAGGTACTCATTTGGGGGAGATGACCCCTGGATCAGCACATGGTTTCAACCCACAACTGGTAACATCTGCAAACTGGTGACTCAGTCAGGTGAGTGTCAAACTCAATGCGTTGCACTTGCAATCAGTAGAAGGACGGGTATTAGCAGATACCAAATGGGGACGGTAACTCCTAAATCCACATTGAAGCGTATTTGTGAATACAAGTCTAAATGTCCATAACCCACTGTCTATCATAGAATCATAGAATGTTTTGGGTTGGAAGGGACCACTAGAGGTCATCGAGTCCAACCCCCCTGCAGTCAGCAGGGACACTGCTAACTAGATCAGGCTGCTCAGAGCCCCATCCAACCTGGCCTGGAATGTTTCCAGGGATGGGGCCTCCACTACCTCTCTGGGCAACCTGTTCCAGTGGTTTACTACCCTCATTGTAAAGAATTTTTTCCTTATATCTAGCCTAAACCTACCCTGATTCAGTTTAAAACCATTACCCCTTGTCCTAACGCAGCTGGCCCTACTAAAAAGATTTTCCCCCTCTTTCCTATAGGCCCCCTTTAGGTATTGAAAGGCCGCAATCAGGTCTCCCCGCAGCCTTCTTTTCTCTAGACTGAACAACCCCAACTCTCTCAGCCTGTCCTCATAGGAGAGGTGCTTCAGCCCTCGGATCATTTTAGTAGCCCTCTTCTGGACCCGCTCCAACAGTTCCATGTCCTTCCTGTGCTGAGGGCTCCAGAGCTGGACGCAGTACTCCAGGTGAGGTCTCACCAGAGCTGAGTAGAGGGGCAGAATCACCTCCCTCGACCTGCTGGCCACGCTCCTCCTGATGCAGCCCAGAGTACGGTTGGCCTTCTGGGCTGCCAGGGCACATTGCCGGCTCATGTCCAGCTTTTTATCCACCAGCACCCCCAAGTCCCTCTCGGCAGGGCTGCTCTCGATCCTTTCTTCCCCCAGCCTGTATTGATACTGGGGGTTACCCCGTCCCAGGTGCAGGACCTTGCACTTGGCCTTGTTGAACCTCATGAGGTTCACACAGGCCCACCTCTCCAGCCTGTCCAGGTCCCTCTGGATGACATCCCGTCCTGGTGTGTCAACCGCACCACTCAGCTTGGTGTCATCTGCAAACTTGCTGAGGGTGCACTCGATCTCACTGTCCAAGTCATTGATGAAGAGCATCTCCTGCATCCCTGTCTGGTTCAAAGTCCTGGCATTTCTTGCAGCTGCTTGTCTTTCAAGCTCACCTTTTCCTAGCTGGACACATCGGTGGTGCTGGTGACAAGGAAAACTCTACCTATGGGAATACCAGCCTCTCTGCCCCCAAGTGCCACAATGCTGCCCAGCTGCAAGTTTTGGGCACCCGCCCCTTCAGCCTGAAGGTTTACCTGTCTCTGAGTTGGCAGCACGTCTCAGTGAAGCCACCTGAGTGTGGAGCAGCTTTAAGGATGGTTTCTGAGCTTGTGCTGGCCTCTTGTTAAAAACCCAGTGCTGCAGTGTTATCTGCGTTGTGGCTCATGGCTAGCATATGTGGATTGGTGCTGGAGTGACTCGAGTGGTTCGCTGGTCACAACGCCCTTCTTCGATACCTTTATGCAGTAACTTAACAGGAGGAACATGAAAGAAGGGACATTTTAGGGACATGGTTTAGTGGTGGACTTGGCAGTGTTAGGTTAATGGTTGGACTTGATGAGCTTAAAGGTCTTTTCCAACCTAAACAATTCTATGATTCTAAGATGGGATGGGAGTTTGTTTTTCCAAAAGATTATTTGATCAAAGGTGATTTGGTGAGTGAGAAGAGAGGATTGAGCAGGTATGGCAGGACTCGTGCTCCTCACTGGCTGCGGAGAGCCCGGCTCCTGATGGCAGGCTGTGCTCAGACTAAAATGCAGTTGCTGAAACTAGCAGGAAGACTTTTTTCACAAACAACATCAAAAAACTGTATTTTTGTTGAGATCAAGACACTCAAAATTCAACACAAGAACAAACTTAAAATTAATGTTTTTTTAAAAAAAGCAAAAGCTGCTTTTTTTCATAATTAAGAAAACTTTCAGTAGAAATATACATGTAAACAACATTTTACTAATTCAGATTAAACATGAACTACTCAATACCATCTTGCAATATGCCAAATGACCTTCATGAAAAACTAAGTAGATTCAGCTCCCAAAATGACAGGAGCATGGGATTTCGCTCTGCAGTCAGTCAGCAGGGAAGAGTGTGGCTTTCTCCATAGCTCAGCCCGAACATCATGAGCAGCCATGAAAGCAAAATGGCTGCAAACAGTTCCCCCAATTCACCAGCTCCCATCACGGCTGGGGGACTGCTTCTTGGCCCCCCACAACCCAAATGAGAAGGGGGATAGATGCAACGTATCCCACAGAAGAGCAATATCCAGGCAGACGGGACCACAAGAGGCTGGAGCCGACGCTCAGGGACAGCAAGCCACTTCTATTTGCACGGCACGAGGGACCTGGCCTGCATCCCAAATGAAAGGTGATGCCGCGGTCTAGGATTACAGTCCTGGGAGAAGAGGGAGGGCTGCATCGTTCCTCTGGGCTCCCTCACCGCACTCCTAATTCCCCCCTGGCTCCTCTAACCACAGGTGGAAATTGTGATGGCCTCGCAAAGAGGCGGTATCCACCTTGGACTCAGCCCCGAAGCATCCTGAATGAGCTGGTCCTCACAGCGGTAAGCACCACTCGGAGAGCTAGCCACCAAATTCTTCATTATAAAGTGTGCATTTGGCTGCTGCCTCTATTTTTGGGGGGGTGGTTTTCTATTCCTTACACATGCATGCCTGTCTGCATGTGGGCCACCCTCAGCGTCTCCTATTGCAGTAGCTTGCGTACATATACTCCTACGGAAACACAAGGCAAAGACAGCTGACGGCCTGGGGTACCTTTCACTTCACCTCAATACGTACTCCGTACTTAACACCGTTCATACAGCAAGTCTCCTCTTGATTACCTTGACAAGAAAAGGAAGAAAAAGAGCAAGCGAAGTAAACCACTAGGTTTCTGAGTAGATTATGCAGAGAACAATGAAATAGCTCCCCCCCAAAAAAATCTAACTTTCTAGGTGCAAAAAGGTCAGGTGTGTGGAAGTTGAGTGCTGAACTGTAAGGTGACCTGAGCAAAGCGCCCCGAAGGAAGGGAGCGTCTGCAGGGCAGGCACAGGCAGCGCGCGGGCAGGGCGAGGGAGCAAGGCAGGCGCGCGGAGCTGTGCCTTTATAGCACACCGCTGGTGGAAGAATTCAGTTTTTCATGGTTGGCAGATCACACCTTACCCTAGTCGGAGAGAAACACAGGCAAATACCACCCATAAAAGAGGTTCAAGTCAGCCTTTGCCTACCGCAGGCAGATATGTGCTAACCTACATGCAGAAGGAAATCTGGCTCCCTCGGGACAAATGCAGATGATGGACAAAATACCAGGAGCAGCAAATTGTCAGATGAGTGCAGAATGCATTTAACCCTTTCCACCCACCCCCCAAAAGCCATTACAAGAGCTCTTACTTTTCCCAGACCCCTCCACTGACGCACACATGCAGATGGTATTTGGCCTTATACAAATAAAGGAGGCAACCAGAGAGGAGCAGCTCCAGACCAAGGTGCCTGCAGGGTTACAGCCTACCCGGAGCAGAGCCCCTGGGGCCATGCAGCCTCACAGCCCATCTGGGAGGCGTTGCCTCTCCATAGCAGCCCACATGAAATGCAGATGACATGGCTGAATTACATCACGGCCAGCCACAACGGTTTGGTCTCTTCCAGTCCCAGTGACAGGCAAGTTATCTGTGCCTTCACACAATTACCCTTTTTACCGCTAATTTTTCGGGCTTCACGATAATTTTAGCGCCTGCCTAAATTTTCTCCGCTCCATCTTTCCTCCCTGTCACCAAACAGAGTGTTCCTCATTTTACTTTTTTAAAAGTTACTTTAAAAAAGCCAGCACAGTAATTCCCTTTGAACAGCGAGACCACGTGGACTCACGCCTGAGAGTTTGAACAGCAGCTGTTGCAGAAAATAACCTATTCATTAAGGCTTCCACGGAGAGCCGATCAAATTACTCAATACAAATAATTTATCGGACAATTTTCTCTTTGCAGATCATCTACAGGCAGGCCGCTTTTCACCAATGCAGAAATAATTTTTTTTTTATTATTATTATTTATTTTCCCCCCCAAAAAAAAACATGTTAAAAGTTCCGCTGGTTCACTCAGCGGTTGCTAGGAGCGTTCATTATTTGTGTGTCCGTATTTGTGCCGAGAGATTGGCACATGCTATTGTTTCCGCACTCCGCTGAGATGACCTACACTGCGAAACACGCCTGAATAAAATTGCTGAGGCTTTGTCTTTCCTTGGTAGGTAGCGTACCAGGAGGTGGACGTGGAGAAGCTGGCCCAGGGAATGCTAAGATATTGCAAGCCTGCTTCTCCCCACCAATATGGGATGAGAAGTGGGGGGGGGGGGGGGGGGGGGCAGAGCACTTGACATTATAGATGGATCCCAAATTTAAACCTGCCTGGGTTCTTTGCTGGGGCTGAGACAGAAAAACATATATCTAAAAGCTGGTATCTGTTGGCTGTTTAGCAAGTTTACATTCCATTTTCTCTTGTCATGCTGACACAAATTATTTGCTCTTGTGTCTGGATTGCTATTTGCAAAGGGTGTAGTGACTACCCTTCGCCTTTCTTATTTGATTAACTGTCTAAAAGCCATAGCTCTTCGGCTAAAGTTCCTTATTGAGTGGCCCAGAGCCTGTAAATAACAGAAATTCACGCTTTTTCTGTGCGTGGATGGGATCCACTGGTCTCCCCCATTTCACGCCACACTACCAAGCACGCTGGCGAAGGGCCCACGGGGGGCCCGTGCCGAGCCCCGGGGGCCGCGGGCTCCCCATCCCCGCAGGCCAGGGCCGGGCGGGTGGGCCCACTGCCAAACACAGGCTCGGCCCCAGGGGGGGCAGCTCCGTTCCCCCTCAGCGTGCTAATGCGCGGGGACGTGAGCAGCCACAGGGCGACGCGTGACCGTGACGATTAATTTGCGCCCCAGCAATGCCCCGGTGCCTCGGCCACAGACCCGCTCCTCGGCCCCGAGCACGGAGGGGGGGTCTCTGGGCCAGCAGGCACCCCGGCCCCCAGGCTGCCACCCTCCCGCACCGGAGCCCTGGTTACGGCCCTCAGCTGGCTTTAAAAAGAAAAAAAATTCCCTCCGACGTGTGATGCGGCCCGCGTGTCAGCCTGCGGCGCGATGATTGATGACACAGCTGCTTCTGCAGCCCCTGTCGGAGATCTCTAATTTAATTAATGGCTTTCGGCATGTGCGTAACATAACTCCTGCAGCACCTCGGCGGCCCAGGGGAGCACGGGGACGGCGGGGCGGCTGCTGCCGGCACGGGGGGGTGGGCAGACAGATGCACCTACACAAGGGCCAGATGCGATCGGGCACCTCGCAGGTTTGCATTAACCTTCGCGCAGGCAGGGGCACGTGCAGCCCTCGTTTGGCGAGCATCCCTCGACGGGGCCGACGGCGGCAGCCTCCTAGGCTGCCACACAGCTGCCACGTCCTCAGGAGAGCTGCGAGAAGATGGGCACCACCCGACATCTCACTCGGCTTTCTGTCTGCAATGCACGCGTGGAAACGCCTGGACCCAGGAGCAGGGAGGGGTTTGGCAGGTGAGAAGGAGTCATTTGTTTACCCTTTGATTGACAGCAAGGGGAGATGTGAAAGGGTTAATGGTGTCTGTTCAGCCCAGATGTTAAAAGAAAAAAAAAACAAAAGCTACCCTAAGCTTTCCTGAAACCTGGAGAACTCAGAAGAATGTGGTAGAAATATTTTCCAGTTGCGAAATACTGCAGGATGGCTTTTCTCTTCTACCATGGTGCCTTTGGTCCTTGTCAGGAGTAGGGGATGTGGGGGCAGACTATCGAACAAGAAACTAGCTTAGAGAAAAGCTGGCTAGCATGAGACACACACCCCCCCCCAATAAAAAAAAAAATCCATCCAAGTTTAGAGACTGAACCTGCAGCCAGACTTCCCATACCTAACTCGGTCATACCTAAAGAGAAAGGGTATTGCCAAAATACCGAATAAATTAGCATCGGTTTGGGGGAATAGCTGCCTTGGGAAGGGGAGTTGGGGGAGTTGCCTGCAGGTCCCAGCTCACTGAAATGGAATGTTCTCCCTGGCTTCCCCACCTTTAAGTCCCACCACAGATGAAGGCTCCAGAGTAATCCCTGAGCTCGGTAACATCTCGACAAAATACAAAGCTCAGCCTTTAGGAGAAAAGCTGCTCTCTTCCAGACCGGGAGTTCTCAGTCCAAGAAAGAGCCAACAACAGAGACACTAGTATGGTTTTTGTTTGCTATTGAAAAGAAAAAGAACAAGGGCAAAGGAAAAAACTCAAGAGAACTTCGTTCGACTCCTAAAATTGTCCTTAGCTGAATGGGTTTGGGATAAAGGATAAGCATTTTATTTTCTTCAGCATGCCCTGCAGCATTTGTCCATCATTTTCTTTGAGATGCGCCAGTCTCGTTCAACTCCAATATTTACTGGTAAAGATATTCCTCTATCTTGTTTTCCTGGAATATTTCACCCCGGCACTGCAGTCAGGCATTTCTGAAGAGTATTTGCTTCTGCTCACCAGCCTCTTCAACTTTGGACCAGGTTTTAAAAATAGTAAGCTTCTACTTTTTTTCCCTCCCCCTTTTTTTTCCCCCCCTCTCCTTCCCTTGCTGTTTCCTTTTCATTACCAAGATGCAGTGAGAGAGAGGGAGACAGAGATTCTCCTTTGTTTTGGACTTTCAGTTGGACCAAAGACTTGTGCTTCAGAAAAGCTATGCTGCTCTCCCACCGGCCAGCCTTCACTTCTGCTACGCCTCGTTGCCTCGCCTCCCCACACAAGAGAAAACCCCCAACAATATCATCTCCCTCGAGCTCTAAGAAAGCAGGTAATGATGCATGGATGTGCAATGAAATTTCAGAAATGTGCACTGACTTTTTAGAAATATGCCAACTGTCAAATAAAAAAATAAAATAAAAAATCAGGCCTAAGCGATATTTAAACCATGAAGTCCTCAATAGCACCGACTCTGAACTGCAGCCTCTCTTACAGCACAGCAACTTGCCCAACTTTTTTTAAGATTTACCCCCAGAATGTGACCTGGTGCTTGACCCAAAAGATGGTTGGCTTTTAATTATTAGTCTGTCCCCAGCCTGCTGCTGATCCACTGCCAGCAGCCCTTGAATGTGTCATGTGTAAGGTTTTCATAGGGTTTCCTATTTGAAAAGCCTTCTAAAAAGATAACTTTGGTTGCATAATGACCTGGCCAAATGTGCGGAGATGTCCATCATGAAGCACTCTGTATTTTGTGCTTACATGAAGGCAAAGTGATGGCAATACCTTCTGAGCTAGGTACAGGACCCGAGCTGTAGATGTAAATACATAGACAAGTCAAGAGAAATATGTGTAAAGTCTCTGCGTTGAGTCATACTGCTTTTCATTTTCCTATAGATACATGTATGGCTGTACCATACGCTGCATACGCGAAGATTTACTATCAAGTGGGTGCGCAAATTGAGATAGCTGCACACCATCTCTAGTGGGCGTGTATCTACATATATAGGTAAGCTCACAAATGAAAACACATACATTTTATTTTTGCTTAAGACCACTTTTTTAACATGGCCTACAAGTAATTGTAGAAAGTAAGTATGCACGCGCGTGTGTGTACCCGCAGGGGTGCGTGTGTGTGTGTGTGTGTGTGCGCGTTCCCACTTGCAAACACACCAGCGTGCACACATGGATGCCAGAGCAGGGTAGCAGACAGTATACAAATGCACATTATATATGTTACAGCCTGCACGCACCTGGGTACGAACGTTGAGCCGCGCACGGCAGCCACGTTGTTCAGCCAGCCGCGGGCAGGGAACAGGCAAAGAAACGCCGGTGGAGAGGCCGTCGGGATAGATGCTGGTGGGTGGCAAGGCCAAGCCCGATGGCTGCATGGGCTTGCTCAGCTCCTAATTTTCCCTGCTGGGCTGTGATTGAAAACAAATAGGACACGGTTCACTGCGGAAAGGCTTGAACCGCAGGGGATGAGGCTGGCTGTGGGCTGCGCCTGGGAGCCAGCCTAAACCCGGGCCAGGAGGTGGCAGCCCCGCACGTGGCCACCCCTCCTATCACCGGTTTTACGGATTATTTTAACCGCTTAATCAAATTGCACTCCTCCGCTTTTCACCGAAGGTAGCTCAAATCACATTTGGACAAAGCCATTTTTGAAGCATAGTTTATTGATAAAGGAAAAAATTAACGCACATTGGTGCCTTAGAGAAACCCTATAGAAAAAGGCTTAGAAATAGTCACATGCGTGCCACACATTTTCTGGTTTCTTCTGTAGGGCTTTTCAAACCAGAGCTATTTACATTAACTAGGCTTTGCATGTCCACAGGATTACGGGTTACGCCTCTGTGCCAGGGGACCGGCACCCTCATGGCTGTAAAACGCCGGCGTGCTGCCCAGCTGCCTGCCCATTCCCCTTGCGTGGGCATCCTAGCTGTGCAAACCCCATCATCCCAGCATCCCCGTGCCACTGCTGGACACGTGGCTCAACGGGACACAGAGCACGATGGTGCTCCAACCACCCCATCAATGAATGTATCAGCACCGTCAGGGGACACTGCCATGGGGGCTGACGAGTGTGGTCCCCAGGCGCCTGTGTTTTCCCTCCTCCTCCACACATGATGAAAAAGAAAATCTCTTCTTTGCAATGTTCAGTTGGCATTTGTGAAAATGGTATCACAGGGGATGAAAGCCCAACTTCTCCTCACGTGTAACACACTCACGTTGGCAAAGACGTGGGCTGAAGGGCTCAGAGGGAGGGCCACGCAACAGGAGGGGGGAAGAGACCCTGCGAATTTCCTTTAGTAAAAGGTGAGGGCGGGACGTGTGTTATGTCTTCTCTGAAGCTGCAGGAGAATTGTTTTCACGTGAAATATTTGAAAAGTTTCCTACATGGCTTTCAATCGGTCTTTCGGAAAAAAAAATGTGAGTATTATTTACTTTGTTCTAGAAATATTTTAAGAATTTAAAAGTAATCCCTGTTTTATAGGCATAGTATACTTACTCCCTTTACATATGCTATAAAAGCAAAAATATTTTATATGTCTTATTCAAATCTATAAAATATCATTACAGAAAATTGTTACTTTTATTACTCAAGCTGAACTTTTATGAATAGCTACTCCATTAGATTTATACACTGACTTTTTAGAGTTAGAAATGACACTGTAAAGCACAGGAATAGCTGGGATATTTATTTTAAAGGCTACATTACAAATAATTTTCTGATAACAATTCTTCTTCCACTCAGATTATTACTTTATTGCTCCCCGACTTTTTTCCTCAAACAAATTGCAAGTTGCAAATCCAGCTCTTACAGTGGCAGGTGTTGGAGGAACTCAACGCTCCTTGCAGAGCCTCCAGAGTCTCTTTCCCTGCTTGTCCCCACGCCTGGCAGACATTTGCCACCCAACAGAGGCTGTTCCACTCTGGACTTGAGGGCACGGTCCTGTCAGGCATGGGACACGCCAATGCAAGTCATCATCTGCTCTCTAAGGTAAGAAGCAGAGCCACAGCTCGGAGTATTTGCAGGTGGCTGGAAACCATTTCAATTTGATTATGCACACAAAAGTGTATTTATTTCTGTGTCTGTGTGCTCACGTACACGTATGCAGACCTCACAGACTTCTGTCTGGGGTATCCCAGACAAGGAAATCTATGTACAGTGCTCAAAGGTGAGTCCAGCAGGTCCCAAAAACACCAGGAAAACATCTGCAGCTGTGCTGTCCTCTGGGATTTCCATGTCTTCCCCAACCCAAATCGCTCTCCATCTGACCTTACTGCCTGAATTACTCAACTTCCACACAAATATAATTTCCAGGTCCGGAAGACAAGGCACATCTAACAAAACTGGGTAGCCTTACATCCTGCAAATGCCTCCTTCTTACCATGGCGTGAAACCGTGACAGTACCTTGCATTCCAACATGCGCCTGCATCAGTCACGTCAGCATAAGGTGTTGCAACACCCACTGCTGCTCGCACGCTCTGGGGTGAATGAGAACAAGGACCTTCTAGTTACCAGGACTACCACAAGAATTTCAACAATCCCACTAGCCATGGGCAAATGCTGGATTTCAGGAGGCTGGGAATATGTCTTTGAAGACGGGCAGTGGGCTCATACAGCAGGTTTCCCTATGTAAGGGATTCCCGTTTATTCTTCGGAAGCCTCCAGAGCTGCTTCCAGAGATGATGCTCTGGACTAGATGGACAGCTGGTGGTGCTTTTGCGTCCCTTGGTATATCCCCTCCTTTACCTCCTCTGTTTCTGCATTCAGGCTTTAAGTTTTTTAAGACGCCTAGGGACAGAAACCCTGAAGATAGAAACAGTATTTCAGCCAGCTCTCAAATATTGTGAGGCTTTACCTGGCAGATGCTGGTGGCCACCCTCCCAACCATGCTTGTCCTGGCATTGCCCAGGTTGCTTGGGCCGTACAGCAGGTACCTGCAGTCCTGGCAGCCAGAACCAGCCCCACAGCTTGCCCTAATTCACCCTGAAATGCTAGCAAGGAGAGAGCAGCAGCGCTAAATGCCTGGATGAAAGCAGGAAGGCCTCTTGGTGCATTCAGTCCTCAAAAGAAGAAAACATTTGTATTGCATTTTTGAGCTAATGAGCTCAATCATAGAAAACTTTTCCCATCGAGATGAAAAAAAAAAAAAAGGACTATGGCCTATAACACTCATACCCTACAGCTTCAGGCATCTTATTCCTCTGCCTGTCACTTTTATATATGCATATATAAAAAGTATGATAGCCTGCCACTTTCTACATATAAAAATTTTATAGCGGGCACCAGTGGCGACCACTATATTTTAGTGCATAAAAACAATTTCCATGAGGACACTGCCTTGATTTTGCCTTCTCATAGTTACCCAGAACATTACGTTTAGGGATCAAGATGTTGGTGCTTGTTCTCTACATGAAGGTTAAGGGACAGAGGAGAGCGCTTTCCTCAAAGCCAAATTATTTCAGGGCTCTTTTTCCATACATGAATGAAAGAGTCTTTTCCCTCCATTACTTATAGGAAGTGTTTCATATTCCTACAGACAGCCAATATATTCAGTGGGGTAGGGTTTTTCTTTTTATTTTGGAACAAAAGTAGGTTGGATTTATAGGGATGCAACAAGTTAAATTTGCATACTGAGGATATGCCAAGGAGTTTTTCTTCATCTGTTCTTGAGCAAGCATCTGTAAGAGCACCACACCACCTTCGAGTAGGAGCTAGAGCAATGCTAAACTATGACAAGCCCAGAAAGCATGCAGCAAAGGGCTTGTAAGGCCTCTCGGTCAACCGTTATTGAGGTCTCCTTCCCTTTCTTTTGTTTCATTAGCAGCAACAGGATTAAGGTGTTGGTTGAAATTAAAGAGAGGATTGAGGGAGTGCCGAAGAAAAGCCACCCACGACTGCTTCAGTAGCACTCCACTGCTATCTTCTTGCATGGCTATGAGCAAAGCCATTCAATCCACACCTGAACTTCTCCCGTGAGACTGGGGGGGAGCCGGTGCCTGTCCCACGCATTTGGGGTGCAACTCTCAGGCAGGGCCTACTCCTGCCAGCTCTGGGCACGTTTATGGGGTGTACTGGGAGTAACCACACTGACCATTCAGCCATACTGGAGCTGTGAATGACTAGCAAGGCTTGGGGGCTGAGTTACTTGTGAGAGGGTTTTTCCTCCTAACTGTGTTAAGAGACCATTTAGGAAGAGGCAGTACTGAAGCACCTACGTGTTCCTGTGACACAAGTGAATGAGTAGCACTGCTGAGACAATAAATGCCCCAAAAGCAGGGCAAGAATTGAAAACGAAAAAACCCTCTACAAAAGACAGCACCTCCTTCCACTCCTCCAGAATTTCAGGTTTCAGCCCGTCTGTTTTACCCCCTTCACCCTCCCCGTTGACAGTACGGAGCTCAGCAGGCGGTACAGCCGAGGACAGCTACCCGTAAGTTTGTTTTCTAGCTGGGGTCCGGACTGACTCCTTCCTTCCCATTTGGAGTTTGTCATTCTCGTCACAGATACAGCAAAAGCCTGCAGTTTTCAGAGACCCTCTGTGAGCTGAAGGAGTTCCCCATCCTTGAAAGATCAGATTTATTTCTAGGTAGGAAGTGCACTGGGTATGCGAGCATGGAAGATGAGCCTGCTGTATGCTCATAACCTACTTATTACTGCTTATCTATTAATGAATAAGGCCTCGGGAAGCCAGGTTTAAAACAAAACCAAAATTGATAGCTAGGAGAAATGAAAAAGAAAGTGAATTTTCAAAAGCACTTAGCATCAACTTCTAATGAGCACATTGATTTCCAACACCATTTCCAGTGAAATAGCTCCAATATACGAAATAGGCCATAAATATAGTGACGATCTAATACTAAATTGTAAGCACCTCATACCCCAGCCTTTAGACCAAGGCTGGAGCATGTGACTAAGTATTTGGAGGACTTTTCTTTTTTTAGGACTCAGCTTGAGGCACTTCGCGTTTTCACAAATTGCTCGTAACTTGGCAGCTAAGGCAGCCAGTAATGCCGGCTCCCAAAAGTTTGCAGACACTTCAAAAAAAATCCTGGTGTTCAAACAAAGCTGTCTGAGAAGGCTGGCCATCTTAGATGGCAAAAGGCAGGACGCTGGAAGATAAAAATCCTGCTCAACAGCAACAGGCAGAAAACAAAGTCAGTAAGTACCGAAATAATTTTAAAAGGTCAGTGCTGTAGGAAGCAGACACTGAAAGGGAGAAAAAAAATCTAAATAAATGTAAATCCATTCAGTCTTGCCTCCTACAAGACATTAAATATTTTCCAGCAGCGCTGTGTTAGCTGCTCTGTGTACCTGGGCTCCGAGGAGCGTTTCTGCCTGCTCACACGGCAGCCACCACGGGACGGCAAATGGCCCCATGCCAGGGGCTTCCGAAAGGCAGCTTCTTGCCGACCTCTCACGGTCCTGCCAGCCGCTGCTTTTTTGTCCCCCAGCTAAACTGGGGTGGTGGTTTAGGTTGTGGGGTTTTCCACCCCCCCCCCCACACACACACCAGTGTCCCTTGGCTCTGAAATGAATTCCTCTGGGATTTGAAAGTGCCAAGATGTGCTGACCTCTAGCTTGCACTCTCCAGTCGGGATGTTTTCATGGTGTGTTGCCAAGGTGATGTCAGGAAAGGCTCAGGATGGCCCAGAGCGAGGGGTTGGGGCTAATTTTAGGGAGGGAGGAATTGTGTCAATTGGATGGGTTTGCATTTTGAGGGTATTATCTTAATTTTATATACTTAAGGCATCTATTAAGGCACTCTGAGCCATCAAGACTGGGCTTAAAGCACTTACCTAAGCCTGCGTCATTGAGAAGAGCAGATAAAAATACAGGTGATGGTTGGAGCTTGCCATTAGTAGAGGTTGTGTGCAGGGCCTGGGCACGCAGTATGCAGTGCAGATGACCCTGCTCCGAAATTCACCTTCCCCAGTATCCACATCCCCAGCACGGGGGGCAACACTGGCTAATTTACTCAGGCTTCTGCGAGTTTCTTTTTTATGCCTGCAGGTACTGATGGATGGGACATTTAAAATCACTAGAAAATGAACAAATATTTGACTTTTTTTTTTTTAAACCTTTTTGTTCAGCATTTTCAGGCCTCACTTTACAGCTGGAATAGGTAGTTTATCTCTTTTCCTTGCTATACAACTCTTTACTTAGGTATCAAAAGAAATGCAGGGGGAACAGTAGAAGTCGTGGGAATTTTGGGGGGGTCACACAACAGAAGATGCTGATAATCAAGCTGGAGGGCAAAGCCTGCTTTCTGCCTTCAAACTGTCCAAAGTATCTGCTCGGTTGGTTGGTTGAGCCAGGTTTCTCTTGGGGGGAAAAAAAAGTTCCTTTTTTGTGGCTGGGGCTGGACCCACTCTTGTGAAACATCTGCAAACAGCCCTGGCGCACGTGCCTATGCTCACAGAAATAATCCCCCAGGAAAAATGGGAAAAGAATGGATGTGTCCTGTCCTTTCAGGCAAAGATTGAGAGATAAATAAAAAAAAACTATAGCAGCAGCTACACCGAAGAGCTTTCTTTGGTCTTCTTTATCCATAAGAGGAGCTCTGAGGTGGTCCCCCATGGGCGAAGAGGGGTGCTGCCACCGCACTGTGTGCCCTGCTGGAGCGAGGTGTATAGCATCCATATGTGCTTTAGAGGCCCACGGGGGAGCCTCTGGGAGAAATCTGGGTGGGATGGAGAAAAGGGGGCTGGGTAACGAGACATGGTGTGAATTCAGCCCCTGCCCATGAAAAGTGCGGCTGAGAATCTACTCTTTGGTGTTACTTTTGCAACACTTTGGAGAAATATCCCTTCCCTTGATGAAAACAAGCAGCCTCTCTGGACTGGCAGCGGCAACCTCACGCGTTGCAGATTTACCCAAATGAGGAGATCAGCTCAGCATGAGCACAGCGGGACTGGCCACGGGGAAAGTTGCCTGCATGCATCCTTGGCGACCAAAGCAGCTCCTGGCAGGTTAATTTTTAGCCATGGTGTATGCTCATATGCTGGGCATATGGCGTCCTTCCCCACTATATTACCGTCCTCAGCAAGCAAACATACCCTGGGCCAAAGTCATCCCCAGCAAGCGGAGTTGCACGGGGCTGGAGCAGGACCTGGCTGTGGAACGGTTGTTTTAAGAGGATGCCAAAGTGGGATGTTGCATGTTAAAGAGGGAGAGCGGGGCTAGGGGGACCAAAAAGTGGGGCGGGGGGGTGCAAATAGCTCTAGCGAGGCCACATCAGCGGGAGAGAGGAGCATAAACAGCCGTGGAGGAAAATGAAGGCACAGCATTTAAAGCCGGCGTGTATTTTTGAGGCAGAGCGAGAGACATCTACCGGTCCATGCATCCCCGCTGCCAGGGCCCCCTCCCACTAATTACGGCAAGGTTTCCTCTCCTTTCAGCTGACAGCCGGGGAGCGTAATTAGAGTCTAATAAAACCCCGAAAAGTCACAAATGCAAAAACGGGCTAAACAATAAACACTGGGGGCCGAGGAGGGGCGGGAGCGTGACGGCCGGGTAATGCCTTGGCTAAACGGTGTGCGCTCTGACACTGTCACGCTCCCGGCAGCCCCGAGCGCGCCGGCAGCCTGCTGCAGACAGACAGCTCGAATTAATCCCAGGAGGCGCGCGTGACAGGCGAGCCAGGCAGACAATTAGAGTGAAGGAGGAAATTGGAAATGGCAAAGGTGTGAACATATGTCAAATTACAACTAAATGATAAATTACAATTCTGTCATTGAAATAAGCGGTAATTAAGAAAGATTTCAGCTAGCCCTCTTGGAGGAAAAAGAGGAGGAAGAGGAGAAAGCAGATTTTTCTCTTCCTCCCCCCCCCCCCCTTTTTTTTTAAATAATATAGTTTGGATGTATTGGGTGTATTGTTTCCATCCATCGCGTGCACTGGGGCTGGTTCATCCTGTTTCTTTCCGACTGCGTTCGTGTACTTAAAATATAATACCTTTCTTCCCACTTCCCCTCCCCCTTCCCCATCCCCCCGCCTGGCAGAGTGACGGTGTCAGAAATGAGCAGGGAGCTGATAGCAACCGATAAAAACCCATATGGAGGGATTAAAAAAAAAAAAAAAGCCCACTCCAACCCCCCCCGGTCTGTTTAAGCCGCCACACTCTAATTATTTTAAACAAGCCCGGCGCAGCGCAGCTGACAATTAGGAAACCCTGCTTGCTGGCTCAGGGGATTCATGCGAGCCCTCCTCATCATCGCTGGCTTCACGTCCTTCCCATTTCGGCAGCCACGATGGATGCAGGCAGGCGGGGCTGCCCGCCCTTGCAGCCGCTCGGCCGTGATTCCAACCACGGCTTCGGAAGGCGGCAGCCCAGCCCAGTTTGGGGGCTGCGGTACCTGGGGGCCCCTCCAGCCCCTGGGCACATCCACAGAGAGGTTGTGGGTTTTTTTGGAAATGGGATTTCTCCAGTACCCAACTGTGATTCCCCAGCCGGCGTTATCTGCGGAGAGCCCATGTCAGTAGTTGATGGCACTTATCCCCACAGAAGGGGAAAGCGTGCCCGGGTAATGATGAATGTTTAGCTTCGCGGTAGCACATGTGAAATTAAAATAATATTGTGTAAACAGCACCTTTTTGGCCAAAGATCTGGAGGTGCTGTGTAAATGGAAATGAGGTGGGTGTTTTTAATTATCCACTATACGCATAGGTAGACTTTGTGCCTCCATATGATCTGCTTATACATAAAACAGTTATTGAAGAAATTTATCTATTGACAATAATTGTTTAAAATCCACTAAAGCTGGTTTAGCATACAAGTCGATACTAAATCTCTACAAAGCAACCGGCTCTCTTTGCATTTCATTACATCTATTAGGTTTAATTAATCTGCAAATGGAGTAACACAAAGATTTTTTTTTTAAAAAGCAAGATAGGCTAATTACAGGTCAAAGGCTTTTTATATGCATCCTTATAATTTCTTATGTATACATCCAGTATACACAAATGGGTAAGAGATGGGCTATAGATACATTTGCACATTTACGTTCTGGCTTTGAAATGTAAGTTTTTGTGCCAGACCTCTATCCTTAAACAGGAGAGGAGAAGGGATAAAATAATTCAAAAGAGTTAAATGCATCAGCGTGCTTCCCTGACAGCGAGGTTGGCGCTGGTGACCATCATCAGGGGATAAATCATTTTGCAGCCACTGCAGCCAGAAAGTGAAGTTCAGATCCTGGAGAGCTTAATTAGGAAGCATGTTAAAAGTGAAAGGGTGAGAGTCATGTTAATTATGTGGGGTTCCTCTTGGAGCAAACCCAGGCAGCAACTGTGCTGTAAGGCTAACGTAGCATCATGTTATCCCCTGAATTAATCAACCCGCGTTACTGGTTTGACACAATTGCTTATACAGAAACCCCATCCAAATGCAATTGCAAATTGCAGGTGGAAGCTTGGATTTGATTGTACTTGATTACTGTGACGTAACCGGGTGGTTTGGGAGCAGCTTCATGCTCCGAATGGTATTTCAGGCACCAAATGGGGTGCTACAAGAGCTCTCCAGTCTTGCCACAAACATGCAGCCCGAAGGTTATCACCTGAGGGCTGTTGGGGTTTTTTTTCCGCCCTTAGAAAGGTCCATGGAATTGAAGCCCTGCTCTTGGTTATCCCACGAGAGAGAGATTTTGATATGAGGCCCCAATGGCTTTATAGACAAGCAGACCTACAAGCTTATCTATCTGCTTTGTCCTCTTGTGGAGGGCTTAAATCCTGTTAAAATCCTAATTGTGGGGTACACACATGTAACCTCTACAGTTCCTGCTTCAAAATTAATGGTGATGATGATGATGATGGTGATGATGATGAAAATGAAGTTTAGCTTGAGTAATCCATCAGAGATGGTAATTAGGATCATGGTGACACTTCTAGCTGTAAAGACATAGCTTCTGCTCTCTGAAGCCCTTCAGCTCCCCCACTTAGCCCCTCTGCAAAAACCACCACTGTCAAGAGAACCTGAAGTTCTGGAAATCTCTTTGTCAGGATGATCTCTTTTCAGACATTTGTCCCCAAACACATGTGACCCACCAGCAATTTTTCCTTTGGGAAGCCAACCAGCAGATTACCAGGAGAGGGCACAGAGTGGTTTCCCAACAGGAGCCCTCCCTGGGGTTCAAAGGGACGCAGTTCCCCCTTATGGGTGCTTCCTTGCTCATGCATCGTCTTGCTCAGGCTGCAAGAGGAGAGCTTTGAACACAGAGATCTTTTCTATAGGAGTGGAGAACCCCATACCAACATCTGTAGAAGTCCCAGGGAGAATACTTGTGCACTGCTAAATCTTTTCTAGTGACAAAGACATCAGTGATATGTTTCTCCTACATGCTCCTGGTTCAGGCAGGGAAAACCTTTTTTTTTTTTCACTCTTTGGTGGGCTTGTCCCACAAACCCCATGCCCCATTAGTATTACTTACTCCTCAAAAATTTTCATAAATCAGTTTTCAGCTGTGATATTAGTCTATCAAGATCTGAGGTGCAATCAGTAAGGTTTTACTAAGCAGTCCTTACAAATGATGTAGTAGGGTAGAGTCTGAAACACTTCATCCTTTCCATAATATTAAGCGTAAAAGAAATTAGAGAGGCCGGGGGTATTGGCAGGGAAATAGTTGATCTGACTGGTGATCATGCCATGCTCTCTTGCTCTCTCCATCCACTCACCCCCCGCCCCCCTCATTTGCCTGAAGGGTAGGAAGGTCAGCCTGTACTTACAAAAATACCACTTGGACATTGCTATACAGCTGATGCCGTTTCCAAGCTTTTTCTCTTGGTTTATGCTTTAAGGGCTTCAAAATCCAAAATTCTGCTGAGTGCTCTCAACCCACTGGAGGTGCCAGGAAAGGACCGTCGTGGACATTTCCACAAGAACCTATTTCTCCGGATGGGTTGCTGCCTTAATCCCACTAAGATTTGGTATTGCATCACCAATCCTGAGACAAAAAACAAAAATCTCTCTGCCTTTGTCTGCCTGCTATTTGACGTGGGGGAAAGAATAAAAGGCAGGTAGCATCTTATAAATGTATTGGCCCGCTAGATGTTTTAAAATGCATCATCAGACACCATCATTAGCTACTCCAAACACTGAGTTATGGCAAGGAAAGCAGAGCTTATATGCACAATGAGAGGGAAAACAGCATTTAAAGCCAGGAATATATTTGGCACTGATAGTACTCTGAAATCATTTGGCATGAGAATGCCACCCATTGCAGGGATGCGTCGAGTATGTTGTGCAACCCTTTTGCGGCCGTAGGTCTACAATAGGGTGTGATTATCACACATGGAAAACACATTTGCAGAAAAGACGGCCTGTGACAAATATTAGACAATCATTAGCCTATTGCGGCCGTTCCTTGCAGATTGAAAGCAAAAAGGATAAGAGCAACGCACTAATAATTGAGGCTATTTTGAGAATCTCTGATGATATGTTCCAAAAACCCAAAATAAACTGCATATAAGGTAAAAAAGTAAAGGAAACTGCAGCAAGAGGCAGACCAGCTGTAGTTTACACAATATTCTTTCCACGGTTTAAAAAAAAAATAAAAATCTTGTTGTAAAATACTTTATTTCAACAATCTGGGACGCTATTACTAAAGATTTTCTACCCTGACAAGAGCCTAGCATTACGGCCTTCAAGAATCTTGTATTAGATCACAGCTGGTTTTAGCATTTTGGAAAACCAAGTTTAGCTTCCACCTGAGACTAAAAGACCATAAAACTAGTAGTTTTACTGCTGCCATGCACATTAAATCACATTCTAATAAGAAGCAGTTGACTGCCACAAACAAAGCGGGTTCGGACAACTGCAACCTCCTTCACTCTGCGTTACTCTTAGAGATTGGAAACAGGCGGGAGCGCATCGGGTCTGCAACTAGCAGGCACCGCATATACGTGTGAATTCATAAAAATGGCAGGATAACTTGGAATATTGTTTTATGGCTTCATTTCCTCCCTGTCCTTCCCCCATCCCTCCACTCCTTCAGGAAACCTCCTGCGATAGCGGCCGCTTAACTTTTACGGTGCCTCTCCAGCCAAGCTGTTCTGGCCCTGACTCAGATAGCTGTCTGCAGCTGCTGCAAATTGATTTATCTCCCCGCTGGAGCTGCAGCCGGTGACCAAAACACCAGAGTAATTTAGGATTTGTGGTCATCGGTATAATCTGATTTCCCCCTCCCCCCCCCTTTTTTTTTATTTTCAAAACCTACAGACATTTTCAAGCCAAAGTAATGCTTCGGTCTATCTTCTTCCCACCAGTGTTCTTTGAACTTCATTTCATAACCATAATGCTATGGTAGCAAAAACATCTGAAAAGGATACAGCAATTCGCAGCAAATTAAAAAAGCATGTCCCAGAGTCTACGCAAAAATTTATAGTCAGCAAATGAGTACGGAGAAGCCATACACAAATCATAGTCCTGAATCAGCAAATATTTGGCAGGTATCCTGACGTGCCCCGCAAGCCCAGAATGAAATAAGATGGGGAAAAAAGCTGAAGGAGGAGATAAGCCAGGAGTTGCATTGTCTGGGGAGTAAGCAAGCGCATCTTCCATCATCTTTTCAGGAGAGGAGGAGGGTGCTGCAGACCAGCGTCCACCAACGCCAGCGGCTGTGATGTTCACCAGCGACAGCACCTTCAGCTCCGCTCACCCCTCACACCCCACATTGAGCTCCATAGCCATCGGCCCAGGGCCTGGAGCCACCCTTAGGCACGAGCACACTGTACCCACCCATACAAGGGTGGGACCCAAGGTTTGGCTTCAAGGAGCCCGCTCCGCTCCAGCCAGGTACCCCTCCACCCCAGGGAGTCCGGTGCAAAATGTGGAGAAGCTCCCACTAGGGGCAGCTGTATCAGCACTGGGAGGTGGGCAAAAGTGATGGGAGACCACGTGGGACCCCCGCTGTGGCCCCAGCCTCGTTGCTCCAGCCCTGGGGCCACATTCTCGGCCCCCTTCTCCTTCCTGGTTTGGGTCCTTTGATCTGGGGCTGCATACAGAGCCTGGCACAGGGGGGTCTCTCCCTCCCTTGAGCCTGCAGATACCACACCAATACAGACGCCAAAGGGTGATGAAAGCATCCAAAGTAGCAGGCTCATCCATGACACTGCCGCTTCCCAAATTCGCAGCCAAAAAGGACTATCATTATCCACCCTTAACGAGGCCCTTAATGATGATCCCGTTGCTCGGTGACTGGCGCATTACCAAGAGGTGTATATAACAACATATATGCGGAGCTGCTTATAAATCGGTGACCTATTCTAACTCATACTTGCTGAGGACCTGACCCAAAATATTTATTCCCTTGTGGAAAACAGACACTCCAGGTCTCCTAATGGTCTCCAGTGTTCCCGGCTGACCCAGTTTGGAGTGTAAGCTACACTCAGCCCTATTTCAGTGCTGAACCAGTTCCATCAGAAATGGTTTCCTTTAAAACTGCTGCTACCAAATGACATCCTATGAAATGTTTAATTTTTTTATTTTTTTTTAAGAGAGAGCAAGTGAGAAAGCGAATGGAACTAATCAGAAAACATACACTGGGTAAGCCGAAACGGGCATTACGTAACATCCATAGAGCTCCTAATTAATTCAGATTCATTCAGATTTTACAATCCTCTCCAGAATCAACATTTCTTTTCAGATGGAGGGGAGAAAACTATAAGCTAATACAAAAATACATGTAACGGCAGCTTCTGAGCATATTAATGAGCAGAAAAGTAGAAAAGGCAGGATTTTTTTGGAAGAGCAAAATAGCATCTACAGTGATAGATGCAGGGTACAGCAAAATAGGTCAGTAAAGGGAAATATGTGTAATGAATTATATAAATCTGTATGTATAAAAATGAATGTATTGATGAAAAGTGATTTTAAAACGAAGGCTCAGATACAAATCATTAGTCCTATGGCCAAGACTAATATGTATTCTGCTGTAATAAGCGATGCCATTACGAGTGAATAACAATGCTGTAATGGGCGAGGAGCCTCGCTGGGGGAGGGGATTGATTATCAAGCAGTTAGGAAACCTTTGCTCAATTATTCGCGTAGTTTTAGTCGCCTCGGGTGCTGGCAGGGGCCGTTTCCAAAAGGCAGCATCGATGCCAAGGAACACGAGGAGGAAATTCAAAGTTTGGAGCAGTGACGGGGACACCTCTGCAGGGACTCCGGCAGGGGCTGGGCTGCTGGAGCTGGGGATGGGGGGGTGCTACTGCATTGGGTGAGCAAAAGAAATCGCCCTACTCTTTGCTGGGTGACTAGAAAGGACCGCTGAGCGCTCGAGGACAGAGCGTGCGGGCAAACCTCCGGCCGCATCCCCCAGTGCATCCCCGGCCGCATCCCTGGCCAGCTCGCCCCTTGCGTGTGCTGCCCAAGCCCGGCCCGCCTGCCGCAACCACCCCCTCTGCTTTTTGCACCTCTACTGCTTGCCCAGCAGGCAGGCATCGCACACGAGCCCTCCTGCTTCCCCTCCTTCACGCCATCTCCCTCGGCGCCAGAGCCCTCCGGCCCGCGCAGCATTGCCGTACGGGAGTGACAGGGCCTGATATGTGCTGTCTTCCCGAATTGGCATCTCCGCGGCCATGAGGGAATGGATGTGTAATGCTGCGCTGATACCAGCCGAGCAATATAATGCGGTGCCGTTAGGAGCATTACTCATAGCTGATGAACACATACCTTTTCCAGTGAAACACATACATTCCAGAAAGAAATGCATAGATCATTTGCTGAAGCACATTTATCATAGCAAAATGTGTACCTCAACTAATGAAACACATAGATCATATAGTAAAATGATTATGCTCATACCTAGCAGGCTCAACCATTTATTTATTTTTAACCAACTTATTTTGGTTAGGAGGCTGAGCGCGGCCCTCCTCCTCCCAGGGATTAGCAGTCCAAAACCCATTCTTTCTTCGAAAGTGTATTTATTTTCCCATGATACAAATGCAGGTTCCCATCCCAAGCTTGCCAAGAATAAATTAGGAGGGAGCCCTCTCTTACAGGAGCTGAGCATCTGAGTTGAAGCTGGTTTTGCTATTGAAGACGGATTTTGCTACTGTGTCTTAGCGGGTGCTGCATCTGGTATGCTTGCTAATTGAAAATGATGTCTATGTGCTGCAAAACATTTTAGGCACTCTCCCTTAAATGTTGGGTTTGCTGCCCACCTGAGACAACTTCTGCATCCTTATTAGCATCTTCAGCCAGAAACAGGTTGAGTCAGTGCCCCTCCAGGGTCAGCCATAAACCAGCTGGTCCCAGTACATAAATTCAGCTGGCTCCAGCTCACGCTTGCCCTGAGGAATGAAACGGGTCAAACACTTTGTTTACGACTGAGGAATCCGGTAGTGCACAACCGTAACCCCAGCTCAGCAATGCTGGGAGCGGGTGTAAATCCCGGAGTTATGCTGTAGCACCAACATCATTCACACACTGACCAACTGGGGAAAAAAACGACGCCCTGACTCATCCTGGTACATGGGATCCCGGCAGCAGCCAAAGGACAGCCGGCCTCTTTCATGACTGCTTGTTTGATTAGCAACAAAGCTGTGTTTTGGGAAAAAAAAATGAAAAAAAGCGTGGAGCCTGTATTTTATTGGACTGGCCTTTCTTCTGCTGAATTGCATCTCTCTGAACAACCAACCTAGGGGAGGGGGTTAAAAAAGCAAATTACTTTGGGGAGTGAGCAAGGAAGGGAAAAATAGACTGACAAAAGCAAAAAAGCGGCAGAAGATCAGGTACGGAATGACTGCACTCAATATCCCTTTCCCCTTTTTTTCCCCTGAACTCCATTGGCTTCCAGTTGTCGAGGGTATCGATTTGAATTTTTTTCATGTTAACTTTTAATTGCCTAGCTGCAGCTGCAAGGCAGCGCCTTGCTGAGCCCATTCCCAGCTACCTTCCCGGGCGCCCCACAGCCCCAGCACCCCGCGCTCTCCATCAATAGGAAATCAAGCGGCTGCTCACAGAATAACTCTGCCTACTTCTCGCACTTAGCAGCGAGGCTTTTTCAGCTTGCTCGCGTGTCACCAACCTTCGGAGCAGCTTCACCGTCCAACTATCAGCCCTGCTGGAGACTTTTTATCTTCCTTACAAACTTATCTTTCGAACATGCTTTTTAATGTGTAATCGTTGTTTGCTTCGGCAGGGGAGGCTTCCTTGGGGCTTATTGTGCTTAACTGGCCCTATTGTTGTGAGCTTTTCCGATAGAAGATGTTGCAAAAATACATGCGGGTCGGGCTGGATATTTGCGTTTGCATTTCATGGAGATAACGGCATTTTCCTTAAGTTATATGAGGCCCATTTCATTATTCCGTGAACCTCTCGGTGAACCTCGGGCTTCACTATATAATTTATGGTCCCTGATACAATCCGACGGTGTAATCTCATGATTTATGTGCTTCATTTATAATTTGATCATTTCGGTATAATACATGTTTTCCTAGATGATTTATGTACTTTCTCCCGTGACGTATATGTTTCATGCCATGATATACGTATTCATCAGCCGCGTGTTATGCCCCTGATGGCACTTTCCCAGGGAGGAAGGTGGGACACCCCAGCCCGAGGCCAAGTCCCGAGGTTAATTGCAATCAATTCACCTTCCATGCAATTACACTTTCATCTGCACGCGCCTGTGAAGTGAGCATGCTTAACGCTGTATCAGCGGGAAAGCAAATGTGCCTCTTTTCCCCTCAGAGCCAATAAAGCCAGCCGTGGCATAGGATTACAGGGGGGCAGCGGGGACGGTTTAGTCCTCCTTTCTAACATTTCCATTGAGAAGGTGCTGAGAATAATTAATTATCTCCCCGTTGTGCTGATTAACGCAGGTCTCGTTTCAGCACGCCGACAGAAGAGTATCCCGAACGCTGACGAGGCAGCAGCAGCCTGCTCTGATTTCAGGAGAGCATCCTCGTGCAGCACAAAGCCCAGGCTGAAGGGAAAACTTTAGAAAAACAAACACATCTCCCCTCCCTAGCTCCCTGTGCCCCCAAAACGAGGGCTGGAAGGAGCCCCGGGGGACCATCCTGTCTGCTTACCCAGTGGGATCAGCTGTGCCCAAACTCTTCCCCGCAGCAGCCAGCCCAGGTCACACGCTTTCTTCCAGTGCTTTGCACCTTCACTGCCTATCTCCCTCATTTCCAACCTCCTGGTCCCTTCCTGCCATGCAGACATGGCTCCTGCTCCTGTCTGCAGCAGGGAGAGCATCACTTCGCCCCCCGCCTTCCTGCACCCATCATCTGGGGAGCCACAGCCTCAGTCTAAATAAACCCCGCTCTTTCCACCCTCCCATGCAGGACAGGCTCCCTGGACTGCACCATCACCCTCAGGGCTCTCAGCTGACCTCTCCCCAATTAATCCATATTTTTTTTTGAATGGTGGTCCTCAAACTGGGGCAAATAATGCCAGCTGAGCCCTTGCTAGCGCTGGGCGGTGCAGAAAGCCTCACCCGCCCGTGATCCCCTGCTTCGCTTCACCCCATGAGGCATTTGCTTTTTCCACAGCCGAGCTTCGTGTTCAGCTGGTGGTGCTCTTCAAACCCAGCAGATCCTGTTTTCCTGTCGATCCGCTGTTTTGCTAGGGGTTCCTCACCAGGGGATGTGCACCATTTATTCCTACCTAAAACCAGTCCTTTGCTCTTGCCCTTACTGAACCACATCGCCTTCTCCCCAGCTCTCCCCGCTGCCTCCCACAAGCGTGTTGAACCCCTGCCTTCCCGCCAGCTCCCCACCTCTCCTCCCTCGCCGCCTCTGCCCTCCCTCGCCCATCCCAAAGGGATTCCTGAAAACGCCGTGCATCCCACCATGGGGATGGGGCACACGGGTAACAGCTCGTGGTGGGCAGCTTTCTGCCTCTTCCAGGCCATGTCCCCGTGGCACCTTCAGGAGAGTGTGGTGTGAGACGGCGTCAGAAGCCTCACTGAGCAAAGATATATGATATTCATTGCCTCTCCACAAGGCTTATTGCCCTGTCATAGGAGGAAATAAGGTGAGTTTGACATGATTTGTTCTTGACAAATCCCTGTTGGCTGTTACTTATCTCCGTGCCATATTCTAGAGGCTCATAAATAATTTGCTTGATTATTTCTTCCAGCATTTTTCCATGCACTAAGTAGACTGACTGGTCTACAGCTCCTTGGCCTCCTTGGCTAGCCTTTTTTCAAAGATGGGCACTCTGATTATCGCCTCCCAGGGTTTGGGAACCTCCCTTAGTCGCCACCAGTTCTCAAAAAAATTGCCAACAGCTAAATGACTGTTTCTGTGAGCTCCCTCAGATCCAGTCTAGTGGAAAATACCCTGCTGTCGTCTTCTTCCACCCTAAATTTGACCTCCTGATTGCTGAGATGAACACTGTCAACCTAAAAAATGTTCATTGGCGATGACATGGGTAAAGCTGGAGGAAAAAAAAAATATACAGAGTGCTTTTGTCTTCTTGACATCACCCATTGCTGGCTTTCCCATCTCATTTAACAGTGGGCCACCCTTTCCTGGTCATCATGAGAAGTAACTGAAATACTCATGGAACATATGTCTTTTCTTCATGTCATTTGCAGGTCATATCTCATTTTATGCCTTGGACCTTCTAATTTTGCGCCCGCAGCTCCATTGTATTTCTTTTCTGTTCACTGACTACAGCCCTACTTCTCCAAAGGTTTCATTGACCAAATCTTTCAGTTTATTGATGTCCTTCACTGTTCTTTTTCTTTCTATGAATTACAAACAACATCATTTTATGCTTTGACTCTCCTAACCCAACTTTTAGCTTTGCATTTTAAACAAAGTATTTCCTGTTGATAAAGTCCACTTGTTTTCCTTACTTTCTGTCTCAAACACCTCTTCCCAGCAAGCCCAAGGCCACCTTGGACAGGCTGCATTGTACAGCATTCCCTGTCCGACAGAAGCAGGGGTCAACACTTCAAGCTGTTAACTTTCACCATTTTCCATTAGTTGCTCAAATCTGAGCTGAAACTACACACAGGGTAGACTTGCAGTTGATACAGACAAGATGACGTGCATATCTGTGTCAGAATAAAACGTTACCCTTTCGTCCTTAGAACTGCTCAATGAAATGTATATATATCCTCCAGTACCAACGCTGCTCATTTTCAGCTATCCCAGCCTGCAAGGTAGCGTGCCAAAAGAAATACCAACAGACCTTAGCTTTTTACCTCATGATGAGACAAAAGCCCAGAACAAGCTTGGTGTGTTAAAACCCAGCTGTGTAAACAGTAGGGAGCTGGCATGTGTGTAGATGCTTTTAAGCATAAGCCAGATGTGAATCCAGCCATGGTGCAGCCCTTCTGAAGCCAGGGGCTGAGAAGCAGGGACCTACACAGCCCCCTCCGCTCCACTCCCTCCGCCACGCAGGAACGTAGGCCGTTGCGTTCATGTTGACCAACGCAATGGTCTGCGTCAAGGAGGAACATCCCTAGATTATCCCAAAACCTTGAAATTAAAAATCAGTTGGGGGGATTTTGATGGTATCTGCTGAGGACTCCCTCTTCAAGAAATCCTGAGCAGAGAATACTTCTTAAAAAAGATCTTTGTTTAATTGGGAATGATGCAAACAGTATTCAGGTCTGCACTATAAAAATTAAGAATAAAAAAATAACAACCCAAACCCCACAAAACTCCCACAAAAAAACATGCAGCCCCTCAAAGACTGTCCTATACTTGTGAGGAGCTGTGACTAGACCAGTTTTGTTAGATACTATCCCCAACAATTAAAAGCATCTTTCCAGCATGTGGTGCTTAAGAGATCATATCTACATGCCAGAAAAGCTCAGGCCACTTGTATCTGAGATTAATTACCGTACTGGATAGGGAATAAATGTTGCCTCGGTACAAGTGTCTTAGTAAAAACCAGTCACCCAAGGACTGGTCTAAGGAAGCAGCCATCAAACTCCCACCATGTCAGAAAAGACAAAGAAGGATTTATTAATTCCTGCCTCACTGGGATGAGACCTCTGAGAGCGCCAGGTTAGTGTGCATCCCCCTACTTACTGCTATTTTTCCTTGGCCTTGCTCTCCAAGGGGCAACGCCAAGTCTGCTCACTGTCCGTGGTGTGTCACCCATAACCAATCCATCACTCAGTGTGGCCCACAGACCTCTAGGTTTTAACAATTTGGGGGAAACGGGAGGGGAAAAAAGGTGCATTGTGGCATGTGGACACACACTGAGCATGACAGCCTAGAAAGACATGAATTTTGGAGAGAAAACTCTGTTGGTAGCATGTCTGGGTTCATGGGAAGGCTCCAGCCACCACAGCTGTGAAAGAGCCTTGTGAGGAGGGAGGATGGCTGGCAACCCATCCCAAACTGGCCTGGGCATCAGGAGCCACCCCAGTGCCAACAACAGCCCTTGGCAACCCCAGGCAGCTGGCACAGACCCCAGGCAGGGCCATAGTCCTGCTGCTGGCCTGTCAGCTGTCACTCCTGTCAGGAGTGACGTCATAACCGCATGCACCAGGAATGTGCCAATCAGTTGCTCGGTGAAAAGTGACCTCACAACCTCATACCTCAGTCCCCTGCCGTCCTATGAGCTGCTCTGACAGAAGGTACATCAAAACCACATGTTCTGGTCTTGGGTCTGCTACTGGCCAATCAGCTGCTTAGGGAAAGGTGACCTCACAAGCACATGCCCCAGTCACGTGAAGGCTGCTGACAGAAATGACCTCAGAACCACATATTCCAGTTCTGGGTCTTCTGATGACTTACCAGCTCTTCCCACAGAAGTGAGCTCACCAGCACATACCAAAGCCACTGCCTGCTACTGGCCTACCCACTGCGCAGGCAAAAATGACCTCACAAGCACGAATACTGGCCAGGTTCGCCCCAGCAGCTCTCCAGACCACCCTGCATGCCCAGCCTTCTCAACCCACTTGACTGCAGCGATCTCTTGGCCTTGACCAACTTTAGTCCCCACACAGCAGCTGATAACAGGTCTGAATACAGATTTTCTCATTACTGACAAGAACCCGTTTCCAGCTAGAGTATCAGGAGCTTCCTGACCATACCCACCACCATCAGCTCTTACTCTCCTGCGGCACTTCTCCAGGTGTGCTTCTAGTTCAAAAGTGACGCCAGGGAAGTAACGCAGAGGGCTTGGTCCCATCAGAGAGGCAGAAAGCTTTCAGATGAAACAGCTGCCACCTTCAAGGATTTGCACGGTTCTCACTAAGGAGCAACAAAGAGTGCTCCAGGGGAGCACCGAGGTGGGAGGATAAAGTGTGAAGGTTGACAACCACAACTTGGGAATGAACAAAGTCATTTTCCAACCTAGATAATTCTACAATTCTATGATTCCTCCAGACACAGAAGGAAATGGGGCACTTGTGTAGAAGAGACTGGCCAAGGGCCAGCAATGACCTCACCTCAATAAGTTGGGTCTGTTTGCCACTTAGATGGAGATCTTCAAAAATGAACAAACAAAAAAAAATCAAACTCTGAGGGGGATCAGGTCCCAAGTTCTCAGTAGCAATCTTGTTCAAGTGGTGAATGGATGGGCAGGTGCTGGGCTGGAGTCCTGGGTAAACCAAAAAATGCAGCCAGGTATGTGAGGTGGTATATAAACCTAAAATTTGGTTTTCCATTCTGTGTGCTTACTGATACAGATCAAGCTGTAATTGCAGTAAAGACCCCAGTTCTTAAACACTTTTGCATCAGGTACCCTTTCCACTAGTTTTTTAAGGTCAATGAATATGTTTTTTTCAGCTGTAACTTAATTTAAAGTAACCAGTGGTAAACAACAGAGGATAAACCCAAATCTTTTATCTTGACGAAGATAATTAAGGGTTTATAAATATTTTATTTGACAAGTGAGGTCCTTGGAACAGCTGCATTGTGCCCAAACGCTGAGTTCCACCTCAGACAAAGAATGAATTTTGCAGGTGGGACTTGGCTCCAGGCAGCTGCTCAGCTGAATAACCTCACCAACAGTGCAGATGTAACATGGGCCTAGTATCTTCCAAATGTCAAAGCGCTGGGCTGGATACAGACAGTTCCCACCAAACTCTTCTGCAAAATAGCAGCACTTGGCTCAGCCAAGCACAAATCATAAGAAATTCTGAGGTTTATGGTACGGGAGGTTGAACCTGATGAAGAAACCTCCTTGCCACTGTCACCATGTAAAGAGATTATTCTTAATTAAAATGCAAAGCATGAAAGATCTGATGGTGGCTGAGGGATTCAAACCAAGCAGGTTTGTTGCTCCCATCATAGCTCAGCCTTTAAGAAGCGCAGAGCACATTGCCTGCTCCATTCCACTTCATAATACCACGGAGCAGACAGCAGGTTTGGAAGATACATGAAGACTGGATGGTGACCACATTTTAAGTCTTCTAGGACAGGCCTAGCAGTTCAGATGCAGTTGCAGTCATTGAAGCTGACCATAAGAAGCATGAACAAATGCACTGACATTGTCCAGAAGTGAGTTTTGTTGAGGCAGGAGCAGCAATAGACCACCTACAATATTATCATTAACAAACTGATAGTCAACCCTCTTTGTATCTCATTATCTGAACAGGTATTTCCTCAGACCATGGCACAGATGTAGCCTGTAAATAGAGCAACATCATAAGCCACATTGATTTAAAAAGAACTCCAATCTTATGGCATTTGCCATTGGCTTTTTTTCTGGAAGGTTGGTTTCTTTGGTTGTCTCCTGTAGGCTTGGCCAGCCATTTGTTTTTGCCACCTTGAGAGGCCACGTGGCTAGCGCACTGCGACAGTGGCACTCTAGGCTTTTAACTTACTTATTAAATCTGCAATGGAAATACCAAAACATTTTTTCATCACAAAGTAAGTAGCAGCAGCAAAAGATGGAAAAATAGTTTGTCCATCATGGTGAAACATAAGAGGTTTCAGTTGTATATGAGGAAAAACTCCTTTACTTTGAGGGTGACGGAGCACTGCAACAGGCTGCCCAGGGGGGTTGTGGAGTCTCCTTCTCTGGAGATATTCAAAGCCCGCCTGGACGAAGTCCTGTGCAACATGCTCTAGGAGAACCTGCTTTAGCAGGGGGGGTCGGACTAGATGATCTCCCGAGGTCCCTTCCAACCCTTGCGATTCTGTGATTCTGTGAAGACCTGCTCATGCTGCCAGAAGTACAAAGCAGCAGGCAAGAAACCAAAGCCAGTCTGATGTGAATAAACTTACATATGACTCTTCCTGCCAGAGACTTATTTGCTCTCTGGAGAGAAGGTGTGGGGCTGACTGGGACTGCTCAAAACCAGAGACAAGTGGCTGAATGCAGCTGGTCAATAAAACTACAAATCGTCTCGACGGCCTCTCCTGTGACTGCTGGAGCTGCACAAGGAGACCTAAGGTTCCCACCATTCACAAGGAGCATCTATATTTCTTGTGGAAACTCTCATTGATATTCCTCAACTGGCACAAATTTTTATCCCTTTCCTCAAACCCAAGGCCGGGCAGACCATTCATATTACACTTGTTACACAGCTTTTAATTTTTTCTACTAGAGCCACAGCAAAGCAGTTGTTAATGCCTCCAAAGCTCTCACAAGAAGGTGGTGGATGTACAGGTGGTAACTGCAAGTGGCCACCGCCAGCAACCCATGAAGTGCTCAGGTGGGAAGATGTACCCCGTTTTCCCTAACCAGCCTTGGCATCGGCTTAAGCCCTGGTCTGGAGATCACAGAACAAGACCAATGTGATAGATTTCTTCAAAGCCTTGGGAAAGCAGCCCTGGGTTTGTAACCTAAGGATTCAGAGGACAACCTTCTTGATCTTGTACAGACCTGACCGTCGGTGCCATTTTTGTAAAGCTCGCCTTTAGGGCAGGTAGGTGCGTTAACTGCAGCGCAGCACACTCGGGGCTGGGAGCGCCCGTTGCCAGAGTTTGCAACTCGGTGTCCCTGGAAAGTACAGATGTGATGCAAAGAGGTTTTTCGAGGGAGCGCACCTGTGCAAGCTGGGAGATGTGTGCCGCTGCAGTTTCTGACCACCGATGAAAGCTAAAATCAGCACAGCCACCCACAGAAATGGGCACTTCTGCTAACAGAGGTCGGTGCTAGCCAGCAGTCCTTAGTGGGGGCATCAAGGCAGATGCCTGGGAAGGTTCAGCAAGATGAAAGCATGATGCTGAGGTGCTTATAACCATTGCACTTCTGAAGCACAAGGAAAGAAGAGCTCTGATCTCTCTAATGACACAGCACGGCTGGTTTGTACTTTCCTCATAGTTTATGAATCTTTCTCCTGACTGCAGAAACCCAGGAAGAAGCAAATTTATCTTTGCTCTCAGGAAGCATCCAAAGACAAGACCAACAGTAAGTCTGTAAGGAGCCCACAGTGGCTGTCACGAAGCACCCATAGGATTAAGAGCACCCATTGCCAAAGAGCTTGAAACTAGGTGTCCAGGAAGAGCGCAGGTGGGCAGCAAAGAGGTGATTAGCACCTCCCATCCTGTGTTGATCTGGTCTGGGACTTTTTAAGCACCAAGAGTGGATCAGAGGATCCACTCCTGGAAATAAATCCTCCACTCAAGTAGTCAACTGTGAAGCTGACTTTACTGCAGCTTGCTGTTCAAAGCAGAAATGCCTTCCAACAGCTTCAAGATGCACGTCAAAGACTGAAGTGGCTACAAATTCAGTTTTTGGATGGGAAGGCCTGAGCTGCTCTTTGTGCTGCTCCATCCAGTTGCACCAGAGTCGTGACCAAATGGTTGGGCATGACGATGTGGGCAGCACTCAGTGTACGTGAGGACAGCTGGGATGTCCTGGTAGCACCACGGCTGTGCCACCGCAGCCCCCACGCCAGGGTGGGCAAACCAGAGAGGGAAAGATGAGTCCCAGCTCACCCTCCCCAGGCAATGCCAGGGGCAGATGGGAGGAGGAGGCAGCCGAACCCTGAGGGGAGGTGGGCACCCTTCATGCTCCCTCCAGCATCCCACAGCTGGGCCATGAAGGAAGCCCCCGCTCTCCTTGCACCAGGGGAGACCTGGTGGTCCCAGCCTGAGTGGCTGCAAACCCACCCAGTGCTACCTGCTTCCCGGCCACCGTGCCTGCCTTCTGCTTGCCCCACGCTGTAGCGGTGATATTTTGGGGGTGGCGGTGGGGGGTGTGTCCTTCCCCAGGTGGTGGGGAACATCACAGCACCCACCAAGACTTTTCTGACCCGCTCGCTTCCCCAGCACCCTGTGCAGGCTGGCAGGTTTCCTCCTGCATGACATCCTGGCCACCACTCCACCATTTGAGGAATACAGGGAGGCACCTCTGGCTGGGAAACCAATGTCCAAACAGCTAAAAAGAAAAAAAAAAAGACAGCTCATGTCCCTCAGGCACTGCTCGCAGCCTCTCCTAGCACAAGGTACAGCACCTTGCTGGCTTGAGGGGCAAAAGAAGTGGCAAAAGCTGCTCCTCCCTTGCATTTTGCAAATTAGAAAACAAGCCTCAAATGAGTTTTCGCCTCCCAGGCAGGAGCCAGCCCGTCCCCATCGCCTTGCTCCGGGGGTAGCAGGCCGGCAGGCCTCATCGCCCCACACCGGGAGCAGGGGCCCTGGCAGAGGTGGCTCCATGTCTCACATGGCTTTTTAGGAGGGACTTTCCTGCTAGAGACACGCGGAGAGGACCCGGGTGTATCGGTGCGGCGCAGGTGGTATAGCGGTGTGGGGTTAATTGTTTGAGGCGATGAGTGAAAAGCCGCCCCTCGCTTGGGGGGGGTTGAGCAGCGTGGGAATATTGACCGGCTGTCGGGAAGAGTGGAGAACTTTTCCTAAAAAAAAAAAAAGGGGGGGGGGGAAGCAATGGGAGTCATCGTCTTTCTCTCGCCCACACGACGCCCGCAAGCTTTTGTGTCTCTTTAGCCGCAACCTCCTGGTTTTCTTTGTTGTCGGAGCGCATTTCACTCTCGTGTCAAAGTGTGTCAACCCTAACCTTTCCCTCCGCGCCGCTGGCACCCCTCCAGCCCCAAGCGCCCCCCCCCCCGCCCCCGGGTACAGCCAGCCACAACACCTCCCCGCATAACGAGCGCAGGCATTTCCTCCCCATCAGCATATGCAGAAAGGTAATTAAAACTGTTCAGGTATTTTTGTTGTTGTTGTTGTTGCTTTCCGAGGCTCAACAGCATAAACGCAACTTCTGCTCAATTAAGCTCTGGGATAAAAATAAAATAAAACAAGGTCTTACGGCGGTTCTTTATTTCTGCACATTAAAGCCAGAGCCTGAGATTTACCGACGCCCTCTCCCACCCCCCCTTCCCCATGGAAGGAAACCTTCAAATAAAGATGTCTCCAGCTGAAATGACCATTATTATCCACACGCAGGCACACACACACACACACGTATATATATAATGCATATATACACACGCACACGTACCTATATATAAACCCCAAATCTGTTTGTGCCTCTTCCCGCTAATGCTAAGGGTACATTCCTCCCCATTACAACAGCATTTGCACATTTATAGGAGGAATAAAGGGGAAAAAAAAAAAAAAAAGATGCATGATGCATGCGGAGGAGCCTTTCCTCTGCCATCCAGAGAAAGAAGAACTAAAAGGATTATAAAAGTTCAGATTAAAATGATATAAAATCTAGCATTTGGCTCCAACACTAGTGCCTTGGTCCTCTGTAGCTAATCTGTATGCACTCTGTGACCTCCTCGCAGCGAACCCTGCTAAATATATTATTCCCACGGGGGCTTTCACTGCTGCTTGGTGTCAGAAATCAATATGTATGAGGCGCGTGGATGGGAATTTCTAATAGATCTGCCTGGCCCTGTGCTGCTTTTCAATATCTGCCTTGGACTATTAGTGCCGGCTCGGTGCCTGTGAAATAACCGAGATAATCTTTTAAGGTGCACTGTTAAGGTGGAACCCAAATGTTGCCGTTTCAATTAAAACAAAAATATATATATATATGCATAAATCAGTCGGCACAGCGCGTAACCTTGTGTGTAGCCCGATTATAAACAATGATGGGGATTAAAGTCTTAGGGCGAGTGTGCTAATGTCTAGATTTCTGAGGAAGAGCTTAGTTCCTTTCTTATTTTTTTTATTAACAGAAAATTGCATAGATTCATGGGGTGGGGGGTGGGGTGGGGGGGTGGAATTAAAAGTGGAGGGCGCGAGGGATGACACATTGTCTGTGCGATCGCCTCCATGCCGGCGGAGCGGTGGAGGTGAAAGAGCGAGATCGCTATATTACTGCAGATAACGCACCCATTTTACCTAAGAGACACCAGACCGCAGTTCTGCGACGCTCTCCATTTTAGACTGGTTTGTGCACATTGAAATTATTGCCTGAGCGATCCCGAGTGGTTATTATTATCCTTGTTATTACTACTACTACTATTTGTTATTATTGAGGGTGGGGGGAGGCTTTTATTTTTATTATTATTATTTATTATTATTATTTTGTTGTTATTGCATTATGACGCCAGGTCATCCTCTACCCTTCCTCTTCCGGAGGTGCCGAAGGTGGGCAGGAGCGGGCAGATCGATGGGTGCCCCCCTGCAGACCCCGGCGCCCCAGGCAGCGTGTCCCCCCCCGAGGCAGGCAGCGGAGCGAGGCTCAGGTTTGAGAGCCGGCTGCGGGGAAGGCTGCGTCCTGCTCTTTCATTCTCCTTCTCACTCTTTGTTTTCAGTTGAATGCGCAGAGGAAGCCGTCTCAGCTCAGCGCACAGAGGTGCGGCGTATAAAAGCAATAACTTGCTAAAGGACCTCTCGCTCTCCCTTTTTTTTTTTTTCCTTTCCCTTTTTTATTAGGGGAAAGGTAATCACTAATCCGTGCATACGCTCCTCCGGCTTTGCAGGCGGCCAGGCGGAGTTCAGCTCTGTGCTGGGGATGACAAGCGGAGAGTCACCACCCCAGAGGCTCCGTTTGAGCCACGTTTAGCTCCGCTGCCCTTGCGAGGTTGTCGCCCTACCAGAGGTTGAAGAACTGGCACGCAGCCCTGGTATTTTTCTTTCCCCCACTCTCCTCCCTGCACACTTCACTTAGCACGGCCCAATCCATCTGACAACTCTCCGAATTCCCTCGACTGCTCGTCTGGCCTGAGCTGGAGGTAGGGGGCGGGGGGCAGCAGCCCACTATTAAGGATGTGGGTCTGGGGAGAAATCTCTAACCTAGGAGTGCTCACACGGTGTCGGGCCCGCCTGTCAGGATAAAAGCAAAAGGCTCCAAAAGGAGGTTTTAGCCCACCCAAATTTCACCGCAACCTTCTGAAATGAGGAGAAGACGGAGTGGGATCTGTTCGGTTCTGTTTTCCGTAATAACCGCACTTTTCTCCGCAGGTGTCACGACCTCACAGGATGCAGCTCCGCTCCCAGAAACAAAAAGCCATCAGTGTTACCTGAGAAAGATAAACATGGCTTTTCGGACACTTGTTTGAGTCTGCTTTGGTTGCCCTCCTTCTGGTTAAGCATTAGCGTGGTGCACGGCCATAAAGTGAAAAGCAATAAGAAAAAAGTCTGGGTGGTTCTGTATATAAATAGATCAGACCTGCAAAGCTTGAGTCTAGATTTAAAAATCCATCTGCAAAGACTGCAGGTATTTACACCCAGGGAGCCGCTTGCCAGTGGTTCCTTAGGAAAACAGGACCGGGCAGGCAAGGCAGGGATGTGCGCATGTCCCGGCCTTGCTGCCTAAGGTCCCATCCCAGCACAGAGGCAAAGCCGCTGCCTGCCACGGGACCCAAATTCCAGGCATGTCGTTTGGATTAGCTATCCCCTGCATCCGGAAAAATGCAAATGTTTACAAAGGGCTCCACCACCGCCAGCGGTTTTATCCCGGATGCCGAGAGCCAGCTCGCTTGCCGCCTCAGCTCCTCACAATATTTATAATACAAACACTTCTAATCTAACGCACGCAATTCCCAACAGTTTAATAGGGCTGAAGTTCCCTTCCCGCCTCCCCTTCCTCAACCCATCAATTAGGTAGGTATATGTGAAAACAAACAACCTATGTGTTTTCTGCATCTCTAAGGAGGTGTAATGGTGCGAAGTGCTGGTTATACGCGTTTACTGATGGGAAAAGAGGAGCTGAGTGGGTCTTTGTAAACTGCAGGCTTGGTTTTTCCACAAATGCTGAAAAAGAGCAGCTTTCAGCAGCGCAGGCAGGGGCGGAGATGGAAAGGGCAGGGGACAGACTTGCATGCATGCCCCAGCCTGGCGGGGTGGCCACGGTGTGGCTGGCAGCGGGAGAGGTGGGAATGAGACCCAGGACTTAACCCTGACGCCCTGGATGGGGCAGGGGCCAGGCTGCAGCCTGGCACAATTCACCTCCCCAGGCGCCAGAGTCCCTCCCCTGTGTTTTCCTGATCCGTTGAGTCTCCTGTCCTTACCTCTATGCTTACGGCAGCAGAGCAGCTTGTGGGAGTCCCTTATGGCCCGCACCTGATGGTCACTTCTAGCTCGCATTGCTTCGGTCCCTGTTGACCACCAGGTCTCAACTACCCAAAATGACCCGCGTCCATATTTAAACAAAGAGATCTTGAAATCCACACTCGTACCTATATTTCAGAGAGGTTGTATACCTCCAGTTCTCAAAGGGGCCTCCAAAGCAGCGAAAACCCACCTGGAGCACCATCAAACCAGAGAGCAACACGTGAAGCATCCCTCGGTCTCCTGCATAACTCTCGTGGTGTAAAATATCACCAAGGTTTAAAATCAAGCACGCAGGTGTCATAAGGCTGTGTAAGCCATTACTGGGGACACCACCTGAGCTCTCAAGGGGAGCAGCCTGCGGAAGGTGAACCTCACACTTGCCGCTATCCCACACCATGTCCCTGCCATTTCGGCACCCGGGCAAACCCCGGCCTAACCCCGGCCTAGGCAGAGCACTGCTTTGTCTGAACTTTTGCCATGATCTCTGCCTTATTGCCTCACAGCCCAAATTTGCAAAGATGGGATTTGACAAGAGGTGTCACGTCCCTTCCATCCTAAAGGCAAATAAATGTCCCTTTCGATCACGGCTGTCACCCGCCGCTCATTGCGGAGCGACACCCCAGCCCAGCAAATTACTCCTACCCCAGTTGCTGCCAGCATCTGAAATACGGTTGGCTTGGAGACGCTCCTGGATGAAGGCAGAACCAGCAGTAAGCCCAGACTACAGCTCCACCCTGCAATCCTCAACATGCAATGTAGATACCATCAGCAGCCAAATAGAAAAATCACTTTTCCAGTAAGCGTGACCTTTTCGAAGGTGGGCATTATACAGCCACGTTGTTAAGGGAAACACAGTTAGATTGACTCACTAGAAACCGGCTGGTGGCTGTAAGGGAAGACACACTGGTGCGGACCAGCCCACAGGTTGATGGTTCAGCACTGGGAGCGGTTGGTGGCCCCTTCCCCTGCTCGTGTGGGCAGTGGCCACTGCCCCAAGGACCTGGGAAGGGAGCAGGAGAGGGGTGCTGGTCTGCAATAGCGGCCCGTGCAAAGACAGCAAGACTTATTTGTATCGATATATGGGCAACGAAGCTGGACGTCAAGCCTACGGTGCAGAAGAGGCAGCCACCGCCCAGGAGCAGCCGCTGTTCATTGCTGCACAGCTTTGGGCTTTCCTTGCATGCTCTGGGGAAAGAGGTTGCCGCTGCCTGGTGGAGGTTGACGTCCTCCTTTCCGCTCTGCCCCAGGAAGTCCCCACCATGCCACCTGCACACCACTGCAGCTCCCTGAACTCCTCCTCTGGTGCCCTACCTAGGGGCTGCGTACACCTCTGTGGGCCAAGTAAGAGTCCAGGCGAAAATGGGCTTGAGAGCTGGCTGTGATAGGTGTCCATCAGAGCTGGAATGAAGCAAAAATGTCACCAAAACCTGAGCAGCATCACGTAGTGCAGGGCCTCAGAGCCAGGCTGCAGCTCTCCCATGCCAGTCCCGTGGCTGGAGCAGGGTGTCCCCTCAGGGCCGTTCCTGGAGATGCGGCCATATCTCTCACACCCCAATGGGTTCTTCAGCCCCTGGGAAGAGCTACATGGAGCAGCTTCACCTCTCGAAGGGCCAGGGAGAGGCAGGCACTTGGCTGGGGTGGCTGCAACAAGGGAGGAGAGGGGCACTCACAGGGGCACGACCACGCACCCAGCACCCCATGCTCGCCTCCTTCATATGCGCCCAGGCAGCATTTCTTGGGCTTTTTTCCTCTTATTTCCTCTCCTTGCAGCACTACCACCTTCCTCTGATGAGGGGATGGGGGACAGCACACTTCCCGGCACAGCAAGTGATGCTTGAGTGCATTTGCTTAGTGCTGTGCTCAGGGATTTTTTAGTACCTGGTTACCCCCCAAAGCTGCTGTGCCTTTATTTGTGGGGGGTGAGTGTTTTACGCAGTGCTCCAGCGCTCCTTCTCTGGCTAAAGCACCCTCACCAAAAGCTCTTCTTTGCTACTACAGCTCCGCTGGATGCCCCGGTGGCGCTTGTGATCCTGACCCAAAGCTGGGCTCCCCATTAAAGACCTCCTGGGAGCAAAGCAGCTCTCCTGTGGGGCAAAGCCCCCCCGTCAAGGGGCAGCAGAAGCCGCAGGCACTGCTGGGCTGGGGCTGGGCTCCCCCGGCTCCTGGGCCTCTCGAGAGGCGAAGCAATCCATCTTAGCCCTTCTCGGCAGATCGCTCCTGTGGCCACACAACGCGAGGCGGCCGTTCAGGCCGAACCCTGGCCCTGTATTATCCAGACGGCGAATCCCGCAGAGCCCTGGCAGCTCACCCCCGCTCCTGCAGCTCGCCCTGCCTCCTGGAAAGCATCTCCCACAAGCCGTTCCTCGGGCAAAGGCAAAGCTCCGTCCTGTGGAAAGGAGGCAAAACTCTACATCTCCCCATCTCCCCGCAAAAATGATGAGCGCAGCTGCTGCCACACTTGCGTTTACTCCAGTGCGGCCCCAGCTGCTCCAGCAGCAAGCTGGGGGTGCCAGCAGAAATACCCTGGGGGGGAGCGCCCTGCCGTGCTGCAGTGTTGGTGGATGGGTTTCCGGGGAGAACAAGGCCAGACCTGATAGGATTACTTGGCTGCACTAATCAAGGTCTAACTTCTTCCTCGGTCTTCCCTCTTTTTCTCCCCATAAGGAATTGGAGGTTATGGGGCCATTCAGAGGCAAGGGCAGAAGGAGGAGGGGAAGTGAGGAAAGGGAGAAGAAGAGGAAGGAATGGGAACAGAGCCAAATTGCACGGCATATCTTTTAAGAAGTAAACAGTAGAGTCAGAATAACAAACCTAATCCCCAGCCCAGCACTGCCTGTTAACGCTCACACGTCCACACACGACAAGCATGTGCAAATGCTCTGGGACATGGTGGCACCGGCAGCAGAGATGGTCTTTGGGGTGAGCCTGGTGTGCTCGGGCTGGCTGGGATACGGGCACAGAAGCAGCTGCAGGCGTAGCTGTGAGTGGGTGCATCAGCACGTGCCCACACGGGTGTCTCTTTCTGCCCCTGCTCCTCTGCCTGGAGGTGTCACCAGCCCCAAGCTCCAGGAGTGGAGAAGCCCCATCTGTACAGACCAGGACAGCCCTGTACCTCCCAGCTTGGTAGCTGCTGCCCTTTCCAAGCAAGGCAGGAGCCAGCCAGCTGTGTTCGGCAACCCCGTAAGGCAGTCCTCATCAGCACGTTTCGGGCCAGAGGAGCAGTTTCTCCTCTCAGCCCCGTGGGTTGCACCAGGGATGCTCAGCTCCTGCGGTTACCGCAGGCAAGAGCAGGTTCACCAACCCTGGCAGCACTTTCCCTGCTTCTTCCCCAGCTCCTGGCGGAGCTTTTGGACAGCCCAGTTAGGGCACAGCCTTGAGTAGCCTGCCACCCATTTCCATGGCTGTCGGTGGCTCTGGTACCCAGCTCAGCCACAAACTACAGGAATATGGCAGTGGTGGCATTAGGCACAAGCATGTCCCTGGTAGGGTCAGATAGGGAGTGTCTTTGCTCCCTAGGACAGTCTGCTCCAGCAAAAGTGGCAAAAGCACAAGTGGTAACAACAGTGTTCGAGGGGAAGGCACTGGAAAAAGGGAATTCAACAGACAAACTTCACGTTCTGGGCTAAAAAAGCAAACAAGAAGGATTTGCCAGTCCAAGTTTCCCATTCCCATTTCCCACTGATGCAGCCTTCTGCTCCTCAGCCGCCTCCTCCCTCGTCTGCAGACAGAGGCATGGGAAAGCAAGCAACGCTCTGCATTTAGAGTAATCTAAGAAAAATGCCAACCTGCCACAGCCAGCAAGATTGCTTTTGCACGGCTCTGTACTCCAGGCTATGACGCTTCGATGCTCAGAGCCTGTGTTAAGGACCACTGAGGCTTGGCACAGCTCGGTGCACCCACCATGGCAAGCAGAAACACTCACCCAGCAGCAACAGCCAAACGCAGCATCCCCAGGTGCCGAAAGCCACACAAGTTTTGCTTCCTGCATCTGCAGAGGGGCAAGAGCAGACCCCAATTCAGCAGGTGTGGTAATGGCAACAGAAGGCACTTGGACACAAAAAAATAACTTGGGGGAAGAGCAAGAAAAAAAAAAAAATCTCCCTTTGGTACAACAGAGAACCAGGAACTCCAACGTCCACTTTGTTTAAGTGGAAGACATTTGAAGGAGCAGTGACAACCTGCAGGAGCAAGAACCACGGAGCAAGTACTTCCCATATCTCATGCAGATTGCCTCCGAGTCGGTGGGAAGGTGACACATCACAGGGAGAACAACAACAACTTTAAAATAATAATTAATGAATTATTACTGACAATCGGAAAAAAAAAAATCCCAGTTGCTTATACAAATGAAACTTGGCTTCTGGAGTTTCTAGCGATAATAAATATTTAAACACCTTCCTTGTTTTAACATAAAGCAGACGAGAAATGCAGCGACTGCGGTGGGAGCGGCGATGTGTCAGAACAGCAGCGCGGAGCGTCGCGTCAAAACACGGCGGTGGCTGGTGCCCGAGCAGCGGGAGCGGGGGGGGGGGGGGGGGGCGCAGAACACCCCGCACGGCTCTGCTGGGGCATCACCCCCGGGAGGTTTCTTTAAACAAGCATCCTGGAAATAACTCTCCCTGTGTGTAGCACACCAGGGCGGGAAGGTGATGAGCTGGGCTGCCAGCCCTTTTCAGATGAGCCAGAAGCAGAAACTGTGGTGAAAGCCCACGTGGCGGGTGAGCATCTTGCCGGTCTGCTCCCTAGGGCACAATTTAGCAGCCGTGGGGAGCTGTTTGGCCAGGGCTGCCGCTGCTCTGGGAGCCACAGCCACCCACCTGGCTTGCCCAGCAGCCGTGCTCTCCATCATTCAAGCAGTGGTTTATGCTAAGGGGATGCCTACCGAAAAAGCATTAACCCACCTCAGCTGCCTCCAGCCTTGCTGGCAGAGAACCAGCCTAGGTCTCCTCGTGCAGCGCTGCAAAATTAATGCCCTTCTCGCTCCCTCCTTTATTCCCAGCAAAGCCGGTGGCAACACCTGCAGTTCACGTCGCCTAAAGTGCCTATTACAAGGTTCCGTCTTTGGCAATTTGTAGCTTTATTCAGACCTTTAATTCTGCAGGCTGAAAGCTTCCAGGTGAGGTGTCTGCCTTGAGCTCGGTGTCTGCCTTGAGCTCGGTGTGCTTTCAAAGTCCTAGCAAAACCAACTCAGCTGTTTCCAAGAAAATAATTAGGGGAAAAAAACTAGCTAGGGCCTGGCTTATTTTAATCTGTTTTGCAGAACCCTCACCTCTGGCAGGGGAAGGTTTAGGAGACGCCAGTGATGGATCAAGCACATGTCTTACCCTCTGCCCCTTAGGAATCCACCTAGATTGGGTCAGCGCCAGCATTTTAGGGCAGAAGTAGCCTACGTATTCACTGCTGCCATTGCAATCTGCATTGGCTTCCTGCCCCCGCCACGCTGGGGATGTGAAAAGTTCAGCACCGACTGCTTCAGGCCAAAATCCCCCATCATTTCCCCATGGAAACCGCTGGCGCAGGCAGAAGAGCAGCAGCCCCAGAGCGCTGCTGCTTTCCCCCCCTTGATACTTGCCGGGGTGCTGCTCCGCTCCCCGAGCATCCTACCTGCCTTGCAGGTGCTCCAGCCTCCGGGAGCTCAGGCCTCTGAGCAGCTGCAGCCCCGCCACCTTCCCGGGATGCGAACCACGCAGCCGGGGACCCGCTGGCAGGAGCCACCGCAGCTGCCACAGCTGCCTGCCCCTAGGGAAAGGAGGAGTTAAAGGAAGGAAACGCAGGGGAAGGGGCAAAAAACAAAAGAAAGAGCAGAGTGAGAGATCGAGCAAGTGAGCTCTTTCTTCTGCCTGGTGTGGGGGAGCTGCAGTTTTCCCTGGCTTCTCTTCTTTCAGCTGCTGCAATTCTAGCTTGTGTTACTGGAGTAAGATGTGCTGGGTCACAACAGGGGAAAAAAAACAATCAGCTAATAACCCTGCTCATGCTTCATCTCTGCGGTGAGACTGCCTCGGGATCATCCCCATCTTATAAAGGTCGCTCTTTTCCAACAGAACTAGGAAATGAAAGGCAGGGGCCAGACTGGTGGCCCCCCAAAGACCCCTGGCTAGGCCGGCTGCACCTCTGGCAGGTTCAGTGTGTGCGGGCGCGGGGCTCCATCTAGTCCAGCTGCACGGTTCGGTGGTACTCGATCTCACTGCTCGCGTCTGAGGCCTGGAAGTTGACAAAGCGTTAGCCCTCCTTCTGCTATTGAATTCCTGTATACTCTTTGGTTAGATTAAGATCATGTGTGTGCCCTGGGCCTCCAGTGGTGGCCTGAATGGTCTGAAAAATACAATTTTTATGCATAACATTTGTGACACGCATGGGACTGACATACAAAAAGGATGCTGACTTCTTTACATCAGAGGACTACAAGTAGTTGTGTGCAGGCATCAGGCCAACCCATTTCTAGCCTTGCTGCCTCTCCCTGCAGAAAAGTTACTCCATCCCAATGGTCTCCTTGAAGAGACCATTTAAAGGGTTACCAACTACTGCCAGCTTATTCACCTACTGAGATGCCTTGAACAGCTAAGACATGAGAACTCATTTCCCTTCTGTTTACTACACTTACTCTCAGCACTTCCAAGCCGTTTGAGTTTGAACTAGCCATCTAGGAGAGAAAATACCTCCACCACCCACAGAGCCATTTCTGACCAGGCTTTTGCCGTGTATCGCAGGTCAGGGAGCGTCGGCCCCCGGGAGCGCGGGAGGATGCTGGCCCCGGACCTCTGCCTGCTGCGAGGTCGCCCGCCCGCGCGTGCTCGGGCCGTCCCCTGCACCGACAGACAGACTGCGGCCGGCATCGCCCGGGCGAGCGAGCGAGCCGTGCGGGAGGCACATGCTCTGCTTAATTGGTCTCAGCTGGAAGCTGCTCTGTGCATGTCAGCGTGTTTAAGGAAGCAGGTCTGCGGGAGAGAAGACACCAGAGTAACCAATTACAGAAACCCCGATTTCCCTTCCCCCTCTCTCCCAGCCCTAAACCCTGAAAGTTTGTTTTATTTTAAATGAGGAGTGTTTCTCACTGTCAATGAAATCAACTCGAGACTAAGGTTTTGCTATTGGAATTTCCAAATTTATTACCGGTAGCAGCTGTGGAGATAGCTACAGGGACCTGGTTAAATCAAGTCAAGGTTTGCACCTTAATGTCTCCATTTTTTTTTTTCACAAAGAGGAAAGAAGCGACACAAGGAAACTCTTCATCCAGTTCAAATCCAAGTTTATTAGCCTGTAAAAGTCTGTTTCCACACAGTAATCATAAGAAATGAATGAATGTTTATGGAGCGTAGCATAAAAATATACCGAGTCAGCCATAGGCTGGAGTTTATGATTGCTCACAAAAATTAATCTGCAGATCACATGGCATTGCATCAAAAAGGCAAATCAGTTCTAGGAATGCAAACAATCAGGATAAAAAGGCAAAACAAGTAAGAGCAGAATATCAGAAAGCAGTAATTAGTTCACAGTTCCTAATGTGGGTGACAGCTTCCTTTAGATCAGGTTATTTACCCACTAATTCTCCAAAAACAGGTTGACAGCCAGTTGTTACCGTTTGCATTAAACAGTACATTCTCGGTCAACATATCAGCTGGTCAAATTCACTATCAATCTCTAGGTACGAGGATTAAAATGTAGGCACGTAAGAGACTACATATACTCAACAGTTCGGCTACTTCTCCTAAAGCCTGGTGGCCTCAGACGCTCTCAGCTAGAAATCAGAAGCTAACACGAGACACGAGGGTCAAGACACTCTAGTCACTGTCTGGACGTGTAAACCTTCTCTCCTCTTAAAAACCCTCCATCGTGCTACCTGCTCATCACCTCTCTCCTGGGTACAGCAAACCTGATCCAAAGTCACGTATATATGGGAGGGGAAGGGGTGTGGGGCACCTGGCACAAACTTGCGTGTGTCTCGCATGTACCAGGGAGGCGGCGGTGGGAACATCCCCCACTGGGTCCTGTTTGCTTTGGTGTTGATCTTCTGTGGGGTTGTCCCCGACTGCCGAGCTGAGGTATGAACTTTGCTCGCCAAGCTACATCCAATGCAGAGAGCACCCGAGTTAGGAGATTTGGGCGAGCAACAGGGGTTCCTGACCTGGGCTAACTCTTCTCTCTCTCTTTCCAAAGGAAAACGTCTAGTCAAAAAGAGATGTTTTTCTTCTAATGTTTTGTTTTTTCCCGAAGAAGCATAGACGGTAAGTGTTATTAACTCTGTAAAGAGAGCAGATTTAAAGGAATAAGGGAAGAAAGGTGTTTTCTTCTCAGATGTAAGATGCTTATACACGTCATAAACCAACCTGGGGAGGACCACACAGAATAATTAATTCGGGCTCTGGCTGACATCACGACACCTGCAGACCTTTCTGCAACAATTCTGCTGAATTATTTTCTAACAAAGATCCTTGCCTTGACCCTGAAAGTCAAAGGGGCCTTATACAGATGAATGAACCCCCAGTTACAGCACCTTCTATTATGGGGAAGTCATATCAGACTAAGAAGTTCCTTCAAAGTTGATTGGGAAATTAACCCATGAAAGTTAATTTCTAAAAACCCTTTTTCAGGGAATGGGCAGTAGCATGACCAACTATTGCTGCTTATTAACTATAGAAAACCGTGACGATCCTGTATCATTTGACAACTTGGGAGAACAATGGAAATACTTCCTGAACATGGCAGATGCTTTAGGCAGTCTGGATCCTTGTCTTGCAAGATCACAGCTTGCCACCCGCACTTCCTTCATTCTGCCTATCTTGGGCAAAACTGCCTTTCCGAAAGACCCAGCTACCCAGCCGAGTGCATCCATCCTAAAAACCAAACAGCAAACAGAAACAAAGCTACGGTGGGAGCGGATCCCGACATCTTTGCTGAACTTCACCTTTCTTTCCTCAGATAGTTCCTGTGGTCTCAAACTTTATTGTATGTTCTGCGGTTATTACTGAGAAGGCGTACTTCTTACCTTCACAGATTCTGGGGCCATCTATCCGTGCTTACCGCACACTGGTGACTGAGTAGATCCTTACAGCGAAGTAAGGTAGAACTTATAACTAAGTCACCTATCTAATATCCTCCAATTTCACGAGCTATCCAGCAAAGCCCATGGGAACCTGGGGAGGACTAGAGCCTCCCAGAAGGCACGTTGCCCTGTATCACTAGGCCGTTCATAATTTCAGGTTTGTTCCTTGGAGAAATATAAGTGAGCACTGAAATGGCTAGTGGCAAAACCAAATTGAGTCCAACACAGCCTAGAAGAATTGAGCTTCCACACAAAAGGGTATTTTCCTTCCTCTTAATAAGCTCAGTAATGAGTTTGTCAGTTTTGGCTTTGAAGAATCACCTGCTTGTTGTCTGGGGTTTTTTTGGATTTTTTTTTTTAATTAAAAAATAAAAGCTATAAAAAGCTAGAGGTAGTTTTAAACTGCAAGGTTCATATCTGGGGCAAGTATTTCTCTGGAGCTGAGGGACATTTTTCATTCAGACTAGTATAAAACAATACTCGAGGGGAAAAAAAGTTGAAAGAGAAAGCATTAAAGGAATAGGAACTCAGAGACCTCTTCCCGCTTCCAAATCAACCATCTCATGAAATGAGTGCATTTCCTCCCGGTGAATTCTATATTTAATCCAGAGAGATCACTGACTATGCCTGAGCAACCTGGCAGCCCTTTTCCTCCTCTTCAAACAGACCTCAAGATTCACTCTTGGCATTGCCTAATGAGCGGTCTACGTCTCCCAAGAACATACATCCTTACGGATTTCGATGAGAGCAGACAGGATCAGTGGAAAATCCACTTCTATTCCTTTCACTTTTGTTGCTTTCTTTAAAAAAACAAAAGGATACACTGAGGCTCCCCCTGGAAAATCAGTTGGCATTGAAGGAATCTCACAGACCAAAGGACCTACCTCACGTTTCAAACCCTTTCAAAATCCTGATGTGGCACCTAAGAGCAGACATTCTGTTTATTAAAGGAATATTTGCAGAAAAATGACATTCTAAATTTCACCAAAATCAGGTGACGTGCTGCTGGCACAGTCAAGAACTTTCCCACCTATCTGAAGTTGCTTCAACATCGGCAAGTAGCACGGGGAAATCAAATGGGACAAGGAAACCGTTTCCTCTGCTATGTATAGTTTATGAGGCAGGTAAAGAGCAGAACTTTGAACCGAGAAGCAGTAAAACGAAGACAAAGATATTATTGTCGTTCTCTCACAAACCATATTCGTAATCCCAAATACTCCAACAGCAACAGGATGATCTGATCTCAGGACTATTGTCTGTTGCAGATCACGTTTTTACCTTTGTATACTTTTCTACAAAGCTAACCGCTAATTTATCACATCGCCCTCACTAGTCCACTTTTTTTACACTACAGAGGTCTGCATTAAAGGGTTGAAGGCTTTTCTGCAATCTCTCTTGCTCCTACTTCACTAACCTTTTTGTAGCCTTGAAATCTCAGTGTAACATTCCTAGTCTTAAAAAGGCAGCATTTTTTTTCTGCTGTCTTAAAAAATCCTGAGTACAATGTTACCTTCATGTACACAACTTACAGGGTTTCCATTGATTGCCAATTGAGAAGGAATTAGTTTTGTAGCTATTGTACCATCACTTCATAAGCATTCATTCCCATACGCAAGACTGAGGTCAGCACTTGGACCTTCTCGCTCATTTGGAGAATTTTTTTTTTTAAGAGGTTTTCTTTAAGATCCCACAAACAAAACCTGTTTATGGAAAAAGAGAGATATTTTGAATACTAAAGTCCTTTATTCAACAACACAGAAATATCACAAAAACAACTTTACTGGGCAAATTGAATGTTTTTATACAGTTTTGTACATGCCCCATAAGTGATTATTTTTTTCATAAATACACTGTTTTCCAAAACTGTTTTTTTTTCCATAATTGCACAAGCATACATACACCTTACACAAATATCTATTAGAAAATTTAATAGATAACTGCACAGTTCAGAAAGAGGAGAACACTGTGAAAGGAGTACATTTCTGTGGCCCGTGTTTCTGAAAAAACCCTCCTCGTTCCCTGCAATTGTGAAAATGGAGTACTTTCTAACATAGGAGCTGTCTTTTATTCACTAAGAATACAGTAGAGCTCAGCGTGAAACTGCCAAATTTAATAAAAACAAAATCTGAAACATTTAGCTGTTACATGAGAACCCACTGTTTGATATCACTATGCATCTAACCATGATCAAAGACCCACTACTGCTTTTTGCTGAATGCATTCGACCCTGAATGGTATGTTCATTTAACTACTTTCTTTCTTCATTATTTGATTACAGATATAGCCCATTTAAAGACTTTATATTCTTTAACATTAATTGTAGGACTTACATACCAGGGGTTCTGTACAAAAGGGAGTATTTCCCCTCGTAGGGAGGGTCTGTTATTAATTGACAGAATGGATACGTGTGCCTCCCTTTCAGCCTTACCATTTTTCTTAAGTTTATCTGGGGTATGCCAAAAATGCTTCCACTAGGCTTAGTACTCACACTAGAAGACAGCAAAAGTATGTTCTACTTTTTTTTTTTAATTTTTCTTTTCTTTTTTTTTTTTTTTGGCGTCATGAGAATGGAAGATATGGAGGAATACAAATTGCCATACTGGAAAATGGGTTCGGACCTTGTGAAAAGCACAAATTTGGTAGTCAGAACTTGACAATAATCTGCTTGACAAATATGTGTATAAACGGGGGTGGGGGTGGGGGTGGGCTGGGGTGGAGAGAGACAGGCCAGAAAGGGATTTCCTTCTTCAAACATCACTAATTAAAATGCTCTATGCGCACTACATCATATAAATACTGTTTCAGCAAAATCTAAAAATTTGATGGTGCAAAGGAACAACATCCAAAATGAAAACCATACGGGTAAATCAAACAAAAATCAACTCTTGTTCATTTTCAATGATTAACAGGTTTGCTTGTTTGTTTGTTTGTTTTAACAATTTTGAATTGACATGTAAAACACCACAATTACAATATACAGATCCACCAGTTCTTTAAAACAAAACGACAAAACCAAAAAAGAAACCACATCAAGACATGCAACATTAGGGTATTAGACAGTAAGTACATTGCTATGAATATCTTTGTACACCTAATGTAGCCTGAACTTAATTTTGTCTCTGCTTCTGTAAGAGCAATCACTATTTTCCAAAAAGCAAGGCAAGCTTACCAGCCAGATGTGCAAATACGACTTCAGTTTGTAAATCAATCATCATTTTGGTAGAGAAGACCTTACAGAGCTCATATTGGTCTAGTGGTCAGTAACAGAGGCCCTAACCAAAAAGTCTCCAACACAAAAGAAAAATTCCGTACACGGCTGCCATACAAACAGACGTAAAGCTCACTAGATGGGTATTGAATGGGTATCCAACTGAGGACCCCTTACAAACTGCAAGAGGGGCACCATGATAGAAGCATTTCAAAATGTGACATTCCATCTCTGAAGCCACGTATGTGACGTCATGCAACGCAAAGATGTAGACACGTGCATCGACCCTAAGTTGAGGACACAGGTGTAAGCCCAGCCCACCCGCACTCCTCCAGTTACCCCGGGTCACCCACGCTCTCCCCGGCCCTGCTGACACACGCGTGTGACCTCGGGAGATTTCTCCTCCTCCATCCCCTGGTCTTTGCTTTCTGGGCCATTCCCAACACCCGCCAGTCCTGTGAACTCCCTCCCCTGCCAAAGCCAGCATCTCCCCCTGCCTGCACAGGCCCCACACCGCGGCACTCCCAACTGTCCCTTGTACTTCACCAAGTGAGTGTGACCAGGGGCCAACGGCTGAAGTACATAGCAAAAAACGGAGAAAGTGATGAAACGATGGGAGATTTGAATGTGCTGTGCATCGTTAATGGGTTACTTCCATGCCCAGCATCTTGTCTGTGAAACTACTGGTAGTCCTATCTTGTACAAAATGATAAATCTATTAAACACATGGCACAAACAGCATTTGCTTACTTTGATGGGATGGCCTTTTCACTCATGAGTGGTATGACGAAGCCAAGCAATAAAAAGTGATGATCAACGGATAATAAGTATCCCTAAGTTCAGTATCCTCCATATTTTTTATGTGTGAGTTATATTCCTCCGTGTGCTGCCTTTTCAAGGAGCAGACATTTCCTCTGTGCAGCTAGAGCAGGAAGAAGAACGGCGGAGCATTCTTCTGGGGGCCTAAGGAACCGGCTGTTCAGCAAAGCCGAGATCAGTGGACCAAGAAATGTGTGGGGAGATGCGGTCTTTTTTTAAAACATTTTTTTTTTAAAAAAAGTTCATTTTTACACCGCAAAAATATCCAGGCTCTTAAATGAACACAAGTGCAAGTGAGACCCAAACCAGTCCAACTGTCAAAACTCACTTAACTGTGAAGAGCTCCACTTGGACCAAAAAATATTGCATTCCACTTTATAAAAAATTTACTCCATTGACTGAAAACGTTACATAAGAACTCATAGGTGAAGGGTAATTAGGCTGAGTCATCATTTTTTCTAAGGTCCCAAACTCACTTTGTTTAGCATCCTAGAACAACCTTTATATAGACGACTGGTTTTGCACATCCACCTATGCTGGGCACTCCACCTCAGAGCACAGTGAAAAGCGAGTCAGACACCAGACAGCATTTTTGGAGAGATACCCCTCTGTAAAGCTCCTTTGGAAGCAATGCAAGTGCACAAACCACTACTCTAACATAGTGCTTGAAAGATTAATTTCAAATGTTATGTCTTCCCCTCTTACACCGCCACGACGGAAGGTAATTGCTATATGTGTCACAATCTTTTTATCTTGGAAAACTTGGCATCAAGTCTCTATGGAAGGATGCATGGTAAAACAGTGCTGCTGTTGCTGCTGCTAAACAACTAGCAAAATAATAGTTAAAGCTAGAATTTATTGCTCCGGATTTAACTCGCAGAACCACACCGTTGTGTACAAACCGTTAATCTCCATAGATGCTCAGACATGATTGTCTCCTTGTGTCTAAACACACAAAATACAAGCGGCTATCTGTACAGTTTACAGTACTGAAACACATATATTTGAAAATGAAGTATAGATATGTTACTTTTCAAAGATACATGACTTTATAGCAGGGGTTTACCCAAACTTTTTTTTTTTTTTTTTTTACAGCCACTTTAAAAATAGACAACAACTTCACTAGTATAGCTAAGTTACATCAAAGAAAGAATCAGTGTACTGAATGTGAAGAAGCTGGCCAATTCCCCAGGCTCCCAGATTTTTGTCTTTTGCTTTTGAGGAAACCCCTATACATAAATGAAAATAGTATCTGAGTATATTCTTCAATGGTGGACTAAGCAGTTTCTTAAAACAAGACTTTAGCTTGCCATTCACTTCGGACTGCCTTGAAAATAAGATACACTACTGCTTAAAAGAACCATCGGAATGCTTCAGCGCTGGGAACAGGTGTTCTCTAAAAAAAAAGCAAGAAAACAAGTTAAGCTTTCTTTTGCGGCATTGGCATACTTGAGTTCTTCTAGTTGTTCTTTTCCTTTACATTTTAGGCATACTTTCAGTTATCTAGGAACAACACGATGCCTCACATTGCTTGACAATTAATAGAAACATCCTTTCTCCAAACACACACCATTTTAGGATCACACGCGATACATCGTACTCAGCATATAACACACCTAGCATGCTGTCCTCTCCTTAGTTTAACAAGGTAGTCATGGAAATGTAAACATTGCTAGAAAAAAAGGTCTCCTGGAAAACAGACAAGTGCTTTTAGAATGACCACACAGTTGTACAACGGTTCCTGCCTGTGCCTTGGCACCTTGGATGCGCAGCTACGACTTGGTGGGGTTGCAGGTTAGACAGACACTTTGGCAAGAACACTTTTGATAGGGGAATAGCGAAGGCATTGATCCATCATTCAGAAAGCGTGCTGTGCCTACAGACGCCTTGGGAGCCAAGGTCGGCATTTTCAAACCTCAGGCCAGTCACCTCGTTCCACGTTTAGGTTGCAACGCAGAAAGCACTTAAGCACATCCTTGACTTCATTTCAGCGAGGGGAACATCCTACTGCCTTGGGGGAGACTGCCCAGACTGCCCATGTACTTTCTTTTGCACGCATGCTGGACCTTGGCTTACACAGAAATAGCCTACTTGCAGAGTTGCTACCCTCCCTCCTTCCCCTGCCTGTTGTCGCCACGAAAACGATATCCACTTGCATTCAGGTACCTCCGCACACATTTGAGTACAGGCAAATTCCCTTCACGGCATTAAAGTATAACATACATGAGAGACTGAGGGGCTGAGGTGGCAAAGGCTGTGTCATTTCTGTGAGGTACTTCTTGCCCTCAGTTCCCTTCAAAGTCAAAAGATGATGGAAGTGCCCTTGAACCCGTGCATCTAGACCCACATGCCTCTCCTCCAGAACTAATGATGATGCACTGACCAGGGAGGTGAGAGCAAGCCCTGAGATGCTTTGTATCAGCCAGTCCCGGCTCACGAGTGCTTGTTTCATTAAGAATTGCCCACAAATAGTAGTGTCACAACCGATGAAATTCCCCTAAAACCAAAGCTCTGGAAATTTGCAAATAAATACTTGTAATGAAAGAGTTCTCACTGATTTTGCTGGTGTCACATATAAATACCGTCTCTTTTTGAAGGAATTCTTTCATTTCTGTCTCAGGGTGGACCTTTTAAATGCTTTCCTAGTTTTTCCATAAAAATCCAATAAACCGTGGACCCTACAGCGTACAGCATGCATTGTACTCAATGTCAGAATATTTTTTTCTGAATTCCAGGGAACTGCTCATTAGTACAGCAAGTATTTTTTGTTGAATAATTAGCCCATTTTGTGATAGTCAGGCTCAAGCAGTACACGGCTCCTCTTTCTGTAAAAGCTGTATGAAAGGGGAGCTCTTATTGTTATGTTTATCGCTCGTGCCCATGAAAATACCAGAGCCAAAAGTAATTCTGCTGCGTCACCAGAATTCTGACCTGTGATCAATTCAGTACCTGCTCCCCCTCCATGAATGTTAACCTTTAATAAATCATCCGAAAATTAACTTCCAAAGACAATGAGCTGGTTTGTTGAATACAATCGCCCTGACCAGCATGAGTTTTCTTTGTGTCGGTGGTCCAGAAGTAGGAATTGCTCATATCCATCTCTACCGGTCCCTGGTCTGCCCCGTTACGTGTGTTTAGCGTAAGCACAAGTAGTGACGAAGCACAGCAGCCCTCCTCCCCAGGTACGCCGAGGAGAGCTAATGCGATTGCTACACCATCCGCACCGGTCTGCGTGGGCTGTAAGATGGCTGCTGAGAGCGAGGTATACAGATTTATAATTTATAAAGAGGTTGACTGCAGAAGATGCTGGAGTTCAGAGTGATAGGAAACGAGCATACAACTAAATTGACCTCAAAAGAACAGCCAAACATGCAAATGTATTAAACTCAATAGATTGTCTTCGCCTGAAAACTAAAACCGTAATGCTCCGCTGCGGGTCCGTCTGCCTAAACACAAAACCACAGCTAGACAGAGATTTAAAGACATAGTGACTGAGATGGCCTTTTATTTATTTTCTTGCAGCGTCAGGTTGAGTTACTGTCAGACGTTGTCATATCAGCTAGAAGTAAAGGTGCAATGTCTGATTAAAAGGTCATTCAGACCTTTAAACACATGGAATAATATTTTTGAAGGGCAAAGCCATGGTTTAATATGTGTGCTTTTGAAAAACTACAAGATAAGGAATTTTGCATCTGCGTACCAAGTTCTAATTAAAGATATACATTTACAATTAAATAACCATTGCGCTAACCCCCGATTTGGGAATGAATTATTAATCCATGCTCAAACAAGAAAGAAAGCTTTTAAAATTGAACAGGTGGATCAAGTTAAATCTAAACCAATTTATGTGATGAAATCCATAGATTTTACCACCCCAAGAATCAAGGTTATTTCCAGACAAAAGGAGACCCTTCAGCCCGTACAGTGGTTCCAGCACACCAACGCACGAGCTTAAGTGCAATGACCATCTACCGCCTGGCTGTATAAATCCGGGAGTCCCAGCTGGGGAATCAAACTCTCGGCAAGATTACAGCGCGTTTCTGGATCTCTGTGCCGCCAGCGGGGAATCGTTATCCTGAGTGACAGGAAAGACAGATCCCCCTGGAAGCCTGGGGAGGGGTGGCGAGGAGCAGAAACAGAGTTGATCAGCATGGTTTTGCTGTAAAAGCCTTCACTGCTCGTGCCGGTGCAAATGCTGACAAACGGCAGGCTCGCTCCCAGGAGGATGCTCAGAAACCCACAGCCCCGGCTTCTCCGAGCAGGTAATGCCATAAAGCGTGGCGCTCAAGAGAATTTATCCCTGCACAAACCCAGGATGAAATGACCTCCACACTTTCAAACTCTCTATTCTGTTCCCTTCTTGCCAGCTTTCACTGCAAAAGAAGCAGCTCAAACATTTGAAATTTGAAATGTTAATTGTTGCCCTGAAGAATCAGCTTCACATAGGGAACCAAGCGCGCTACATTTTTGGAGGAGGAGGTAAAAAAGGCAACTGAAACCAACAAGAAGAGTGAAAATCCCTTTAGTTAAGCAGCAACAGGAAAATGATACCTACGTATCTGTCCTGGTTGCCCTACGCAGAAACTTAAAAGCAGACCCTTGCTACATGTGTGTGCACGCACATGCTGCCAACGCGTGAAAACGGCACACTGGCAGGTGATGTAAATTCCTCACCAGAGACTCCGTTTCGACAGCTGAGCTCTGTAGTTTCACAGCAAAAGCATTCATTAAAGAATGATGCCTCCCATAGCCCCCTGGGGTGACCGACCGACTGATGGAGCAAGGCGTGGGGTGCCAGACAGCAGGCTCTGCTCGCCCAGCCCAGCCCCATCCCTTGGCGAGCTCGCGCCTACAAAACCTGCCAGAGATGCCTCTCTCCTTGGCTCTCTGTGTCGTGCAGCTTGCAGCCACCTAAAAGATTTGGTACAGAGATCAAGACTCAGGAAAGTTGGCCCCTCCTGCTCGGGATGCTGTTGCTCGGGGTGCAGCCCGAATTCATAGCTGCATAAGCAAGAATCACTGTAAGTCATCTGTATTATTGTTTTCTGCAAGGCTAGGGAATCACTTGGTTTGAGGTGAACCACATTCAGAAATAAAATAGAATAATAAAAATCAGAGCACTACATGATTATGACCTATTACTTTACCGATGTTAAAAGATACTGCATTATGTAAGAATCCTTTGATGTTTGATCCATGAGCAAAAACCCTGCTCTGATTGAAGCAAACTCGTATGTTGGCTACAGCAAATTATTGGCCAGATGTGGCACTCCTCATTCCTCTTGAGGAGTCCTGGCTGGATCCAGCTCAACAGAGGCCCTTTGGGAAGTATATTGCAGCTGAGGTACATTCAGCAAGATCTGGGCTACCTGGCAATCTTTACAAAGACCTACATAACCACAGAAATAGACAGGGGTGAAGGAACTTTGTCCTTAATGAATCTCGAATTCACATGGCAAGGCAAATGAAACCAGTGGATTTCCCAAAGCAGTGGGACTGGCACTGGCCACATAGGGAAAGACAACCTTACCAAGGTCTGAACAGAACATCATGTGAGCTTCTCACCCTGGAGGACAATCCCTTCTTGAAATGCCTTCCACAAAAGGAGCAGTTTGGCACTTAGGCCAGTGGATGTGTAGCGTGAAATTTGGCCCACTAAGTTACATACATATATATTTGTGTATGTATATCTCGATATACACATATATGTACATATATAGATAGATAATCAGAGAGAGAGAAATCTGGTGCTCCATGGTGGCCGAAAAGTTCAGCTGGGAAGTCACGACCCCTGTGTGAAATACAATGTGGATCAACCAGCAGCCCAGCCCAGCGAACACTCACCACTTCTGGTCATAAACCAGCGACGGGATGCTTTTCTTACATCTGTGCGAATGTGGGCTACGCACGTATTTAGTCCCATGAAACTCACACGACTGCAGTGAGAAAGCAAACTGGCCTTTCCTCCATGTCACGCCTTGTATTTTCAGTGCCACAAGCTAATTTAGGTGATCACATGGGAAATTACGTCAAATACGCACCTAGCGTTGCTCATACATAAACAGTGCAGAATCTGGTGCAAATCCATGTGCTCCAAAACTCACTTTCCATCCCCCATTTCCCGCTCTGGAAAGACCCCTCCCCAGCCAAGTGCCAGGCTGCAGAGCACATGTGGCGGTACGGACCCAGCCTCGTGGCTGGAATGGGGCTCTGCGTCCCGCTGAGACATGACAGCACCCAGAAGAGCGATGCGATCTCCTGACCTGCAGAGCAACACCATCTCCCGATCTGCAGAGCAATACCATTTCCCAATGCAGAGCAACACCATCTCCCGACCCGCAGAGCAACACCATCTCCCGACCCGCAGAGCAACACCATCTCCCGACCCGCAGAGCAACACCATCTCCTGGCCCGAAGAGCAACTCCATCTCCCAACACACAGAGCAACACCATCTCCCGACGCACAGAGCAACTCCATCTCCCGACCCGCCGAGCAACTCCATCTCCCGACCCGCAGCAGGCGCCCTCCCCGGCGGCAGAGGCAGCCCACTGGCTGGTGAGCGAAGGATGCTGTCGCCCCTCCCGTGCCGGCCTGCTCTGCCGCTGGCGAATGCGGTCTGGACAGCATCTCCCCTCCTCACTTGCCCAAATACTGAGCCACCCTGAGAGGAAAGCGGCCTTTGAAAGTATCTATGGCCCACTTTGTTCCGCTCATAAATATACATTACCTACAGCAATGACTTTGGGGAAAACCTCATGACGCTCAGATTCAGCTCACACAGAGTCTCCTTGAATGTTTTTCTTCAGGCGAGGAGGCTCGGGGGCAAGAAACTGGTGTGAGAATTGCATCTCCTGGCAGCAAGGAAAAGGCAGAGCCCAGCGCACAGCACGTTTCTCCCAGACGCTCTGCTCCCCGCCCTCGAGGTACGCCAAGAGTCCCACCGCGCCCACACCGAGGGGGCCGCCTGCCGCTGCGGGGGACAGGGCACTGCTCCCGCACGCAGCGCGGCTCGGGCAGGCAGGCACGCCAGCTGGCACGGGAGATCTCTGCCCACGCCTCTCCCTCCCCGCCTCTTCCCACCCAGCCACAGGCCCACGGGAGGGACGCCCCGGCTCTGCATGAGGTGTGAAACGGTCCACGGAGCTGCTGCTTCCCACAGCTGCCAAAACCCCTGGCTGCCCACCGGCGCTGCGCTCCTGCTGGCTGTGCGTGTTACCGGGCGGTAACAGATGTCCTCTAATAACGAGCTTATTCTTGGACTCAGCCGATAAAAAGCGACACGTACGCCAGGTCAGAAGCTCGGTGGCGAGTTTGCTTCCACAGCCCACCTTAAAATATCTCTCCCCATACCTGACGATGAGCCTGTCTCCCTTCATACCAAGGATGAGGTTTAAATTTTAAAAGTCAGCTTTATTTGCTCCGAGAGGACATGCATCTGCGTGCTGGCAGTTATTTTTCCACTTGCGCTGCATATCTCTCAGGCCATATTTGAGACAAACCAGATTTAGAACATACCAGATTAGGAAACTCATTTGACTTTCTCTGCTGCCAGCTCCACCAAGTGAAAAGTAAACCTCCACCACGGGACATTGCAAATAGAAATTTAAAAAATGTACTCCAAAGTCGAGGTCCTGTTTTGAAAACTCAGCTCCTCTCAAATAGCTCACTCGGAGGTAACCTCAGGAGATTTCAGTGGGGCTAGCTAGGAAATAAAGGATTTGTGCCCGTGGTCACGGGAGAGCTAGGGACCTGCCACTGGAGGGCCAGATCCTGCCACTTGGACTCAGCATTAGCAGCAGGCAGTAGCTCCCCAACTAAATCAATAGGATTAGTCTGAGGAGTAATGTGTTTCTCCACAGGAGAAAGAACGAGCAAACGGGTCCCTCATTTACATTCAGTACACACCATAGTTTATTTTATATATTAATTTTTTTTCACGTTATATATGAGATTAAATTTGGGGAATGGGTAAACAATTTCACTTTTTTGATCTGAAAAAAATGTATAACACCATTGGGGAAAACAGATGGCAAATACAGATCAGGAATCATAAGGAATCCAGACTAATGCTGTCAAAGAAAAACAGCTCAGTCCCAGGAAATGTTGGCGACGGAGCCCCTCTCCACGCCGGTGAGCACCTACAGCTAAGAGCAGCCACGCTAGCTTTTGGTGGAGCGGCTCACATGCTCCACCATCGGCCTTGAAATCCCTGAGGGGGCAGCTCGAGCCGCTAAGCATGGCTTGCACCGAGGCTGGCAGGCACAAACGTCGCCCCAGGATGCAGGCAGAGCCCTGGAAAGGAACGCATCTCCTCTCCCCCTTCCCTCCCGGGCTGGGAGTAATTGGCTGCAGTCGCCTTCCAGCACACTCCCTCCCTTGTGCCAGCGCAGCTCTTTTGGCCAGCGAGCCGAGGGACGGAGCCAAGTCTCCACCTCTGCCGTCCCGCTCGCTCCCGAGGGGAACAGCCGGCTTGGCCGCCGGCTTCCCCGTGCCTGGCACCCCGCGCGTGGGGCTGGCAGCGCCGGGCAAGCCGGGGTCGGGGAACTCCTCCTGCCGTCTGCTGCCCTGCAGCCGTGTTCCAGCTGGCCGCGCTCCGGCCTCGGACGGGGGCTCCCAACGGCTTTCTGGCAAAGGCGGCAGGGAAGACATCAGAGGTTTGGGTTTTCAGGTTAGGGGTCTCTTGTATCTCACTGCCAAAGGGATTCATGTTTCTTTCCCAATTTCTACATCCCCCTCGAGCAGTTCATGCGGCTCCTTCGGTTTTTCAGCTATCCCTGTACCTGAGGATGGAGCAGCTAAGCCCAGTAGAGTGCCTATTCAACTTATGTGACTATCTGTGGGGGTTTTTATTTATTATTTGCATTCCAGCAGCATCTGAAGGCCTCAGGCAGGATGAGGGATCATTTCTGTCGGTTCTGCCTGCCTGGCCTCTCAACCAGTAGGTCTGGCCCATCTCCTGCTTTTTCAGGGATGGGGAAGGGCTCGTACAAGCTCTAACACAGTGTTACTTCAGAGCCAAGACTGATGCTAAGCAGGTCAGAAAAGCTGTCGCTCAGTGCTCCCATACTGACTGTGGGAATTAGTGTCAAATAGCCACACGTTTTATTAGCATAAAGCGGAAACCTCTGTTACTGAGAAAAGTTTTATAGAGAAATTCTTGGGTGCAGGCTCATTATCACCATGCAACATAAAACCCCAGATCCTACAATGCAGAAGACACTAAAAATTAAATATCCGCATCACTGCTCAGCTTCTGCTTTCGCCTAGGACCCGCCTGGTTACTTCTGCTGACTCTCCTCTGTCAGACATTATCAACCAGAAGTGTGCCTGCCTTCTGCAATGGATGTACCATGTGCGTACACCTCCCCCTCCCTCTCACACACACACTGCCATTCACCTGCTCCCTAATCAAACCTCTGTGAAGACCATCCATCAGTCCCTACCATTTATCCTCCCCCCTCCCCCCCCCCCCCGCCCCAAGCTCACAAAACAGAATTATTCTTGTTAACATTCATTCCATTAATGAGAAATCCCTGCTGGTTCGTCATCCAGTGGTACAAGTCTTTGCACTCGCAGGCTGACGTCTCTATCATCCTCCAAACTGCTGCTCTGGGGTAATCTCTTACAGACTGGTCTCCACGCGGAGGGGAGGCACGTTTCTCACTACCAAACCTAAATTTAAATCTCTTTCCCCCTAGAGCTGCTGGGGCTTCAGCATCTTTTTCTCCTGCATGGAACCTAAAATCGGCTATGATGCCTCATTGGTTAGCTAACTGCTTCTGTCCTTTGGGATTTTTCATACGCTGTTGATAAAAGAGCCAGTGAAAAATATATCCATTAAATGCTTGGCCTCTCCTTGCTTGTTTCTTTTTCCGCAAAACTTGAAGGAAAAAAAAAAAAAAAAAAGCAGAAGAAAAAATAAATTGACTCAAATGCAGTACCTCAGTCAGTTACCTGGGCTGAGGGAGTATTTTTAGCCAATGCCTAAGACTCACTACGGGAGCCGGCTTGGCTCTCTCACAGCCGGTGAGCACCATGTATTGTCCTATTAGATGCAGGCAGAGGAGCAGCAACGCAGACTCTTACACAGCAGGTCACCACAATTCCTGACTGGAGGGGAAAACATTAGAAGATTGTAAATGGCTCTGAACCCCATTCATTCCCGGGTATGTCTTCTGAAATTTTCAAGGATGACAATTTAAGACCCATCTCAGTGATTATTTTCATGGTACTGTCACCTCCGCTGGACTTTGACCTCCAATTTATTTTACGTCAGCTTCCAAGCAACCAGCCAACTGTGAGCACCACCTCCCAGAGCTCAGACAAACTGGTGATTGAGAGGGAACAGGTTTTTACATCATTACTAAGCTTGTGTCATCGAGTCCTCTCCCACCCGCTCCCTGGTGGATAGCTATTCAAACCCACAACCCTTCCAAATAGATCGTCTCCTCTTTTGCTCACTCTAAAACCAACAGCCTTTGTTTGACTGATACCACTCACGTTGGAGATCATGTATTTAACAACATATTACCTCTCTTGTTCCATTTCTAACCTCTTTAATTGCACCACGATAATTACGTTCTGCCCTCCTTGTACCTTCAACACAGATGACTAGAGCTCTTCAGCTCTCTTCCAAGCCTGGAACTGCCAAGGCTTCTGCACCACCTCTGCATCCCCACCCAGCAGTTAGGACGTGCAGAAGGATGGATGCTACTGAACCACAGTTGCTTTGGGGTATTTCTTTCATGACAATGGAGCAAATTCTTTGTGTTAAGATCGTGCAGACTGACGTGCTGTAAGCATGCTACAGTTTCCCTAGGACATGCAGTACACACCACCGAAGAAACCTCTAAGCCCAAGCAGTCCTCGTGCAACAAATCACCATTTGCAGCCTTTCATTTGCAAGCATCCCCTCCCTCTTTTGCATTTGTCAGCTTGTCTGTACGTATGCCTTTATAATTTCCTTAGTTCTTGAACAAGTTGTTCAGATCATTCAACTCCTCCCATACCACATGCTCACCCTGATACTCAAATTCTCTCCACAAATTCTAGTCAATTTAAAAAATGAATTAAAGAAACTGGACTACTCTATCAACAAGGGCACATAGAAAGCCCTGCTTACCCTCATCGAGGTCCTCTTCTGCTGTATGAAGCCTTGGCCTTCCCCCATAGAAGTGCTAGGAAGATGGTTACTGGTGACCTCTTCCACTGCCTCACCAAAATTACTAATGGCAAACCTCCTGCTCACAGCAGCAGATATATTCCGTGCTCTTCCCACCAGAGGAGATCTCACTGCCATCTTCATCACTACCGTCGCACCCTTCCTGTCAGCAGGTCACCTCCAGCGCTCAGTCGGTCTGCCCCATGGGAACCGTATCACTCCTACAGAGGAGCAGGCACCCCCTCAACGAGGCTCTGCGCGTTATAACCAACCCTCAACCGCTTTTGCGTCCTTCTCTGTTTGAGCACCCTGCAGCTCCTCCTTCCTCCTCCTCCGTCCTCATCTTAAGCGATTCCCACCCTGAATCCCCTAGGATTTCCCATCACTTTACAGTGTTTATTAAGTTTCTCCATCCACCTCAAATTTTAATGCTGCTTCTCTACTTCCTAAACCACTGAATCATCTCTCTCATCTTTGTACAAGTTAACTCCTAGTCAAATGAAGTCTGATACCAACTAATGGTATATCCTATATAGAAGTACAACAGAGACCATGACCACAGCAGTCTGGAACTGAAAGGAGTGCTGTCCTGAGACAGGAGAGGTGCAAAGTTTTAAAATGTCCAACACTTCAGAGACTGAGATAAAGGAAAATACTAAGTAGAGCAGGGGAAAGAATAAAACCCTATGGCGAGTCAGGAAAAGGCATTTGATGAGTTTTCTGCCTGCCAAGAATGCAGTATCCAGCATGACCCAGGCTGCCTTTATTCCTTTTACACTCTCATACCTCGCTTGGCACCGGAGTGTCTGGTTAAATAGGAAGGAACGGAGAAACTCTGGAAAACTGCAAAAAAATTCAACAGGCTTCACGCATACCTGGCTATGGATTTTTATAGTGTTAATTAAGAGGATGCCTAGGAGTTCCAGGGAGGAGAAAATATTTCCCATAATGTCTGAGAGTAGAAGTTAACAAGCCTGCTGGGATCTTTTTAGCCCCTGCAGAGCTAAGGCTTCAACATTATTAAATGGCTGTCGCATCTAAAGTATGGTGCAACATAACTCAACACACAACAGAAAGCGCAGGATGCCGAAATGGGGGAGAACTTTAGATTACGCCGCTGAATAATTCAATTTCAGGACAGGTGTTTGCATGTGACTGAACAAGATACCACTGTGGAAAACAATAAAGGTTCCCAAAAGAAGAGAGAAGACAGACACAGCAGGCTGGGCTCCCAAATAGCAAAAAAGTGTCAAACGAAACCACACGCTTCAAGATATTGTGGTTCAGTATGATGATTCAAAGTAGATGAGCTATCAAAAAATACAGACACTAGAGAAGGAGAGAAACGCTTTCTTCACATGGTGGTGCTCCTCAGAAGACATGGTATCTGCTGGCAGTTTTTAAGCACATAATTGGTGACTCAGGAATCGTTAGCAACTGAGGCCAAGTCCCAGGGACTTTCTCACCAGTGACACGAGCTACCTTCTTATTGCTCCTAACTCACTTGGGTACATCCGAAAAGCTTATCTTAAAGCCTTTCCCTCCGCAATCAGGAGCCGCTTCCTACTGCAACCAGCAAGCCAAAGGATTATGCCATATTTGATGAGATTTGAAGGCGTACATTCTAGGTCTGCCTGCTTAGAAATATTTCACCAAGCCTAACCCTTAAAATGTTAAGAGTCAGGAAACCACTAGTTTTCTTTTTACAGATACCGATTTTTAGGATACTTGGAAAGGACCTGTTCTCAGTCACTGCTATGCATCAAATACATGACACAGCGTACAGAAATTACTATCTACCTTTTGTTTAACTCTCTAGAGCATGTTTCTTTTAAAACCAAAAACGCAGCACCAAGATGTTGCTCTTCAGAAGGAACCACTCTCTGGCATCCTAATTCATTCTCCAAGCAAGCAAGGTCTTTCCTGCCTTCAGTAAAGGTGTTAGGTGTCCACCTAGCAAACAGAATTCCATGGAAAGTGGCCCAAAAAAGTCAATAATATGAACATACATGAACAGGCAGACAAAAATTGAGTCTGTTACTTACTGTTACCCACCCCAAAATCACGGTACATAGCATGATATTCACACATCTACCAGCTTAAACAAGTCTCCCTATATGACTAAGGCATGATGTGTATAGCCCACCGCATTTTGTACGAACACAGAATTGGTAAAATATTCCAAAAGTGCTGTAGCTGGCACAGGAGTCCAAGTCATGATGGTTCTATGCACCGCTAACGGAAATATGTAGTCCAAAGGGACTTAAGACAATTTGGGAAAAAAAAGAAAAAAAGTACTTATTACACTAATTACTGCTCTAGAAAAAAAAAAAAGGCTTCATTCATCATCTTTTTCATGACACATGCAGCTTGTCCAGCCTAAGCAATACACAGAGATTTTGTTATGCCAGCTTTAAAAAATAGACTAACGAATCAGCCACCACCTTGAAACCCGAAGTCTGGCGCGGAATCCTGACGCCCCAGCGTTGTAACCTGTATCAGTACTCAGAAAAATGTGCAAAGAACTATTCAGTGCAATCAATATGCGAAACCACCACAACCAGTTAACCCCTCTCACCATACAGACAATTTCACTGGCAAACAATCATAGTTCAACGTTTTAAAGCAAGCAATTTCCAATGCAGGTAGAAAGCAGTGTTCGCATGAAAGAGGCTGTCACACCCTTGACTGGCCTACAATTTTGCTGAATTCCTTGAAATTCTATTCAGTTCCGTACCAAACCTCACCACTAAGAGATTTCCTTAGACAGGAGAAATTTCGGTTTTGCCCCCCTTTAACAAACCACGCTATATCAAACAGCAGTTTATATAATGTATATTCTAAATTGAACGCTAATGTCACGGGGTTTGGGCACTTTCTTTGCTTTGTAAGGATCACACAAGGAAAGGGCAACAACAACATAGGAAACAGTAAAACAGGTGACATCCAACCCCATTTCAGAGGCCATCCCTTGCGCTCAATAATTTGCCAGAGCTGTAAGGAGACCAAAAGCTCATCTCCACTGGGCTGTCAACCTCTTCCTCAACCCCACATCTCCCACCAACAGCAACTCATTCCCGCCTTGCAAGACGTGATCCTAACGCAGAAGGTCAAATAGCTTCAATGATATTTCCAAGCAGCAGAGATCAGGCGCCTGTGAGCAAAGACGCCTGTGGCGGCTCTGGTCTCTACTGGAGGTGGCAGTAGGAGGCCTTGTGTTGTCCCCAAGAACCTCCAGAAGTCAAAAGAAAAACTCATCGCCGGACGTATGCTTATCCCAGACCGGTAAAATCTGCACGAAAGTGACAAAAACCATTGCAAAACGCCCAACAAAGGTCAAATCCCGCCTTGCCTCTTTCCTGCCCCGCTCCCTGCCAACACCATCACTGCAGGATCGCATGCTGTGTTGGAAGCCCCGGAGGGCTCTCCTGTGGTGGCCAGCAGCCAGCTCCAGCACCAGGCATCCTCCCTGCAGGCTCAAGCCTGGGAACGGGAAAACCAGAGCACCCTGCCAGAGCACAATGGGCACGCGTGAGGAGGAGAGAGGAAAAAACCAGCATTCAGGGCCGATCGGGGCTTTCCAGCTGATAGCCAAAGCGAATTGTGCTCGGGACAGACTGCGGTTCTTGCTCCAGCCATAAACTCCTGGGGACAGGGACTGGCTTTTTGCCTGCTTGCACAGTGTTTAACACATAGGGAGCCTCGGCCAGATGGAGGGCTAGGAGGCAGCAGCAGGGAGGTGAGAAATGCTGCCATACAGCAACACCGCAGTGAAGAACGGCAACATGGGCTACAAGGTGGTCTTCCTTCCCACCTTCCAGTCAGCCACTTGGATCGCGTTAGCTGCCTGCTCCTTATCAAGCTTTTCAGTTCCCCCTCACGCTACTCAATTCCATCGTGCCGTCGCTTAACTTATGCATGTAATTTAAAGCTAGATAGACGGCAGGGAAATTGCTTCCTCCGAGGCCCCTACTAATTGACCCCTATCCACAGAGCTCAGCAGTCTTCCCTTAACTGCGCTCACACACGCTACCACAACACGAAGTGCAAGTTCGGAGGTTGCCAGCGCAGCCTCTCTCCCCCGTGGCAATGCCATATGGTGTTAAGATTTTCAGGATCAGACGCCGTTCCTGCTGAAATCAATCATCACAACCCTATCCCCGGCGAAGGCCATCTCAAACTCCCGCTGGCTTGAAATGCGACTCAGCGAGGTGCCTCGGATTTGGACGCTGGTATTTACTACTTTAGGTTGGTATGCAAGCGTTTAATAGCATACGTCTCAATTAGCAGGGCTGTTACAAATAAAGCAAGTGGCACCGGCTATGCCAAAACAGCAGATATTTCACATTTGGGCCAAACCCTTCAGACCCTGCCAATGTGAGTCAGCCCCTCTGCCTGCCTTTGCTGCCACGCTAATGAAAACGAGGAGCAGGGGCAACTGAGATTCATACGCTGAATCGGGATGGTTTACTTCAAAGAGAGGGGGATGTAAAGTAATGTCGGGCTCCTGATCTTCATAACCTGCAGCAGAAGTTATAGACACGTATACCAATCAGAGGAAAATAAGTAGTCTCTGTGGGTAAATAAAGATTATGTCTCTTTAAATCGACTGTAAATCTGAATGAACACAGAATATACATACACAAGTAGGCAGCGTGCAACGTGACGTCAATCTTATTTTTATAGATTTATTATTACCGTACATAAAATTTCCTAGTAATAATAACATTCTATGAAAAATACTAGAGCATTGGGACACTTTTAAGGTGAAAATACTACAAGAAAAATAGGAAAAAATAATTCAAGTGTTTAAAAAAATGCTGGGAGGGAAGCATTCCATTAAAAATGCAAGGGTCAGGGACTGGAAAGCAGTCATGTGAATCTGTCTTCAACTCCGTGTACTAACCTTGAGAGTTATATCCTATGCCTTCATTGCACCAGTAGAAGAGTAGATTTAAAGGAAAAAGAGAGAGATGGTTTCCATGGGATCAGCCAGTTTACTGTTTATTGTTATTATTCGCATTTTTCGTTTATTTCGTTTTTAAACACAGTTCCGCCCCCTGCCTTGAATCCTCTCCCCAACTTGCAGCCACCGTGGAGCACAAGTCGCAAATCTCACAAGCACATAGCGGAACGTGAGCACCTCGATCCTTGTCGCGTTTCCTTGGGACCACGTCTACGGAGGTGACAGGGGATCGCCCACACAGAGCTCCCCCGGGGACCGCTGGGCAAACAAGCCCCAGAAGCGGGCTCCGTGGGGCGGCCGCCCTCGCCCACCCGCAGCCCCCCCCCGTGACTGCAGGGCCCCCCTGTAGGCCCCGCCACTCTCCCACACCCTTTCAGCCGGCGGCCTCGCAGCCAGAGCGCCGCTGCTGCCCACGTGCTGTAGGCAAGCCCCGCCATCGCTCTTCATTAGTTAATTTAAATGTAAAAAGAAAAATAAAATTAAGAAAAGACATAAGAAAAACCACCATATAGGAAAGTTACTGAGTTTGGGCACCCTTCCTCTCTGACTGATAAACCACATTTCTGCACAGAAATTAGCCACATCCCGTGACAAAACTTTGTGATGGGCCACGAGCTGCAGAGAAGCGATGCCTTACGGACATCTTCACAGCTGGAAAGAGAAACCCGTTTCCTTCGAGTCACGGTATAGCAGCAGAGGAGCTTTTGTGTTCACGTATCTGACGGAGCACAAACAGGAGAGAGAGAGCGGGGAGAGAGGGAACGAAGAAAAGAAGCGAAGGCAGGTGGTTATGAGAGTACGCAAGTGGCTAATAAAACCATGGTTTTTACTAGTCACAGTGGTTAAACAATTTTAACGGGCGGCATTCTCATAACACGCCTGAGCAGTTTTTAAGGCTGTCAAACACCTCTGTCAAGAGCGAGGAAGTTCTGGAAATATGCTCAGAGATGCACACAAACCCATAGGAAGATCTGATAACGTACAAATTCGTTTCTTCCAGAGATAGCTCACTTTCTGCAGAAATCGATAAGCCATCAGAACCTATCATTTATCACAAACATTAAATCCCAGCAGCATCCTGGTTTGCAAGCCTAATGAGGGAACTGGGTGCACAAAGGCACCCCCGGTGCTGGGTGGTGCGGGGCAGAGGGTGGGGAATCTCCACGGCTGTGGTTCAGAGAAGTCTCTTTTGGGATGTACTCGACATTATAATCTGTCATTAACAGACCGGGGCATTAAGTATCTTCTTTGCGAACTTGCTACAAAACCAACGGAGGCATATTACTGAGAAAAACAAGAGTTGAAAACCCAATCTAGCTTCTAGCGCCTGGGAAGTCCACCCTGGTTTTTGCATTAGCGATGCTGGGTCACCGTACATTCACGAGAAACAGCTAAGAGGATGCAGAGCTACAAATCAAAACTTTCAGCAAGGACAGTTCACTCTTGCAAGGAGGAATCAATTAGCTGGTCTGAGGAGGCTGGTTAGGGAAGAGTTAATGGTATCAGCCAAATCTCAATCAAACCCCCGAATGTCGCTTTTGTCCCGTGGCAGTACCAATATCAACGCCCATTATCTCCACTTGTTTAACGAAGCTCAAATTAATGGGCTCTCGGTGTGGCTTTTCCCCTGGAATCCCTCACCCTACCTCTTCTTGGAGAGAACCCCTGCGAGCCATGAGTTAGGGAACAAACCGCTCTGCACACACGCACGCACACGCAGAGGGAAGTTGCAATTTCTCACTTAGTTGCTAATTTCTGTGGCTACAAATCTTGATGTCACCCAGCACACACTAGTCCTCTGTACTAAATCCATCATCCTCGTCACCTTCAGACGCATCCGATATGCGCGTCTAACCAGCAACACTGTAATTTTAATAATGACAAGGGATTAAGTATGATTACTAGTCTTCCCTCCCACTTGTTTCCTTCGCCTCACGATAGCAACCAATTGCCATTTTCCTCCCGATTGTGTGTTTGGGTTCCCACCGTCTGTCGTCCCCGATACACGAACCGAAATGTCTGCGACATGGGATCTGCCTGTCTCTCGTACGTCTAGCAAACCTGAAAACCTGTCATTACAGCTTTGGGAAATGCAATACATTGTCAGTTCCAAGGACACGTCGATAAAAATAACCGTAGGTACGGCTCAGTTGGAAATCACCAGTTCGGTCATACCTGTGCTATTTTTCCACCGTGTTTTATACACCACGAGTGGGGTGTTTCGCAAAAGGTATTGCCAAAGAGATTACCGGGGCATGTTTCACCGACCACCGGGCTCTACGGCCAGTCGTCTGTCTTGGGCGAACTGCTACCAGCCAACCTGGAGATGGAACTCTCCATCACTTTCCCCTGAGCTTCCGACGGCGGGAGCCCGGCGTCCAGCTAAAACTTTCCCTTTCCCACCTCCCCGTCCCTACCAACCGCCCCGAGTCGTCACGATCGCCATGAGAAAAGAAGAAGGAAAGAAACCAGAGACGGCCAGCAGTCTTAGAGCGACAGCGCGGCGGGCACACCAGGCGAGCAGCGTCTCGTCACGGCCCCGCGATGGCGGGCAGGGGGCCGGCGCCCCCCGGGCCGGGAGGGCCGGGCGCTGCGGCCCGCGGCGGGGGCGGCTCTCCGTCCCTCCGTCCCTCCTCGGCGGGGCCGGCGGCCGGGGCCAGCGCCCAGCGGCCAGCGCCCAGCTCGGCGGGGCGCGGCGGGGGCGGCGTTTCTCTTCCCGGCGGGGCGG
>JADKXX010002282.1:0-88063 GCA_017310255.1 Butorides virescens | reverse complement strand
CCCCAACGACCACCCCACCACCACCCCCACCCCATTATTTTTTGCAGGCGTGCGGGGTGGCCGCAGATTCCGGGCATACTGAGGCGAAATGGAGCCAGCTGAGCCGTGGGTGTTACGCAAGCGTCTCGGCAACCGCTGGAAGCGCTTTCCCAACGTTTGCCGGAGAGCAGGAGGTGCGTGGCACCTGAACGGCCAAACCTCCAAAAACGCTTCTCTCCACGAGCCACTGGCACGCAGATCCTGCATGCAAACACACAGCAGCTCCTTAAAGAGCTTCAACAACTATAAGCGTTAAAAAGAAAACCCCAAAACCCAACCAAGCCCACCTGCCTTCCCCGGAGTTCTTGCAAGCACAAAAAAAATTTAAAAAGGGCCTGTACGCATTGAATCAATTACGCATCGCAAGTTCTTCATCCAGCACCTCTCGGTACCTCCAGAGCGAGCGCTGGCCCTTACGGGGACGCTGCTGCAGCCTGGCGCAGCTGGCGCAGGCACGGAGCAGTTAAGGAATGGACGCCCCTGGCACAGGGAAATCGTTTTAGCCCTTTGTAAATCACAGAAAAAGCAGGGAAAGTCTCACCGTTTCATTAGCTTTATATGTAAGTAAATGAAGGCTTTATTCGCAGACCGAAGTTCTATTTCCTTCCGCTCCAATCTGAACTCAAGCCCGGGGTGCTCAATGACAGGGAATTACCTGCGGGAGAGTGCCGCCGGAACTTTTTCCCAGGAGCAGTAAGAAGAGGTGGATTTCGGCAGAGGGATTTGGCGAGGACCAGCAGCCTCGTGGTTCAGACCTCCAACAAGTGAGGCCAACTGGTACAGAAGAGGGACACCGGGGTAGCTTGCAGATCTCCGGGAAGCCACACCGCTGCTGTTTACATGATGGATTGGTGGCCTTCATTTGGAACCGGCACGCTTTATCGAACTAGTAATCTGCCTCTAACCACGCAATATGCATTTTAAAATACTCCCAAACATGTATTTACATAATAAAGCGTAACCTCCCAACTAGCTAGCGCCGTCCCTCAGGGCCTCCCTGCTGCCTTTTTCAAAGTCTTTTCTGTTTTGATACATTTTAGTATCAACTTCTGGGGAAAAGTACAACCGAGGGGAAACGATGTTTCGGTAATGTCACAAAGTGACAAAAACCAAGCGCTTTTCCCGCTGCAGTTTGTTCCCTACCACTTTTCTCCCAAATTAGTTGTCAAAAGCCATATGCGATACTCCAAACACTGAGGCCGTTTTTCAAACACAGACTCCTCCTGAACTCCAAACTTCCTTTAATCACACCCCAGGTCTCACTTAAGCAATCCTTGCCGAGTTAATTTATTACTCTTGAAGGAGTTACATTTTTAATAACCTAAAAGAGGAAAAGGGGAAAACTCTGATAATCTTTTTTCATGCATAAGGAAGACCGTTTCATGTATTTTTTAATTGTCACGTGAATTAAATTGCAGTGCTATATATAACCCTTCTGCTCCAGCCTGGAAAGCTCATACACTTACCTGGTGTTGGGGAAGGCACGTGGAATCTGATCCAGATGGGTTTTCTCCAAAACCTTTTGCTCCGTAGAGGGGTTTCTTGTTTGTTTGTTTTCAGATACAAATCTGTTTTACCCTGCAGTCTGCCCTGAGCCTGGGAGCCGAGGCGGACTGGAAGAATGGAAAATGCACAGGTGTTTATCGGTGAGGTAGCCAACCTTCCAGCTACAACTTTCTCATGACAAGTTTTAAGAAGGCAATTCCAGATTGTCCTTTTCACCATAATCCGTGCTTTCATGGGAGGGATGGAAAGTTAAAAATCACAGGCTCTGTTTTTTGTCCAGAAACTATTCCTATTTCATTTTTAGCAGGAATGCAGCAAGAGCGGTATGTTGCAACATTGTGAACATGGGAGCTGCCTTGCCTTTGTAAATATTAAGGTGGTTCTGAAAGAAAGTTGCAAAAAAACCCCCCCAAAACCCAACTGAAATTCGCTTTCTGTTCTTGTTCATTCTGTGACTGGCTTTAGCGTCTATCTGCAAACTGGCCGTTGTAAACCTCCCCTGATCCATCAGTATTATAAGCATTGCGCCAGAATTAGAAAAAGGAGGTGAAGCAAGCCCCTGGGGAATGCAGCAGTTCATTACAGCCTGCTAGCTGGGTCTTTTTTTCTGACATTATTACTCTCTGCTTTTGTGTGCTCTTTTCCTAGGGCTCCTAAAGCCCACGGAGCCACCGTCAGGGCTGGACTCTCGCTCGGCTGCTGCGTTTGGGTTCCTTTCCGCTGGGGCCGGGAGCTTGCAAACGTCCCCGGCCACACGCGCTGTGACTCTGGCTGTCCCCTGGGCGCTGGGGGTAAATGGAGGAAGAGACGCACATGAGCTTTCTCAAAGTTCCCAAACCAATTTCTTTTTTATTTCATTGGTGCAAGAAACACATGGAAATGTCCAGAAATGTCTTGCACACCGTCCACAACAATAACAGCACACCTGCACCCTGCTGCCAGGAATCCCTCATAACCCTTTAACATCCTTTGAGCTACAAATTATTCCATAGACTCTCTGGGACCTGGGCTCCAATCCGTCCTGAAAGCTGTCCATGATGCCAAACCCAGCCCCCCTGAGCTGCTGCTCATCTCTGTGAGTTCCAGCAGTGCTAGGCACCCTCCTTCCTTCCTCTGTAGGTGCCCACCTCTCTGCTGGCACGTATGTACCCTTCCTCCTTCCCATGGCTGTGGCCAGGCACCTCCTGAACAGCCCCCTCCCACCTGCCCCCACTGCCTTCCACACAGGCAGCCCACCCCAGCTCCCTGCCGAAGAGGGATGGCCTCGCTGCTTGCCAGCTCCTCTGGAGTCCTTGCACCAGTACAGGCAAAGGCTAGGCACCAACTAGTTTTGGCGTGCTGCAAGAAAAAGCACCTGAGAACTGCTGTAACGTGTAATCTGCCAGCAAAAATAAGGTTAAAACCATCCGTTAGAATGCCTTGCTTATCACCTTTCAGTATTACTGAAGACTGCTCTCCTTGCTTTTGTTTGAAAGGAGATGCAATGATTACCCCCCTATTACAGACACCTACAAATATTTACTAAAATAACCTAGCGGAGCGATTTTTTTAAAAGTTGTCACAGCTTAAATATTCCCATTACTTTGAATCTGGTTTGATTCCGCTTCAAGTAGAGCCGCTTTCCCGCTGCTTCCTAGGCAGGAGTCCAGGTTGCTGATCTCCGATTATGCCGACTCCCAGAGGGCTCGATCCGTCGCGGATGCAAGTCAACGCCGCAGCGCTGCGTTCGATGGGAGGCTGCCAGCTGAGAAATGGCAGTGCCCAGGAAAAAGAAAACCCCACGGCGATCCTCGTACCCTTGAGATTGGGACCCTCACGGCGGACAGACCAAGAGCTCTGAAAATCAGGTCTGAAGAGCTGGCTACTAAAATCACCTGGGTTCGTTTAGACCACCTCAGCATCTCCAGATGTCTCTCCACCGTGAATGACGGCCCACGCGTCCGTGCCACGCTTTCATTTCTTTCCGGTTCTTAAAAAACTGCCCTTTTACCGGAGGGGGGCTGGAGTGGCTTTTACCCTGCAAATGCCGTAGGAATCTAAATGACGTGCCAGAAATGTCACGCCAGCAGCTAACACGGGGGTTTAGAATAAGCACTCCTTGGCCAGTAGGCAGCAAGCGTGGGCTTGTTCACCTAATCAGCTTTAGGGCTCCTCAGTGCTAAGGGGGCTGTATTCTGGTTTTGTCAAACGGGCATCGCGCAAATGCTCCTCTGGGGCAGCTACTCAGAAAGCGTATTTGTTCTTTCGGGGCTTGCATGTCATCCCCCTCCCCAAAAAAAACTGTAAGAAAGGTTTGTATCACTGCTGCTAGTTCAGGATGCCTGACAGGTTTTCTTTTTTCTTTGTGGCCCTATTTTCAGATGCTTCTCAATTTGTCAAGTTTCACCTCTTTGGACTAGAAGTTCCCTGTTTGAGAGGTAGGCAGTCGCTAAAAATGTTCAGCTGGCTTCCAGACTTAATTCTTAACAAGCACATTTTCTGTGCTAAAATAATAACTATTTAAGAACTACTTTTCTAAGGAGCTCTAATGCCTTTGCACTTAGAAGCAAAAATTTGAAATTTGGTCATTGTCAATAGGTCATACCTATTTGGCCAAATTGCACAAATTTCTGAGCTCAGTTCACATGTAAGAGAATTGTTAGAAGTGCAGCAGGGAAAAATTCTCTGAAGTGTCTCTTTTCGGCTGATCTTTGAAGAAGATTCCCTATGTAAACGCATTCCCCGCACTGGAAACGCTAAGTGATCTGACAATAGCAAAAGGTAAGCATCTGCCACAGAGCATTCCAGTTTAGTGATCTCTTTTATCAAGTTATCAAAACCAGGATGATCCCACTTCCTGAGTGTGGAGACAGACTCTCTGATGTTTGAGAAGTACACAGGGTACCACAGAGAGAACCTGCAGAAATTTTGGAAGATGAATGTGTGGAGTTGGGACAACTTTGCGAAGGAAGAGAAGATGGATGCTGAAAAGGGAGCATGGGCTAAATGAGGAAACAACCCTGCAGGAAGGCTAGTATGCCATCAGGCAATTAAAAGCCTGATCAGGCGTATGTACCAAGCTGGTAAAGTAAGGATTGCATGGATAAACTCGACTCAGGCATCTCCTAGCTTTTGAGCACTTCAGTTTGTGACTTTTGCAAAGATTCTGGAGGTTTCTACCCCCTTGGCTTGGCTGCTTTCTGAATTTTGGTACTCATCTCAGCAGTGACGAATTTTGCTTTACCTCCATACTTAAGTATTTGATGAGGGAATTCCATTTTCACATTTAATGAATCGGGGAGAGTAAGGATTTCATTAGAAAGCAGGGTTTTGTCAAATTAACACCAGCTTCAGATGAATGGCAGTGGTCTTGAGCCAGATTTTCATTTCATGTTATGTGCGTATCACTGTGATCAAGCACCTCTGGCAGCTTATACCGGTGAAAAATCAAGCTCATACCACTATTGACTGAGACCCGACTTTGGCCCTGGGACACCCAGGATAGCTACATCAAGCTATTCCAGGCTCTGTTGGACTGGAAGAGCCTCTGAAACCAAAATGGTAAGTAAACCCAACTTTTTTACTACCTCATAAAACAACAAAAGAAAAAGTAGTATCTGCTTCAGGTGATTTCTATAGGAAGGGAATTTGAGTGAGATTTTTCTCTAGAGAAAAGTCTTTTCTCTATAGTTGTGATGTTGCATAGTTTTGGTCACTTCCTCACTGAAATAGCCAGAGATTCTGTTACTGTCCCAGTCCTCACACTCTGACAAAAGGCATATGTATATTTTACTATCCACTTCTGTAAATGCTTTGCTCCCCTCATCTGTTTTCACATTTTCACGTTAAGGATTCAGGCTCGTCTGGAATACGCTTATGTATTTCAAATACTTGATTTCACACAACAGTATTATTTATGGTTAAGGCTTCATTGGGAGGAATGACAATCAATCATGACTCAAAGATGGTCTTGGTGCCAGAAGCACTCGTATCCTTCTACAGGCCATCACTCTGACTTGCAATAAGCACCAGCAGGCAGTGGATGGTCATTTTCCTTACTGTCCCCTGAGGTCACGTTAATCAGCCCTCGGCTTTACTGTCAGTAGGCATAAAAATGGAACTCCACACACTGCACAATGTGGGACTGACGGATGATCCCAGAGAAGTGCCGTTGATCCTCTATTGAAGTCCCCAGAACTTGCTTCCTTCTCTGATTTCAGAGGTACCCACAGACGAACAGGAGCGCTGTTGTGGTTTAACCCCGGCCGGCTACTGAGCACCACTCAGCCGCTCACTCACTCACTTGCCCCCCGTGGGATGGCGGAGAGAATCGGAAGAGTAGAAGTGAGAAAACTCATAGGTTGAGGTGAAGACAGTTTAATAGGTAAAGCAAAAGCCGTGAACACAAGCAAAGCAAAACAAGGAGGAATTCACTCACTACTTCCCATGGGCAGGCAGGTGCTCAACCATCTCTGGGAAAGCAGGGCTCCATCACGTGTAACCGTGACTTGGGAAGACAAACGCCATCACTCCGAATGTCCCCCTTTCCTTCTTCCCTCAGCTTTATACGCTGAGCATGATGTCATATGGTGTGGAATATCCCTTTGGTCAGTTTGGGTCAGCTATCCTGGCTCTGCCCCCTCCCAGCTTCTTGTGCACCACCAGCCCACTCGTTGGTGGGGTGGGGTGAGAAACAGAAAAGGCCTTGACTTTGTATGAGCCCTGCTCAGCAATAACAAACACACCCCTGTGTTATCAACCCTGTCTCCAGCACAAATCCAAAACACAGCCCCATACTAGTTATAGTGAAGAAAATTCACTCTATCCCAGCCAAAACCAGCACAGAGGTGCAGAGGCCAGCTGGTTGCTCTACACATCAGGTGGTTTAAAAGATGCTATGAGCAGCTGGATGCTGACAGCACAGTGTCTGCTATCTAGATGACTGCAGCTAAGCACCTCCTTTATAAGGTGGGACATTTGGCAGCAGGTAGCATCTCACAGAAAAGGTAACTGCTGAGGTTTAGATAATACCAGTTTCCACCAGTCTATGACTGTCACCCCAGTTTGGTGAATGCTTTTCAATATTCACCTACTTACAGCTGTGGCCCCAGACGTTCAAGAAAGAGGATGTTGGGAAAGGGAAATGACAGCCCAGATGCCAATGGGTGGTCAGAAGAATACGTAGCATCCCAAGAATGGCGACAAAATGTGAGCTACAGGACTTGGGAAGGACAAGAATGAACACACTGAAGAGCAAACAAAAATAAAGCTGGTAAGAGCAGCGGAAGAAATATGGATAAACTGTATTGTGAGGATTTAACAGGAAAATCAGGGCAGAACAAACCACAGAACGCGCCACAAGGGACAAAAGCAAACTTTCTTGTTTCAACAAGATAGCTATCCTTTCTCACACGTGTGCAGTCCCATCCAAACGTGCAGTCACACAAATATTTTAAGCTGCTCTCTCCTGCCAGCAGGAGAGTTGTTATTACGGCAGCCAGTGCTGCCCTGCCTAGATGAGCCCCCAGAGAAAGCCCTCTCGCCTCTCACTCACTCGCTGGCGTGCCAGCCGATTCCCCGCACACCTTACTACGTGCTCGGAATGACGATTACGTTTCAGTTGGTGCTTCAACCCTTTCTGGGTGTAACTTTAGCCCCCTTGAGCAAATGCACACCTGCTTTACACTGCGTCTGCAGAACGGAAGAAACAAGGCCCTGAGTACAGAGATCTTGTTAAAACATGCTATAGGCAGACCAGGAGATATTATCGCGCAATTGAACAAGGACCAATATACCTTCGGTCTTGAAATTCTGTCTGTTATCCCTGCTCCGCTGGATCTGCTTGATTCCACGTTGCAGAGTGTTATCCTAAGCAGGATGATAGAAATGCCCATTGTTAATTAATGTTATTATTTTATTACTCTTGGTACTTAATGGCCCAAGACATTTTAGCTGATAATTGAGATCAAGTAGCAGAGTTATTTCTTTTATACGTGAACTGTATGTAAGTATGTATTAAAAAAAACCCAAACATATACAAATACTTTAGGGTAGAGATCACTCAGTACGCAGAGTTTTCCTTAACACCTCTCAAGCCCATTTAATATTCAGGTTTGCTGTTACGCAAAGTAATAAACTGACCAAAAAACAATTGCTCTTATAGATAAAGTGAACATTAAGGCTTTAATCAACAATGCTGTCAAAGTATTTAGAAGAAATTAGTTTATCATGCATAGCAAAGACGGGTTTCTTGAGACCTCTAATGAAAAGTGATACAGCCATTATCTGATTACTGTAATGTACACTCAATCATTAATACAAAAGTCCTCTTTAATGATCTTTGTTTTATGGCCGCAGCCATCCTAGAAGGAAGCGGGGAGGTGGGAAGGGGAAAGTCTTGCTTCTTGATTTTGTTTATGCCAATTCTAATGGGTTGTGACACTGAAGAATGCTAATTCGAGGCTGATGTTTATTTCTTGGCCCTGATCACAAGACGTGGGTCAGACTGATCAGAGGTCAGCAGTACTTGCTGTCCTGAGGGCAAAATGATGCTATTTGAGATTAATCCCAAGGCCGTGCCAGTCTTCTGCAGTCCCAGGGATTGCCGGTTGGCATATTAAGATGGTGTGAATCCACGCTCCCCATCACAGCTGTGCTGAACCAAGTCCTGTTACAGGAGCTGTGCCCTAGCATCTGCACGGAAATGATGATCCTGCTCTTCAGTAGCAAAAACATGGAGAAAGTAAAGATGCATAAGGGGTCTGGTAATTATTTCTCAAGTTTGTTGCAGCAAACTGCAGTCTGTTGTTATTTTGCTGCTGGCTTCTGCTAATAATTTTCTCCCAGTTTTTAAAGAATAGACCCCAAAAGAAATTTGTTGGCATCTGGCTCAATCAAAATGGAAAAAGTCATAATAAGGAAACTGTCTTTCAGAAAGAGTGAAGACTGTGTTCTCTGAATGTAGATTTTTTTTAATGACTTTGGATTTTGCAGATTGTAGTCATTATATAGCTATTTATGAGGAAGTATTATTGTTGTCTTTGTCAACAGAAAAACCTTTGAGAACACTGTCTGTCACCTAGGATGAGTACTGCCACAAAATAAATGTCCTCAACATTTTTGAGGATGTTTTCACAGGATCGTTAGAGAACCTGAACCCCACTATTACTGCAAATTAAAAATTATTTAATAGTGCTGCCTCTGAAAGGATGTGGTTTTTTACAGTTGTCAAAGACCTCAGACACTGATCATTTTGTTTAACAATACCTTATTTTCTTTTAGTACTTCTAGACAAATTGCAGGTGTTATCTTATGATTCTTTAAATGCCTGTGTTATTCTAAAAGCACTAGTGTGAGTGAATAAATAGTCGCCTAAAAGAGGTATTGTTTTTGCATCTTTAAAAGCAAGGTACTGAGAACACCAGTAATATGTTTACCTCAAAGATATGAACGTCTTCATGTACCATTCAATTCACGCTGCAAGTTTTAGAGCTTTGTATCTCTTTGGAGAGAGTTCCTACTGCGTATCATTTAAGTCTCATGTAAACTTGTAGGTTAAGTGGTACATTAGTCTGTTCTGAATCAGAAATTAAATGTATCCTTTCGGAACTCTTCTAAATATTTTGACTTTAATGACTGGAGCTTTTTAGCCTTTCTCTTTGTTAAAGTCAATCTCAGAATTAGCTTTTTATTGCTCCCCCCATCATTCCTTCTCCTATCTGGAGAATCTCAGTGGCTAAAACCACCACTACCAAATCCACTGCAGACTGTGGACAAAAGAGGAAGTTCAATGAAACAGCAGCACTTGAGCTTCCTGTTCATGCCATGCTGGGACTGTAAAATGATGGAGTTGCAGCAGACTTGTAGAGTACATAAAAGAAATGGACCTTTAAGGAATGTATGTTTTCACACACTGACAGGGATACTAAGCTCCCACATTTTCATAGAATCATTAAGGTTGGAAAAGACCTCCAAGACCATCAAGTCCAACTGTCAACCCAATACTACCATGCCTACTAAACCATGTCCCGAAGTGCCACGTCTACACGTTTTTTGAACACCTCCAGGGATGGGGACTCCACCACCTCTCTGGGCAGCTCGTTCCAATGCTTGAGCACTCTTTCAGTAAAGAAATTTTTCCTAATGTCCAATCTAAACCTCCCCTGGTGCAACATGAAGCCACTTCCTCTTGCCCTATCGCTTGTTACTTGGGAGAAGAGACCAACACCCACCTCGCTACAGCCTCCTGTCAGGCAGTTGCAGAGGGTGAGAAGGTCTCCCCTCAGCCTCCTTTTCTCCAAGCTAAACAACACCAGTTCCCTCAGCTGCTCCTCGGAAGACTTGTGCTCCAGACCCCTCACCAGCTTTGTTGCCCTTCTCTGGACACGTTCCAGCACCCCAATGTCCTTCTTGTAGTGAGGGACCTAAAAATGAACACAGTATTTGAGGTGCGGCCTCACCAGTGCTGAGTACAGGGGGACGATCACTTCCCTGCTCCTGCTGGCCACACTATTTGACAGAAGCCAGGATGCTGTTGGCCTTCTTGGCCACCTGGGCACACTGCTGGCTCATATTCAGCCGGCTGTCAACCAACAGCCCCAGGTCCTTTCCCACAGGGCAGCTTTCCAGCCACTCTTCTCCAAGCCTGAAGTGTTGCATGGGGTTGTTGCAACCCAAGTGCAGGACCCAGCACTTGGCCTTGTTAAACCTTATACAATTGACTTTGGCCCATGGATCTAGCCTGTCCAGATCCCTCTGCATCTACCTTTCCTACCATATGAAATTCATCTCTGTGTATAATTCTATCTACATTCCTGTGGTTCACTTCCTGCTGCAGCCATGATAAATGTCCTTTTATATTTAGGGATTTTAGGGTTACTCATCTTTCATTTCTATTGTTATCAAATCTGTATTTCAAATATCTGTCTGCATCCTGCTCGTTCCAGTGTGATATATGAGACTACAGATAATATATGCACCCCATGATTAAATACACCCATGCTGAGCCTCTAGAATTGAGTTCACTGTTCACTTTCGCTGATATTCTTCCTTGTCCACTGCACCCCACAGCAATCACTTCAGCGCTGTTAGTTCACCTGATCGTCCTCTGCGTTTGATCTGACTCAACAAAACCATCCATTTTTCCTAAGAAAACATGGGAAGTTTCCAAACTGTTTTTGCTTCCCAGGGTAGACTTCAAAACGAATTCATGCATATACATATGTCCATTTACATATGTACAATGGCCATTTGCTTGTGCAGTGGTCCTGGGGGACACCAAACCTGAGCTGTCAATAACATAATCTGCTTTAGAGTACAGGTCACAGATAGGTCTGAAAGGCATCTTAAAGATTCTTATCTATCTCCCTTGACTCAGATTTCTATGTTAAAAGGTAAAGTCAGGTAAGATGAGTCCAACCTATAGTGCCCAAATGATCCATTCGCAACGAGGAGGCCAATGCATCAGATGCTGTACAACAGCGTGCAGGGAAACAACAGCTTCCTGAAGCACAATCCAAGACTGATCTAGAGAAGACTCAAAACTCAAATACTGATCAGAATTACAGCAGAATTCATTTAAGAAGCAATATGATTAGCAAGGGTGAGAAGCAATGAGAAGGGTAAGACTGGAAAAGATACGAGTAATAGCAGTACAATCGTACGTTCACAGCAACTATGCACAACGAGGTAGTTGTGAATCAAAGTAGCTTTAGTTATTACTAGGTCTGGTTTATGTAGGATCTCTTTAACTACAAATAAAATCATGTCTCCTCAATTACCAATCAAGCTAGACCAAAGACCTTTGGCAAGGTCTTTTCTTCAAGCATCGCAGTAAAAAGTGGATTTTGAAGAAGGATTTAAAAGGCAGACCCAGCTGGGATGGATTAGAGATCATTATGGAAGGAGAGAAAATGAGTATTGCCATGGGAAGGGAAGGTGGACATGATTTGACTCGCTGGTCTTCCTTCTGTCCAGCGGACACGTAAGATCACTCTGTCACTGTGCAAGAGTCTGCTCCAGCTGCAAGAGAGATCGACCGTATCCCTAGTATGCAAGTCTTACTTTCTGCCCCCATCAAACACCTGCTAATGTTTCCCTCAAAGCAAATCTTCCCACCAAGATGAATAAATATGTTAATAGTAATGTATAATTATTGCAATTGCTCTAGCCCAGCCTGTACACCAGCTCTGCAGTAAGTTTCACAGCCCATCCCTGTACAACCACAGGGCGGTCTCCACTGACCCTGATGCATCCTCACTTACAACATTTAGAAGGGAGAAAGGGAGCGAAAGAGAGAACAGGCAGAAATACACACTGGTCAGAGAAAGTAGTCAGGTCCCAGAAAAATACCTCAAAGAACTATTTTTCCAATTCTAACAGTTTTCCTCTGATTCAATTGAAGTTTCTCTGCTTACGGCTTATTTTCTTTACAGTTTTTAGGTTTTCACAATTCATTAACATATCATTCAACAAGTCAAGAGGTTTCAGGATTACATTACCAACATTTGCTTTTCCTTGCTATGTTTCCACTTACTGAATTAAAAAAAATTTTCTACTTTAATTTTCACATTTGTTGTTATATTTATGCAATATAATATATTTATGAAATCTTTTCTCTAAGTTAAATTCTGGATGTTTCCTCCCTATTTTATGTGTTTCTAATTGATTACCCATTATGCCAATAATGTAATTAAAAAGACAAAAAATCAGAGTTACTCCAGGGTGAGAAGCTGTCCTAGAGCTTTAGGTCACCCCGATTCAGGACACTGGAGAAGTCAATGATGTAATTAAGAAAGTCCTACAGTCTTCATAAACTTCCCAAGGTTATCCTCCCCAGCCTTGTGCCTTTTTCCTTTCCTCACCACTCTGAGCCCCGTCCCTGCCAATACCTGCCACAGGGAAAATGGGACCCTCCCAGCTGGGCTCTGCTGTGCTTCCAGCAATCTCTGTCAGCCAGATACCGGATACTGAGGGTGGCTTTAATTTATTCTTTCCTTTTTATCTGGTGTAAAGGAGCAAAAGGGCTGAAACTCTCACCTTTTCTCTCTTCGTTAAGGCTAATGTATTCAGATCTCTCCAAACAGAAGTGCCTAGTACTGTACCTGTGCCGTACTAGGAAAGAGTGTTACCTCTTGCATTGCTGGGAAGTCTAAACACATTTAAGTCAAAGGCAACCAGGTTTCTAGCACCTCTCACAGTCCCCGTCTTGGAAGAGGAATTGCCCTAAGAGGTACTATTAAAGTTTGCCCAACGAGGGATTTCTGGAGATCATTTTCGTACAGTGGGTGTATCTTTCAAAAGGGTTTTTTTAAATTGTTAGGCAGAGCCTTAGAATACATTGGGATCTGCATACACACGTATGTCTCTAATACCAATTAATTCCTCCAGTGCTTTTTACCCAAAAGGATTTATCTCATAGGCTCTGAAATAGACCTAGCGAGCAGGGAAGTCTGCTGGCTCTATAATAGTGATAAAAGTCAGATATCATAATGCTTCCATTTCATTAGGAAGCTATTGGTCTCCCGGTTGCAGCTGGTTATGACCCAGGAAAAAGTGGATACGTGGCTTGATACAGCATACAAAACACAAGCTATATATTAATGATCACATGCTGTTTCTATCTCAAAAAGACAGTTCTCTTGGTTCTAGTTGTACTTTGTTTGATTTGGCGGTAGGAGGAAAGGGAATAGATCATTCAGTTCCTGTAATTTGTAAAAAGCATCAACAATTTTAACCTGCATTTTCCCTCAGTTAAAGCTTCTTGTTTGATGTTTTCCTCCACTGACTATGACCATCCTTTAAAACACTTGAGATGAAGTCAGGTAGATCAAATAGAATAGGGTATCATCTGTGTACGCTCTAACAGCGTTAACATACATCAGTGGAGGGAATGGATTACTTCCCCATTCAAACTAAAATCATTCTGTCCTCAAGTGCCATATACGAATAGCAGACTAAGGACAAAAAGGATCGAGTAACATTAATTGCACAGTTTGGGGTACCATTCAGACCAGCTGTAGCAGGTAATTAGACGGATAAAGCTTTTGGTTTAGCTGTTTGTGTGTTGGTAGGAAAGTGCAGTCTATCAGCTGCTGTAACTGTGTCTCCCCGGTATAATTTTGGTGGGGGTGTGTATGTGTGTGACAACTGCAGTGTTTTACCTGAAGTTCTAGGTTGAGAACTGTGTTTTGATAAGGCAGTAAGTAAGCTCTTCCTGCAAAGCCCTGCTACTTTTTTCCGTATATAGAAGCTGTATTAGTGTTCAGTCATACTACTCAAGAAGAAAACAATACATCTAGCTAATCCCACGTATTCACTTTGCATTATACCTTGCTTCCCATTTATTATAAACTTTTCTCCCTCTGCACCAAATTGATCCTTTTTTTTTTTTTCTTTTCAGTTTTCCTGATTCCAAACCTCTCACTAAGCTTGATTTGCTGCTTCTGCTGGGCCACCTAAACTATGCCATGTGTATTATACCTCAGGGTAGATCATTAATTCCTACCTCTTTGATTTAGCTGCAGTCTCACTCAGATTCCTGCATCATTTTATCTCCCTCGATTTTTTCTGCCAGTTTGAAACTCAGCTTTGGTTCTGCCTCCTTAAACATTAGAAGAAAGTACATTTCTTTTACTTTGACCTCATTTTCTCACCTGACAACACTTGGCTTTTTTACTGATGTCTCCCCAAATCATGTTTTTTCCATTTAGTACTAAGGATAGCGTTTCCGTGTTTCAGCAAAAACAGCTATTTGCGTTCCTATCATGTTCAGAGTCATCCTATGTGTCTGCCTGTGCAATTCCGAGTTCAGTGCCAAAACAATTTGGGCATTTGTATTAGAGCTAGAAAGCCTTTCTACTATCTTGATAGCTTAGCTGTATTTGCTGTCACAGTATTAATACGGGCCAGTCGATTCTGCATTCCTCAGTACATTTCTGTGTTCTCTTTTGTGCTCTGGATCACTGTTGGCCACCGGCTTCTAATCAAACATGTTCATACGCAGTGATACATTCACCAAATAGTTGCTAAAATTCCTGTTACTGTGCAAAAATTCAGATCTCTAAATTCCAGGCTAAACCTACAGTTCAACCATTTTCGTATCTAATTCAATACTAACTTCCTTCGCGTTTTACTGACTTAATCCGAGCTCACATTTGTACTCTCCTCAGAGTCACGTCCAGTACTCCACAACATTAGCAGTCCTTTCAGCAAAGTTAGGGTAATGTATCTTTCTTTTATCAAATACTGCCACCAAAGCTTAATTGTTAATGCTCTTTAGCTTAGATGGTCCACAATTGCTTGTCTCAGTAGTTTTAGCTCAGTGTAATGCTCATCAACCCACCACATCCACTGCAGATTCATCAAAAAAAAAGCATCTGATTTAACAAAAGCGGAAGCTGGCCTGGCAACCCTGGAGATCAAAGTACACTAATGTATTTACAGGAGCTGAACGTGCAACCGCACAACCTTCTACCATATTTAACTGTGTAACTCTTTATTCTGGGAGGCCACCTTTACAGTCGGTCCTTCAGTTCCAGCACCCATTTGGTCCTTATGAGTCCAGAAAGCAGATGACATGCTAGCTACAGTTACGATTTTGTTTCAATCTATTCATCTTCAACTCTTATCAAGGCACCCAAACCACATCGAATTGTATCAATCTGCAGTTACTACTAAACGGAGCCACCACAACACTGATCTCCTCTGTCTCCGCAACCACCACCTATTTCTTAAATTAATTTATAGATGAGAATAATTTTCTCTATAAAAAGCCACGACTGTGTCTACTACTTATGAGGGATGATTTAGGAGCTCATTTTCATGGGAGCACTTTGCAACCCCCCATCACTATACGCTGTAGAAATTTGTGCCTGGGAAGAGTTTGTTCTCCGTGAAGAGTTTGCCTTCCAAGTGTGGCTTCCGTGCACAGACAAAACAGGCTGCGACAGGGGACCAGAGGCAGTAAAACCAAAAGGGTTTAGTAGAAAATCAAAAGTCTCAACTTGCCATTTGGTCTAACCAAAGCCAAAGAGAAGCAGTTCAAAAGCTTCATGAGAGAGGATTTTTAGGGAGAAAGGTACAGGAAAATGAAACGCCATTTAGTTGTTTAGATTGGGCGAGGTGGTATTTGCCAGAGCAAGCAATGGGCAGGTTATCATGGGTGTTATTACCAGCATGGAGCAGGCAGGAGTTGTTAGCTGGTGGCACATGTGGTTCTGACAGACGGGGTGACACCGTCCTCTGGCCTGTAGGAAACTTTTCCTGTTCTGCCTCCCTTTCTGTCCCTGACACTTCTTCTCAGCATGCTGGGTTGTGCCATGATCGTCAGTGCTGACAACCTCAGCTGAAGAGGCATTCTGGCTCCTGGGAGAATGTCCCCTGTATTGTCTCGGGCTTTGCGTTGCTGTAATGCACTAAGAGCTTTTATTCTATTTATTTTGGCTGGATAGTGGGTGTGAATTAACAGTGCATAATACTGCTTTACTCCAAGGCTGTTGTGCGATCTCTTGCTTTACACTCCAGCTACTGGTTGGAATTTCCTAAAGGCCTTGCACCCCCTGCAGCTGGGACTAGATTTTCAGAAGGCTTCTGCTCCCATGTAAGCACCTAAATAAATGTCAAGATTTTCCAGGAGCCCTGCATGTAGAGTGCTGCATGGACCATCGCTGTGAGATTGGCTCTTGAAAATTGAGCCCTGTGAAGTGGGGACTGCGCTATTTACTATTTGTGATGCTTGTTCAAATGAGACTTAAAATCATTCCCAGTTTTTTCCGTCATTAGAGATCATAGAGAGCTATGTGCCACGTTCATAATTACATCTCTGCCTGCCCCTCACCCTCCAAAACTCTCTGTAGAGAAGCTGCTTCTTTCCTAACAGACTGGCCCACTCACCTGCGATGCTGAATCCCTACGGCTCATAAATGGATCACCAGAGGCAGTGGGGAAGACTGAATCTATAGTATCCCCTCACTACAAGACTGGATCTATAATATCCCCTCACTATAAGAAGGACATTGAGTTGCTGGAGTGTGTCCAGAGAAGGGCAACGAAGCTGGTGAGGGGTCTGGAGCCCAAGTCTTCTGAGGAGCGGCTGAGGCAACTGGGGCTGTTCAGCCTGGAGAAAAGGAGGCTGAGGGGAGACCTTATTGCCCTCTACAACTGCCTGACAGGACAGTGTAGCGAGGTGGGGGTCGGTCTCTTCTCCCAAGTAACAAGCGATAGGACAAGAGGAAATGGCCTCAGGTTGCACCAGGGGAGGTTTAGATTGGATATTAGGAAAAATTTCTTCACTGAAAGAGTTATCAGGCACTAGAACGGGCTACCCAGGGACGCGGTTGAGTCCCCATCCCTGGAGGCATTTAAAAGACGAGTGGATGAGGTGCTTAGTGACCTGATTTAGTAGTGGACAGGTACGGCTGGACTCGATGATCTTAAACGTCTTTTCCAACCAAACGATTCTATGATTCTGTATAACTGGCAAGGGTACCTGAAGTAGTGGCTTCATTTCCACAACTGATGCTCTACTTTGGGATCCATGCTAGTGAAGGATGCTGAGTTTGTATAGGTTATTATTTATGCCATTATGTCAGTCGTATTGTTCGTATTCAAATAAATTGGCCTTTCTAAGACTTGAACCAATTCCTGAATTACTACATAAATTATTGAGTAGTCTGCATTCAAACTTTTTACAGTATTGCCTGGTTTATAGTTTGGTAGGAAGGATTTCATGATGTAGGAATGGCACATTAATTTTACATTTAATAGCGATATTTCATTGCTTCTAAAACTTTTCACACTATCTCATTTCTTGTAGCCATTCCTAAGTCATGTTTTTATCTGCCAAGATGACATGTTCAAAGAGCTTTGGCAAAGCTTGTACGAAAAACTTGTATGAAAAATAGGATGTTGAGTAGCACTTCCCAAATGTGAAAGCGATACAGCAGAGTGTTTTAGAGGCCAATTAATTATGGAATAATTCCTGCAAACTGTGGCAGTAATTAATGAGCGAGAAACATGCAGTATTTAGAAGTGAACAGCAGTTAGCAAACATTATGCATCGTTTTGTGACTGTAATACAAGAAAGTCCTGTACCCGTTTATCGATTATGGGTATTAACAGATTCCCCTAGTTAATGATGTGTCTTGTGCTTGTATCATCTAGCTCTAATCTGAAATGTGACTACGTAAAAAAAAAAAAAAAAAAAAAAAAAGCACTTTCTTTCTTGCCTGTATTCACAGGAGAGAGAAGCAAGTTTCCACAAGAGTTTGCTTGGGTTGAGAAACCAGCTGTGATTAATTCAGGGAAGACAGTTGCAGGACCACACTGGCCCAGAGAAATTAAGACTTTACTGCACGTCAGGAAGAAGGCGTGATATAACTGGAGGGCTCAGGTGGCTTTCCTCTTACCTATTCCCTCGGGGTTAAGCAGGACTGCACCCTTTCTCTAGCCTTATGATGCACCCTTTAAGCTTTGTGAAGCAGTTCATACACAGCCCTGAGAACAGGATGAGCGCGACCTGTTCCCTTAGCGTATCGTGAGGAAAGGTCTTCCCGGCTTCTGTACACATTTCTTATCTGGTGCTAAATAAACTTCTTCAATTTCTGCATTATCAATGAAATTTTCTGCTAGCTTGTTCAATCAGCGCCACCAGCCAAAATATACTGACAGCATCACTGACCTGCAAGACCTGCTTTAGTACATCTCCATCAGCTCCTTCTGGTTTTTGATCATCAGGCAAGACCTTCAGGGAAGGGACCGTTTCTTCCACTATGTTTTTACAGCTCTTAGGACAGGACACAAGCAATATTAATTGGCAAGTCTATGAAATAGTTTACCTCATCTTAAAAATTAAAAAAAAAGATGGTGAAGAAAAATAAAAAGAACAGAGACATGACCATCAGAGCCTCAACAAATTTGGAGAACTGGACAAGGAAAAATAGCATTTTGTCTTCTAAATGGAAGAAAGCTGACTGTTTACAACACTAGCAACACATACAAGAAACCCGGAGAATTTTTTTACATAGAGTGTCACTATGCTTTAAAACTCAAGGTTGTTTTAGCATTGCCCTTTAAAGATCCCAAAGAGAATCAGCTTTTTGAAATGCATTAAGACTGGTGGGTTTCCGTTAACTACTTCCAATAGGATGAAAAAAAGTAATGAGAAAAGGAAGCCTTTCGTAAGGAAACTTACACCTGCTACCCAGGGTGTCTGCCCATCCACTGGAGAATGTTTAGGTATGTTCAAACTGGAAAAAGTTGAAAAACACTGCTAGGACAGTGGGTCTATTCTCCTGAGAAAGGCATGCAGAGATCTTTAAATGCACTAAATATTCTTAATGCTCACTTTTTTAAGCCTTAAAGTGCTTAGAAAGATCATGAACAAACCTTTTCAGTCCTGATTTCTGTGATTTGTCTTAGATACCCCATTTTCCAAATCGAGAGCATCCAGAATTTGGCTAGCAGTAGTGCGGACGTCATTTCATCTGATTGCTCTGGGGCAGGTACTATCATCATCTAACATTAACAGTTAAGATAACTGGTTTTTGTAACAAGTCCTGGGCTTGCTATCCCATCAAGAACACAACCTTACTCCAAAAATAATTCAAGACTTGAATGACTGACTCTTGAAGAAGGTACTCAAGTCCAGCAGTCTTCCAGGCAACAAGGTCTCTTCCCAAGGGCATCTGTGTTTTGGTCTTCCTTCATGGCCACAGCCCAGTGGCCTTAGAACTGGACAGATTGCACTTGGCAGCCCCCTCTACATTGAAAAGGGTCCGATCTGCAGATATGAAGGAACTGCAACAGTTCCACTGAAGTTAAATATGTGGGTACCTCCACTCTGGATGGGTATTTTTATGTGTCTGAATCTACAGTTAGTTGGACTTTGAAGAGACATTCATCAAGTGTGCGCACGCACCATTCAAAGAAAAAGCATGCGATTCATGCAGTATTGTCAAAATACTTGCAAGAAGGCCACTAATGAATTTAAGCTCCCATGTGTGTGCTATTTTATTTTTCTTAGGCATATGAACAGTCTTGGCAGGAGGTGTCAATCTGAACCCAAAAGGCGGCTCATCTTTCCTCACCATTCCTTCTTAACTTAAATAGAGGAAGTATCAAATATGAATTATTGACAGGTTGAGATTGATCTGTCACAAGGGCATTAAGAATTTATTGCTTATTTCTGGGGGAAAAAAAGGCTACTTTTACAGATGCCTAAACTGCTTTTATTTTGTCAAAGAATAAGAAAAAAGACAAATGCTGAACGAACATAAAAACAGTGTTTCTTTTTCCTCACTTTCTTATGGAAAGGAGAGTGTTAAACTGCCATCCACTAAAAGCAGCGATTTTATGCTGAGGTCTCCAAGTCAGTGAATTTACATTTCGTAAGAACACCCTGAGGGGCTTTCAGCTACTTTGCTTAAAAGGTAGACAGATACATTTACAGCAGCGCATGCAGAGCTCCATGTGCTAACATGGCCACATAGCTGCAGATTCGCTTTCTGGCACATGTGTGCTAGGGGTGACTTAGTTCTAAGCAGGTAATGCATCAGGACACTTTTATGTGTTGGCTGGGAATACAGTTCAGTAAAGAATGTTACTGTAATTACCAGTAACGAGGGTATAAATTTCAGATCCGCGCTTTGTTGGCTGAAATTTGCTAGTGTTTCTAAGCATTTACATTTTACAATTGCCTTATTTATAGCCTGAAATTTGGTACACTAGTTTTTCATGCATGTGAAATGCTTTTTATTGCATGTGGTAGGAAACTACTGCCTGCACAAACTAGCCTTTCATAAAAATATTATAACCAATTTAGTTTAAAATATTTTAATGATGTAGTAATAGATTATTGGAGAGTTTAGTTGGAACACATTAATCCTATAGATCTTCTTTTTCTGATTTTGACTAAATAAAAACCTTTTATCATTGTGTTCAAATTCATACAGTTGCTACAAAGAAATAATTTGTAAATAACAAAAAAAAAATCTCATATATTCTACCCCCAAACTGGGTCTTATCTGCTACATGGAGTTACAATGGGAAATTTGGCATATTAGTTCACCCGTGGCTTCAACCACCCAAGGTGCAGGACAGAAGTTTTTCATTTCCATTCCAAAACCATTCAAGCAACTTGCCTGTGCAATTCGTTCCACCCGCTTCATCACGCGGGTCAAGAGAACGGGTTTTGGGGACAGGCTGTCATTCAGACCGGGACATTTGGTAAGACGCCTTTCTTTGATGGTTGAGCTTTCCAAGACTAGACACTTGGAAGTTCTGCATGTTGCTAGGCTTGGACATCTGGACACAGAATAAAGATCTCCTATAAGTACTGTAAATGTCAACTAATGCCTGAAGTTTATATGGCTCCCCTGCACGTGGAAAAAGTATGTGGGACAAAACTTGTCCTAATTCTCTGTTTTTTTCAGCACCCATCACACTTACATCACAGTCTGGGACCAGGCTGCCCAGTCCCTCCAGTAATAATACACTCCAAAGCTGCTCCCTTCTGCAGGTAGAGCAATGCCTGTCTTCAATAATATTTCATATCATTTTAATAATAGCCCAAGTTGACTAAAGTCAATGCTTTAGGGGGTCACCTTGCCTCACTAGCCAAGTCCTAAGTCAAGTCCTAAATCAAATTAGCAAATTAATATGTACCTTTGGTGTTGACTTGCCTTTCCTCAACAATGAATCAGGCCCTTTGTTCACTCTTGTTTTCTGAGCCAGAAGATAAAATTTCCAGGCCTTATTTTGGTTTTAGCTCTTGACTTCAGCAGAGTTGCACCAGATTTATACGCATATCAAGGGAGAGCAGAGTTTGCCTCTTCATATTTTTCTTTGAAAACAACTTCAGTGGAAACGGCTAAAGGTGAGTCTTTGATTCTGTGTTTAAGTGGTTTATCATGAAGATGTCGGTGATACCTGACTCTCTTGGAAATACTTCCTGCAGGATAGGCTGCGGTTGGCCAGGAAGGGTCCTAAGGGAAGAAATCAGAGGAAAAAGCAGAGATCACAGCTCCCATATGAGCTGTCCATGGAGCAGCCTCTTACAACAGCAGGCCCCCAAGAAGAGCCTGCTTTATAAAAGCGAAATAGCATTAAATGATGGGAGGAGGAAGTAGACTACAGTCCTGCTCCCCTCCACTTTGATGCATAATGGAGTGAGAGTACAAGAGTTTCCTGTCCTGAAAATGTGGGTGAAAGCACAACTATGCATTCTTAATTATAACATTATTTTTGTTAGTGTACTACACAACTCAAACATAGCAGCATCCAGAACCTGGCATTGACTTCAGCCCTCTCTTTCCTGTCTTCAAAATGAAGCTAACTTTTGGCTTTTACTACAAACACCACAATCACAGCTACTCCTCATAGAAGAGCCTGCGCCATGTTCACACTGTGGAGAAGAACACGTGAGCACAAACAAAAGATACTCCTTGGTAGGCATGATTTCCCACTCCGCTCACCCAAACACATAAAACCTTCACCCAGACTGCTAGTGAGGTCTGCATACAAACCATGCATGACTAGATCTAGCATCTACTGGACTACAGCCTGTTTCGTTTTGGTTTTACTTGATGTGCTTGAGAAGTAATGTCATATATATATGAAATATAACAATTTCACTTCAGAGATGGGAAGGAAAGCCCAGTTTCAGAGCTGACTTTCATTCCAGTGTCAAATGGAAACATTTCTAAAAGTGAAAAAGAGCGACATTTGGACATATCCACCACAGCACTGCTAATAGCCAAGTGGCCAACTTGCTTGCTTACAAGTGGAAAAGCTGATGTTTAATTCATTGTCCTGCCTTCACCCCTACTGGGACTTTGGCCTTTGTCCCCTGTGGTGGATACCGGGAATCTAACTACTGGCTTGCAGAGTAACTCTTTGGACCAGAGAATGGCGAACCATTCACTCAACAAAACACCTCTGACAAGGCTAAGAGGAAGTGGGAGAGGTGGGTAGATAAGCAGATGTGCACTACAAATCACCTCTGCACCCAGGCTGGACAACGGGTCATGGTATATGGGCTCACCAGTGCCCCAGGTGGTCATGCTGTTTCCCAGGTAGTCATTCTCTCTTCTCTTTCTTTCCTAAAAATTCCAGCCTAGCACTGAGAAATTTTCCCTGAGAAATTTTCATTGAAACCAACACACTTCCATGAAACATTTTGTATTTTTGTAAAATGCTGTATTTTGACAGAAGAATGTTTTCTGGAACTTTTTTTTCAAACAATTGTTATGACAAGCTTTAATGGATGCTAGGGGTGTTTCTGACAATCCAGATAATAGAGAGAAACATCAGCTCAAAAGCAACATCAAATCTTAGGGCCCGACTGTGGAAGAGCCCATTGCTCATATTGACATCGTGACTGGCAGCCTCAGTACAACACCTCAGACCATTACTCTGCCATTCTTACCATTTAATAACAGAGAATTTGGGTTACAACATACCATCCTTCTATGCCATCACAGTCTCTTTAAAAGCCAAAACCTCATTCTCGAATTATTGCACCCAAGATACAGTGTAGAATTGATATAAAGAATAGAGAGCTAATGTTCCTGACCACATGGACTACTCTGAGATACCACATCCTACTGATAAAAGATTTCCGTGGTACCAGCAGCTGTGTTCCCCCGAAACCTAAGCCACACGTCTGAGGAAGTTTAGAAGGGACGACCTTTCATGCAGTAAAGAACTTTTCAATGTAATAGTGGAAACAGAAATCCTTTGTTTTCCTCAAATCTCAAGACAGCGGCTTTTCATCCTATGTTCAATCAGGGCTCAGCAGAAATATTTAAAAGGAGAGAAGAAAGGCTTTGTTTTTACACGGCCCTAAAGCTGCTTCTCCCTCCTCCTCCTCCCCTGTACTTCTGACAGACTTTTAGGCTCCGTAACATCAAGAAAACTATATTAGACTTGGATTCACCATGATTTTATAGGCAGGTGTCTACATTTAGAAAAATCTACCGTGTGCAACCTTGTACATTTAAGTGGATGTGACCTTCCTGAAAAGTCAGATTATTGTCTTATGCTTGATTTCCATGGGGTTTACACTGGCAGAAGTGTGATCGAAGTGTAATTTGCAATATTCTGAGCAGCTTTTTAAAGGGGCAGAAACAGCCATATATAGGCTTCCCTGGATTTCAAGTTGACTTTTGATTAGCTTTTTGTGCAGGTATTCCAGGTGTTGCCATTAGTTAGACATTCTGATTCTTGCTTTCTAATTATATAGTCCACAATTACTATCACCTTCCATTTCATTTCTGACATGACATGATCTATTTGTAGATATATTTTGGGTACCTCAGGAACCAGAGCTCCAGCTAGGTATGATGCGACACAAATTGCGTGTTGCAAATTATATGTTCAGGTCTCAGGAGCACAGTTTCATTCGTCAGCATCCCGGGGGGGGGGATGCTGGGAAGCGTAACAGCGACAGTCACTTACCTGCTTGGTGAGAAAAAGGTATCGAGGCAGCTGGCTCTCTTCTGCAACCAAACAGGGGTGGAAGGACGCAGCCCATGACTTGATGGGCTGGCTGCTGCTGGGGAAGAAGGACACAGGGGACTCCTTGAGAATGCCCTTTAGCTGGGGAAAAAAAAAAAAAAAAAGCCAATTCTTCCAACCTCAGTGTTGAGCTGAGCAGTAGAAGACAACCAGGACCTTCATGAGTCTTTCTGGCTGCGGCAGTGGTAGGCTGGGGCGGGAGAATGGGCAGGCACTGGTGTGGACAGCTTGTCTTCCTAGGGTTCCAGTGGGAGTCAGCCATATAGAGAAGACTTGCAATGTCGTTTCTACACAAACAACATTCAAAGTACTTCCTTCCTTGGGAATCCTGACGAAACAAAATATGCTCAAATCTCAGGGAATTTTGCTTGCTATTTTGGCCTCTAAATAGTGTCAGTTCTTGAGGCAAAATGCTGCTATTGCTTACACAGGCCCCTAGCCACCTCTATAAAACCAAACTACCTATGAAGCAGCACGTCCTCCCATGTGGGGAAGAAACAGCAAGTGCCACACCAAAGTACAACCATGGAATGCTTGCACTTTAACATAAATACCAGTATTTAGTATCCTGTAGGCACTAAAAAACACCTGCACCAGCTGACAGAAAGCCTTGCTCCCAGACGGCAAAATTAAAAACAACTGAAATCAAAATTTCTGTATTTTTTTTCCAGAATAAGTTGGAAGCAAGTCATGTCCTGAGATATACCAATATATTTAAATCTCTAATGCTGTTTAATGGTGGTGTTACTACAGAACGTGGCAAAGAGGATCAACATTTTTTTGTCCTTGAGTGACATCACATTTTATGTTATTTACGCTTTTGCTGACTGAAAAAGCTTAGCTGGGTAAAAAACTGTGTACAGTAGTACACCTTATTTCTATTTTGAAATAAAATTGGAACAATTTTGAATTTAAATTGCGAAAGCCTTGGCTAGAGCTAAGCATGTTTTGTGCACCATGTATCAACGATATATTTCTGGTTTCTCTCCCTTCCTTTTTCACTTCCAGAGCCCTCCAATAGAGTGCACCCATCCTGACAAATTGTTCTAAACATCTTTAGGACATACCATGAGACTATCGTTTACCAGGACTCAAAAGAGATGAAAGGACAGCTCTACACAGGCGAACATCTAGAGCTGACTCCACAGTTTTCCAAATTTTCTTTATGGATGCTGTATAAAAGCGACAGCCGTTTTGTAAGAGCACGGACCACTCCCTGTCCATCTATCCCACTCTGCTTTGCTGCAGGCGTTGCTCAGGTGCACGGCGTTGAGTGTCCCAGGCAGAGCTGAGCTAAGGAACACGGCTGCAGAAGGGCTCTGGCTCAAGCCTCACGGGCTCGACTCGCCACTGTGGTTTGGTAGCCAGCGCCAGATGAGGAAGTACTGATTTACTTCAGAGCCTTTTACCTGACAACCAAATACTTAAAAAAAAAACCAAAACAGAGCTGGCAGCTGGCTTTTGGTCTAAGGTTGAGCTCCAACTTAGGCCTCTCCTTTTAAAACATCCTAACTGCAGGCTCTTTTGGGATCAGACATGAAGTGGGGAAGTGGAAGAGGAGGAGGAGAAGAGGACAAGCTCCATGGACCGCTCTCTGCATACTGTCTTGATCTTTACCAAATCCAACCCAGGCTCTCCGCTAGGTTAACCCCCGTGTCTGGTTGCTTAAGAGAAGCAGGCAAGAACACAGCTGCAGAGTGTTAGTCACGTTTCCAAAAGAGAATCCAGCCCATCTTGAAAAATGAAGCCTGGAATAAACTAGGTTGCATCAGAGTGATACGGATTATACCTACACTGGAGGTGTACTGAAAGGAACGTGTTGTGCACAGCTTGATCAGGAAGGAGGTACGAAGTATAGAGTATACGAAGCAAAACAAGTGAAAGACCATGGCAGCGATAGTGGGAGAGTTTAATTATCTAGACCTCAGAGTGGATTACATTAAGCGGAGGAAGCAAAGCTTGATCTGGTACAGGGCTGCTTTCTAATTTAATGTGTACATAAACTGGCAAGGAAGGGAAGAATGCCAGATGTGGTATTAAGCAACAGAGAGAATATGATTTAGGACATTAAGGTATAAAAAAAAAAAAAAAAAAAAGTAGAAGGAGCAGCAACAGCTAAGCTAAAACAGCTTCTGCAGCGACATTCTCTACTCGAGCTACAAGGTGTACGCACCCTACGTACGTAGGTACGGAGCGCAGATACCCAAGCTGCTGTGCCTACGCGCCCCCGCTGGAGCAACAGCCGGGCCCGCCAAACCTCTCGGCCCCACCTCCGCAGCCCTGCTCCCGTGCAAAGGGCTGGTACAGGCGGCGCGTTCTGCAGCCAGCTGGCAAACCTGCGCACAGACCGCCTTTCGAGCGGGCTACGGAGACCTCACAGATAAACTACGGTAGCTTTACGTCACCTCTGCCCTCTCCTGATCTGCTTAATGATCTGCGAAAGCAGGTGAGCAACGCCCGCAGGCTTGGGTGCCTGTTTACGTTTCAGCCGCCTCTCGAAGGTGCTTTCCGGGTCACAGAGCTGTCGGGAGTCACCTCACCGGCACACCAGGAACATCCCCCCCCAAGGCAACTCCCTGCGTGCCCTCCCTGGGCACGGAGAGCCTCGCAGCAGGTCTCTGAAGTGTAACATCTTCATGCGCAGAAGGAAAAAGTTTATCAGATGGGGACTTGAGCTTGTAACGATAGTGGGACGGGGCATGACGCGGTAAACCAAACACAGCCATGAAATCAAACACAAAAACGTACGGAGGTGCCACAAAAAAACCTCCTAACATAGACATACAGCAATAATAACCTTCTAGGAAGAAAAAGGGATTTATTTCAGAACCAGGTCAGATTATTTTTTTTTTTCCCGAGGAAATATAAGCTTTCCTCCAAAAGGTGTTCTGGCAAGTTTCAGGTTTCCTTGCGGACGCCCTACAAAACATTGTTTAGAGCTCTTAACACCAGGCAGCATCGCCGCTACGCCGTGCTAAAAAGCCTCGGGTAATTTATGAGCTATTTCACGTACAAGGCCAGATTCTGGTCTCACACCACAGGCTGTAAAACTAGAACCTCTTCCACTTCAATATATCCAGTTCCAGACAAGCTCGCCACTCGGGCCCCTACCACGTTTCAGTTTCCTCTATTGCATTATTATTGTATTACTTAGCAGGTCTGCCGATGACATTGCGCTCGAAATGGAGCAATTATAAACACTGGCAGGAAACGCCGGCGTAGCAAATGCTTTTTAAAAAATGGCAAGGATGTGAAGAAATTCAATGGAGATCTTTCATCCGATATATGAAAAGCAGAGGACCAGGGAAGGAATCAGTGGGGCCACGAAAGGGAATGAGTGAGAAGTCAGTGACAGATGAGCCCGAATTAATATCCTTTGCCTGAGTATTTACAGAAGAAGCTGAAGGTCACATCCCGGAAACAAGGATCCATTTTCTTGAGGGGGAAAAAAATGAAATGTTAAAAGGCTTTATGATCCAATCTGGACAGGTAGTTAGTTAATTAGAACTATTAAAAGTTGACAGGATCCGAGACTTAGATTAACTGCCATCTCCAAAGTTGGAAGGAAATAGCAAGGGAAATTGGCAAAGCTTTAGTAATACTGCTTGATAGCTTCCTGAGGAAGGTGTATCTGGAGATGCCTAGAAGGTAGCTACTCCAGCTTTACTTTTTAAAAATAATAATACATATTCTTAAAAAAAAAATCAAACTTTTGTTGTTTGTTTTGTGGGTTTTTTTTTAAATCAAGGGAGGATTTAGGAATCCACTCACCAGTAATCCCAACTGCAGCCACAGAACGGATATTGGAAACATTAATATGGGACGGGGTTATGCAACACGTAGAAACAGCCAGCCCGGGGAAGGAGAAGCAGCTGGATTCACATCATGTCTGTCAAATGTGCTTTAAGTTCTTTCAGTACTTTCCTCAACGGAGAGGCAAAAGCTAAGTGACGGGCATAATTTATCCAGATGGAAGAGATTCATTTGGTGTCGCACCTCACGAAGAGATTGATCTGTAGAATCAGTAAAGCACAGTATAGAAAAAGCGCAATAGCAAATGGCTTCAAAATTATCTGTGGGACAAGAAGCAGGGCGTCAGCAAAACGGCATGGTTCAGGGTGACTAGAGGGACAGGAACAAGGCAGTACTCCCAAATTTCAGCACCATACCCGCTTTTGTTCCAACTTTTATATAAATGGCCTGCAGGGGATATAATTTTTAAAGTGGAATTTTTTGCTGATATCACATAAGTGTAAAATGGTGCACAGAGCAAGCAAATTTTAAATGATTTGAATAAATTAGGCTTATGGACAGATAAAGGGCACATCCAGTTCAGTGCAGCAAAGAAAGACGTAATGACTGCAAGGCACCAAATACAATCACAGGCAGGAAAAAGGGAGGAGAAGAGGGAATACTGACCAGGGGAAAGGATATAAGGTAATTACTGATAAAATACTAAATTAATGCTTGGAGTAACCAGGAAAACCAGAAGACAGGCAAATTCTTCATGCTCAAAAAGACAAACAAATTCTTCATACTACATGCTGAGATGTCTCCTCAGTAAAGCTGACTTGAAACACCTTTTCCAGCACTCTAAAAATACTGAGATAAAAACCCAAGAGTTTGAAAGTAAAGAGCCACATTGTCTCAAAAAAGACCCAGCATGATAGACTTTTAAAACATATTTTCCCCTCCCCCTAGCAAACAAATATGCAAAATTACTTTCTTGCACTTTGAATGTTAATTTGGGGTCTATCTCTGTTGAAAAAAAAAAAAGCGTAAATAAATTGAAAGGTAGTTATTACCAGTGAAAACAGCCTTTTTACTGCAAAGGTTATGACATTAACCCAGGGAAAAATTCATGAATATTCACAATCACCATTTGTCATTAAGAATCATAAAATGTGAAATGTTGAGTAGGGCTTTAGAAAACTCCTCCAGCCTACTAAATTCCCTCTTTGCTACTTGCTATTATGCTAGCATATATACCATCTTTTTTTTTTTTTTGGCAGTGCGTTTTACAAACCAAATTCCTGCAAGTTTTCCCTATCCATCTCTACAAGGAAAAGAGAACGAAGATAGGAATCACAAAGACCTGCAGAAACCTGCTAAAATATGAACGACTAAATTCAGCCAAGGACCTCTTCAGGTGTTTGTAACCAGAGCCAGGAATTCCCCCAAAGAAACACAGATATGAAAAGAGGACAAAGTTATTGGGTTTGCCTCTAAGTATCACAGAAACCATCGAGTTTTCCCATTTGCACTTGTCAGATTTGTTGGAGCCACCAGGTGCTACATAGTGTGTGTGCAAACACAGCGGAGAGCCTCTTGCAAGGGAATAAAAAGGCTGGAAGCCTGACTCAGGGGGAAAAAAAAAATTAGGAGGCAGACATTTCCCAACCAGAAGCAGCCACAGTCAGGTAGAAGGACTGAATAAAAAAAATGAAGCTAGGTGAGGCGTTTCAACTTCAGTCTCAACAGGCAAATGGCTTTGCCAATATTCTGCAAAGCAATGGCACAGGCATGGAGCACAAAGCTGAGGGTCCACTTACTGAGCGAGAGCAGATTCTGCAGAAGGTGGCTTTAACACCGGAGGGAAGGGATGAAAAGCCACAGCAATAAATGAAGAGCCATGGTTAAAGCAGAGACCATATGCATCCAGCGAGCAAAGCCGTTTCCCACGTGGAGTGCAGCACAAGTCCACGCGTAGGTACATGCACAGGGACACACAATAGCTTCTGAAACGCTTAGGAAAGCTCGACTGTTTATCTACATATCCATTCGCCCTCATACTATGAAAACCAGTGTGTCAGTGGAGGCCCGGCTGTCAATCAGCAAGGAGAATAGCTGTCCCCAGCGCTAAAACATCGCAGGCCATTTGCATGTTTATCGTGCTCAGGGATTAACACACCGCAAGGGTGGTGGGGCCAGGATAATCCACAGAAAGAGAATGGCTACACTGCAAGAGAAATGGGGAAAGGTACCCAGGCGTTCAGACGAAGGACAGGAAAGAGGGAGGGCATTCCCATCTGTCCCCATGTTTTAGAAATAAGGGAAAGCAGAAAGCCGGGAGTTTAAATCTGTGAAGTCGGAGCCGTGTGATATGAGCTGAGAACGGCTGGCTGGGCTCTGCACCGCCAGGAGCCACAGCAGCCCAGGTTTGTTGAGCAGAGGCAGGGGGCAGCTCCCTGCTGTGGTGCCCTGGAGAGCAGCCAGAGCTTTCGGAGGCTTCTGGCTGAGGGCTGCTCAGTAAGCCCAGCCGATAAAGGCCAGCCGGGTGATATGCTTGAACATCCGTCCCCAGCTGCTGCACAGGCTCAGGCCCACTGGGTATTTTTGCGATGTTACCTGCATGTTACCTAGTCCCACCACCGCCGGCCCCTGCTCCAACCCCAGAGTACCCGGGCTGTTCTTGGGAGGCACATTTCCAAAATGCTTGAACAGCCCTTTCCCCCTCCCTGCCCCTGGAGAGAGCAGGCAGTGCAATCAGATGTCAAATTCTCACCCTGCGTCCACATATTGCTGATGATAGAGCTCACCTCCGGTAGCTAGCGTTCCTGTTGCATTCACATCTTCCCTCTGGCCTATTAATATATACAGGCACTTGTGCTCATTGGCATGGTGACTGTGCTTATGTCAGTCATGCTTCTTTGTATTCTCCCTGCTTAGCCACTCGCTGTTGTGCAAAGGATGTGTGCATCAGGCTCAACACCTGCTAGAAATCTCTGAGCTCTCTGTGCGTTTCCTCTCTTCCCAAGCGCTCTGTCCTCACATCAAGTATTTTGTATTCTTCTTCCAGTCTGATTCTCGTTTTTATGACTTTTCCTGCTCTTATTTTCCAGCTATCCAGCTTCCTTGGTATTTCTTCCTTTGTTATATTTGCTGTATCACTCAGGGTTTGTTGCATTTGAAATGCAGCCGTTCGGACCCACGTTAATGGACAAAAAATAAAAAAACCCTAAAAAATCCCTGCTCCCCTTCACTTTTCCCTACCTCCCCTCACCCCCCAGGGGAAAAAAAACCACAAACAAAACAAAACCAAAACTAACATCGTGCAAAAGCAAAAAGTGAAAGACAAGCAAACTGAAATTGTTGTCTGGCCAGTCTGACTCATCAGCACAATGAATCCCGAAAGTACTTACACGCAAGGGTAACCGGACTCGTAAGTACACCATCACCTTATGCTGACGGGGGTCCTTGCTGGTGCCACCCAGGCAATAGCACCCTGTCCCCCTCCGAGGTCTTTGTTCCCACTTGTCCTCTCTCCCTGGGAGCAGCAGTCTCAATAATAAACCCAAATCCTGATCCAAAACCTGGTCAGGTTTGATTTTTAGGCTGGATCAAAAAGGACACCTATTTTCAGCCATATCCAATTCTTACCATCGTCTAGACCTAACTACAAATGTATCCTCTGTCATAGATAACCAGAATTCACTATGTCAGTAAAAGGATTTTGGCAAAGGCCTGACAAAGCTTAAGCGCTCTGCAGAGACCCTGGATTTTTGGCAGTGTTTAAGCTGGGAAGCTTTCTGGGGTTCAGGGCAGACCCTTGGGTTACTTAAGAGGAAAACTCTAATTGAAAACCTAGCCCTTGCTGTGTAAAGCAGATGTTTTGGTATGAAATAACATCAGGAAAGCATTTGAAAAATGGGCTAACTACAGTAGGAAATTAAAATACATTTCAAACCCTTACCATTTATTTCGTCCCCTGAAGTCTTCTGCTCCCTTTTTTCTGTATTCATTTAGATCCTAAATGGCACAGTGCTACCGGTATGGTTTTATACAGTATATATTATTATAATATTTATTACTATTAATGTTTAAACATCTTATTAGCTCTCAAAGCAGAATTTGCCCTACTCCACAGGATTCCTTTCTCACCGCAAAAACAAGGACTGGCTTGCAGATATATCCACACAAAGCTTCCTCCTACACTGCCCTTCCGAATTGCCCGGAGAACACTATGGAGCCACGAATCACAGCCCAAGGCCCAAACCTTAACTCCCAGGAATTCACTCTGTACCGCTCCTATCACCATGAGGAGAGCTGCGCGGGGCTGCCCCCCGCCCCCACCATTCATCATCTCCTCTTTCCTTAAAGATTTTTCTTTCCTCCATCCGCTTGCTGCGTTATTTCCCGGAGGACTGCTGCTGGATTGACTGGGCTTTAATTGCTCGGCCCCGCTGGGCTCAGAGTGGAATTTCACCTTCGCTTCTCCCCCACCGCCTGCTCTCCGGAGCTGCCGCAGCTCTCAGTGATTTCTGAGAAACAGCGATTAGCGATTCGCTAAGTTTGTCACTTTATTGCCTTCATGTGGATGCCCCTGACGTAGGCCAGCTGATTTGCATTTATTCCCACTATCCCCTCTCTGCTTTCTAAGAGCTATCTTCCTAATATCTGTATTACTTTCCAATTGCCCCTTATTTTAAAAGAAGTTTGGCATCGTTATGACAGTACTCATCTCTCCTTTCCTCCTCCTCCTCCTCCTCACTTATTCCTGGATGCTCTCTTTGTAGTCGGCCTGCCTGCTGATGCATTTGTGCAGTTGGTTCTCATTCCCCAGACCACCTTTAGCTAACATTACCACTTCCCCCCATCCCCACCACAGAGCCATACCCTTGCTTTCGTCTGCCTGCTTCTCTGTTGACAAAAGGGTACCTTGTGCCCTCCTATATACAAGTCATCCTTCACGTGTCCACAAGAGGTAGAAATTCGCTGCCACATGAATCTCTGGCACAGAGCCGTCAGGAAAACAGGTCAGGTGAATGAGGAGTATCTGCATTATCACAAGCCCTGATACCTCAGCAGCATCGGTCTGAAGTTGCCTGTATCCTCTGCTATTAATCATCCCTCAGACTCCTCACAGCGAGACTGAGTCAGGGGCAAAGGCTCTGCAATGGGCAAAAAGGGGCTCATTGCGGAGAGGGGCTCGGCTACCTTCTTTCTGCCTCTTCCCTATCCCTCTTAGAGCAGCTCAGCACTGCCAAGGGGCCAAAAACCCAGGCCAGGTTTCCTTGCACTTCCCTGTTTCTGACTGGTTCCAGTTATGGCTCCTCCCCTGTGCTCAGTGGGTGTTCATTTCGCCTGTGCTCGCCTGGACCCTCCCGCCCCAGGACACACACGCTGCCCAGTCCCTTTTATTCTCCCAGTGCTACAGGCACAGCATCTCCAACACACGATCAAGGAGGTCCGAGTCAAAGGTAACCCAGCTGTATTTTAAGTTTTCGCACGGTCTCAAAGGATGCAGCCTCCAGCTGGAAGCACAACTTACAACACAACTTTGGCGAGGTCTTCTTGAAGGGTGTTAGTTTTCAGTGACCGTCTGCAAGAAAGCAAACCTCCCTTTGCAAATTCTTGCCTCTTCCTCTTGGTTTTCCCAGTTGCTTTATCCTCTCTGTGAAGGTATATTGTGCCTGCTAAGTACATGGGAAAAACACAGGGATGAGCTACAAAAATGCAGGCACACTGAACAGCAGTCTAACATATGAGAAGACCAGAGCACAGACTAACGCCTCATTCCTGAGTTTAATGAAGAGCTTGTCAGCTTCCTGCTCTTCCATCCAAGCCTGAAAGCTCCCTTTAGGAAAGGAGGAGGCGGCTAGACACTCGCTGGGCATCTCCAAGAGGTCTGTGCTGCGAGGCCAGCCTTGTGGAGGGCACCCTCACCTCCTCACGGGAACGCACAAGTCTTACGGTTGCACATGAGAACGTCAGGATCGCAGCTGGATACCCAAACCCTGGTCTCATCACATAAGGCTGCATCTGTTGCTTATACGTTTGGTGGAGCAGGGGAAAGAGCCAGTGAAGATAAGGCATAAATAGGAAAGAAAGGCACCTGCATGAAAGCAAAATTCAGCCAAAAGACCTCCAGAAGGCAAAAAAGACGGGCTTTGGCCTGCATAGCCTCTGCTGATGGGCTCGTACAAAGGGCCTCAGTGTGCAGCAGGTACTCCAGCTCTGTCGTTGTGCAGATAATTAAAAACAATAATGAAAGGGAGGTTTTTTTATGTCTGCGCTCTAGCCACAGCCACAGCTCCTGAGCTGCAGAAGCTGAGTGGTCCCTCTGCAGCAACATTTGCATTATTGCTAATCTGTAATTGGGATCCCCACTTAGCTCTATGACTCTTTCTGACCATTTTCAGACCTTTACCATTCAAGTCAAGAGGCTCCTTCCTCTAGAAATTATATTAAGATTTGAAAGCACGTTTCCTAATTTGTTTTAACAGGCTGCAATGATTTCTGTTCACATCCAAATGAGTGCATTGTTTTCCCAGCATACAACTCGAAAATAAAACACGAATCATACCCATTTCATAATTCCTTCGAAAATCAGGTACATAGGAATTTAAAAATGTTGATATTGTTACATCTCTCTCATCTAGCAACAGGATATAATGGTGAGGTCTTGCTTTCTCCCTCAGACAGTAAGGACCAAATTCACATACAAATCTAAGTGAACCTGAAGTATTCTACCTAAAGCAAGCTGGCCGGTATAAGCAAGCTACCACTTACTTTAATTTCTATCTTCTTACATCCTTCTGATTGCTCTCTTTCTTGCTACACACCTCTTTCAGCACCTCATCATGTAAATTATTCCATGTTAGACTCCTTCAGATTCAGTTAGACCAAGAGGATTAATTTCAGAGCTGATGTGTAAGAAGGTGTAAATTCTACACTGGGGTGTGAGAAGGGACAAGATTTTCCCTGCAGGCTTTGGCTGTCCTCTTGGATTTACATGGAAAGGAATCCCAATCCCTTTATCATTGTCAGGGAGAGGCTGAGGAATCTAGAAGTACACAACACAGCAGCTTAGATTTATTCAGACTCATCTCTTAGTTTGGGCTTGATGTGAATATTGTGTAGACTTGCCCCTTCCAAATTTAAGGCCTTGTCTGGAAATGGTGGAAGAGGTTCTTTCTTAGGGAGGTAATTCTAGAGTTAAACAAACAAAAAGGGTACATAAACTTATACTGTCCTCAGTATAACTGAGGACATACTCAGATCTCTCAATGCCAAGCCACGTGAACGTCCAGTGTCACCTAACTTCATTTTTATTCACTTCGATGGGAAGCTCAATGTTCAGAACTGCTGCGTGGCTACCGCTTTTGCTGAGCCCTGTCTGTTTACAGCACTCCTGGGAGGAGAAAAATCAAGCCATTTATTTAGGTGACTTCCTACAGATGGAGGTTCGCCATTTCAGTTTTGCTAGCCTGAATGTTTGCAGATGAAATAAAAAGATGTGAAACAGATATCGACTAAAATCACCTCAACATTTAGATAGTTCCTGAACGTCATAAAATGTCCCTGCCAGAATGATCGGTTTTCTGCTGGTGCAAATTCAGCCTGGCGATAAACAGGCACGACTTCAGAGAGGCCAGTGGAATTAGCCCCAAGATAAATTTGGACCTGTAAATCCAGCCAGAGCACAGATCCTCACAAATATTTCAGACTTTCTCCAGCCTTGCTGAAAAGACCATTCCTTCTGCTCTTGCGCTTTGCAAGGAAGCGAAAGATGGATTGCAAGCCCTCAGCCTGCTGTCTCAAGTGAAAATTCTTACTGTAATATTTTTGAAATTCAGAAACTTTTCGTCCATTTAATATGTTGGAACCTTTCCCCACTGTGCAGCTGAAAGTTATCACCACCTAATGATTATTCAGTGACATCTGCAAAATAAGTTTGATGTTTTTGGGCCAGTTTCTGTTGGACAGATGTCAGTATCATAAACTATGCTCTCGTTGGCACTAATTGGTATCATCCTTGTCAAACAATCTGCAATACGGCAAAAAAACAGAAGCAGCACTTACATTAAATTTCCCTTTTGCCTATGCAAGTTTTTCTTCAAATCACGGACACTTTCTCTTACCCCAGTCATTCCTGCACCTTCAAAAAACAGAGGACTCGCCAAGGTAAAAGCTCAGGCTCTTCAAGCAGCATTAAACCCAGTGTTCTGTGCATGGATCCCCACAGAGAAGACGCAGACATTAAATCTCATTCTAAACTGTGTTTACTCTCAGTAAATATTTCTCCTTGCAAAAAGCATTGCCATGGCATTGTGCAAAGCTGTATAAACAGTTGTAATTTTTGTCCTACTTTTTGATCCTTGCAGCTTGCGTCCAGGTTGCTGAATTGTTCAGTTGTCAAGGGCAGGTTTAAAAATTTTATGCATCGGCATGGCATGTGATGTAAGCTCTCATGCACCTGACATCTCACGCATGAATAAGTCAGGCATGGCTGGTGATTCACTGTTGAATTTAAAGACAAATAAAAGAGTAGCTTTCTATGAGGATACAACACAGTGAGCTCAATTTTGCAATTAGGAATTAAAAAAATATTTTAAATCCTAAATTAGATTTTGTTTTAAAAATGTTCCCTGGCAAACTGTTTTCTGTAAAGCACTGAAGCTGTGTAACTTCTTCCGTGCAAATATATGCACACTGGGTCCTTTGCCTGTCTCAGATGTGCTGTAATCTGTTCCTGACTGACTTAGTTTTCACTTGTCCCTATGCTAGTTACGGTGCTCCTTGTTCTTTCTGCGCTAGCCTCATATAATCCTCTTATGCCACACACTAAAGCACTGTCACTGCGATGAACTGTGATTTCTCTTAGGACGTAGGACCTCCTAGGTCCCTACACTGGGTATGGTACTGCAGGACCAGCTGGAAATCCAAAAGCACTGACATTTTAGAGCAGTCACAGGCAAACAACACTTACCAGCTCTTAATGCATTCAGAAGCAAGCAGTTGTAGAGTAGTTAACAGCTGCAGAAAGTTATCAGTTTGATTTTGCCAGGCAAGCAGAAGATCAAAGCACGCAGAATAACTATCTACTGTCCAGAATTTCCTGGTTCATATGTGTCTGTGTCCCAAAGCTGCAAAAAAAAGCACGAGCTCACTTTAAACCTGCAAGCAGCATCCCATCCACTGCCTTCATGGGGGGCATTCACATTTAACTGTGCAAATTTGCAGAATCAGGGCCTTAATTTGGGAGTTCTTGATAATTTTTCCACAGACAGGCCTCAGATTTGCCCTTCCTATCCTATTGGCTTCAGTGTGAATTATATATGAATTTCCAGGGGCAAGATAAGGGCCACAGTCGTTTCTCTCTCTTCTCGGTTTCCAGCCATTTCTCTTCATTTATTCCACACCAGCAGTTACAAAAAGTGGTCTGGGGATTGGAGTGCCATTCTGGCAGTGAGTAATAGGGAGTCTGACTTTGTTAATACGGACAGTCTTCAAAATAAACAGGTAAACTGAAAGATACCAGAGGAAAATGATTATGAGGGGAAAAAAGAGGGATTTATGCCTAGCTCTGGCAGACTGCTAATACCAGGTGCCTCAACCAACAACTGGTCCCCAGCACTTTGTTCCAAGCTCGTTTTCCAGGGAGACATTTCAAGGCAAGCCTCCCAGAGAGACGATCACTCTCCCAGAAGAGGAGACACGAAGGATATTAGAAAAAGCGAAGGCTGATTGAAAAGGAAGATTTTAAAGGGCAGCCAAATTCCTTCCTGTGGCAAACTGGGACATAGCTGTCATTTGTGCTTTTTTTTTAAAAAAAAAAAATCTCCTGGGCTCCTAGTTTAATACTTTTTTAAAATTTTTTTTGGTCTAGTCAGCGAGTATGAGGTAAAGGACACATTCATGTCCTTCAAAAAAGGTAGTAACGCAAAAAGTTTCCAATTACCCTTTAATTAAAATATTAATTAATTAACAAAGTGTATTTATGGAATAATTATATAATTTCACACACCATCGATCGTATTTTAAACAAATTCATTTAATTAAGTTGACATGTACACTGCATGCTCTCTGTAGAGTTATTCTTAGAAACCAGCGCATGTCTGCCTTTAAGGAGATTCAAACTGCACAGGGCAGGTTTACAATGGCCCACAGTGGTATTCAGAGCAGAAACGAAGCCACTTCATACTTTTAAGTAAATTTAATACCAGCGACTGTATCCCCGAAGGCTGAAGTCCCCTATCTGCATAAAAGGCACCGGGAAGGCAAGAGCAGCGCGAGCTTTCTCACCACCAGTATCTCTCATCCTGACCTGGAGGGGCTGACTTTAATAAATGGTTAATCATTATCCTCTTCGCCAAGCCTGTTAAGCAGCTTAAGAAGCTTGGCATTTCTGTGGTGGGACTCAGCTAAGGCTACCAAATCATCTCACGCAGCCTGCTGAAAGCCATCACATGCCGATAGCGCAGTATGCCGGCACAGCGTTTAAAGAGAGCTCCGGGTACATTTGGCAGATTTCCCCTTGGAGTCGTCAGTTTTCCTCTGCTGCTTGCGCTCCCATGGGCTCACAATGGGTTAGGGCCCCGATTTGGGGATCACCGCCTTGGGTTTCCTTCCAGCACCTGCAGTCTGCTCTGCCTCTGTGATGTGGCCTCCTGCATCCTTGCTCTTTTTTAAGGTTAACTCAGGATCTTCTAACATCCCTGTTCACAGTTTGGGCCTCTGATGCCCACCTATTTCTGAACAAATGATTGCAAATTACACTACTCCCAGGTCTTAAACCTGTAATAAGCATTTAAAGTGTCCCCCTTTCTTCTGGCCTCTCATAGGAAACTAATATTGCAGTTCCAGAGCTTCATGCTTTCCAGCTGCAATATTCCTCATGTTTCTGCAATGGTTTGGTAACGGTTTCTTACTTCCTCCCTTAGCTTATTAAACAACGTCAGCTTGCTGGACAAGCCGTATTAATACAGCCACTTCCTGTTGCTCATACTCATAGCACCATAGAATGTTTTGGGTTGGAAGGGACCTTTAGAGATCATCTAGTCCAACCCCCCTGCAGTGAGCAGGGACACTGCTAACTACATCAGATTGCTCAGAGCCCCATCCAACCTGGTCTTGAATGTTTCCAGGGATGGGGCCTCCACTACCTCTCTGGGCAAGCCCTTCCAGTGTTTCATCACCCTCATTGTAAAGAATTTCTTCCTTATATCCAGTCTAAACCTACCCTGCTTCAGTTTAAAACCATTACCCCTTGTCCTGTCACAGCTGGCCCTACTAAAAAGATTTTCCCCATGTTTCCTATAGGCCCCCTTTAGGTACTGAAAGGCTGCAATCAGGTCTCCCCACAGCCTTCTCTTCTCCAGGCTGAACAACCCCAACTCTCTCAGCCTGTCCTCATAGGAGAGGTGCTCCAGCCCTCGGATCATTTTAGTAGCCCTCCTCTGGACCCGCTCCAACAGTTCCATGTCCTTCTTGTGCTGAGGGCTCCAGAGCTGGATGCAGTACTCCAGGTGAGGTCTCACCAGAGCAGAGTAGAGGGGCAGACTCACTTCCCTCGACCTGCTGGCCACGCTCCTCCTGATGCAGCCCAGAGTACGGTTGGCCTTCTGGGCTGCCAGCGCACACTGCCAGCTCATGTCCAGCTTTTCATCCACCAGCACCCCCAGTCCCTCTCGGCAGGGCTGCTCCTTTCTTCCCCCAGCCTGTATTGATACTGGGGGTTACCCTGACCCAGGTGCAGGACCTTGCACTTGGTCTTGTTGAACCTCATGAGGTTCACACAGTCCCACCTCTCCAGCTGGGAGAGCTGGAGCTATTCCCTTTCAGAAGCTCCGTTCAACTTCATAGAAAGGTGTTTGCTGGACTGCTTTTGGGCATTCAGTGCTTTTCTAGAGTACCCATTCCCTGGCAGTCCTTAGCTGCTGTTCTGTGATGCTCCCCACTCATAACCTTCCTTCCCACTCCTCCCCATGCAGGACACCTCAGAGGGTCCTTTGCTGCTTGGTTGAGGACTACTCTGCTTGCACTTTGAAGCCTGTTCCCTGCATGATAGTACTTGCCACCAGCTTCTCACAGACGTCCATTCGTCACCAGCAGCCACATCACATGGCAGGTATAACAGGAGCTTCACAAAAGTCATCAAAGAAGTTCAAATCCATGTAGAGATGTTGACTTGCACTGATGTTAGTGAAGTAAGGGGAAATAATACCCACAGGGATCTTGCCCCAGTAATGTCACTGAAATGGGCTATTCATGAATGTGCATATCAGAAGCTGAATCTACCTGAGACAAGACAATACAATGTGCCTCTGGATGTTCACAGTCAAACATTCCAATCCTTTATATTTCCTTATGCCTTTAAAGTAATTTTTTAGGTCATCAGAGCCTGAAAATTCAGCTGTCACTCTTTTACTCTTTTGTTCTTATTGAGAGTTTATCCATAATTTAATGAAAGTTGCAGTGAGTTGAAGAAGGGAAGAAAAGCAGCCCTTGAACTCCCCTAACCAGCCCCGTTCACTTATCCCTCTTCCAATTTCTCATGACGTTGGAAGTCAGAACGAGAGGACTGGCTGAAATCTTCAACTGCCTCTTAATGCTGCCTACATTCTTTAGTTTCTGTTCAGTCACAGCCAAATACAATAAAATCCTGCATTAAAATTAGTATTTAACATCATAGGCAGTATAGAATTTGTGTTCAATTTCAGATTTTTACGTGTCTGAGGAAAGCTAGCAAACGCAGAAATAAATTATGAGACTAACAAGATAACACAGATATGAATATTAGCAGCATACAAGCACTTCTCAGAAATGGGGAACAGTTTTCAAATAATTTATTAGAAACCAAGATGAAGCCAATTCAGAACTAAAAACATCCAGGCAGATTCTGCGCTAGCAAGACTTGAAAGAACTCCACTGACTTGCTCTTCCCACTATCCCAGATTCTTCTGGTTTTAAGAGTGAAAAACTGATTTGGTAACAATCTGTCATAATAGCAGCAATCTGTGCCTTCTGCCGTCCAGGTAAGTCTTCCGATTTCCAGACATTTACACCAGCAAAGGCGGCAGACCAAGTCCCCCCTTTCCACTTCCTTTTCTTTCACATGTGTAAGTTGTGCCCTTAAATCCACATTTAGATACTCAGATAAAGTGGCCTGAGATTCAGCTGTGCTAAGCATCCAGCAGTTTTTAATGAAATCACTGCCCTTTTTACTTTGTTAAAAATTATCACTATGAGAAACTCTTCATAATGCCTCTTTGCAAAAGGCCCTTTCCATCCCTCCCTGTAGATTTCCAAGCATTTTGTCCACAACCAAACAGACCTTCACAACGGAACGATTCTCTCTATCCCTCACAAAGCACAGCACCTTTTCTTACCCTCTCGGCCAACCTTTCTTCCACTTCTCCCTTTTTCTCACAACCTCTGCCTGCTGATTCCCAGTCAGCTCTCAGACTTTTCATGCAGGTTGGTTGTGACCGGCCCAGCTTTTTATCTTAATATATTACCCCAAGATTGCAATTACCTTTTTTTCCTTCCCTCTGTTTCAGCCCCTTTGTCTTCAGCCTGGCCCTTGAATGCTGTTGTTTCCCATCTCCCCAAATCTGTCCACTATTTTCTCTCTGTCTGTTTTTCCCTCTCCACCTTCTCTGGAAGCCCTTAATCACACCTCCGCGTCCTCCCTGCTTCACCTCTTTTCCTTTCTCTTTCCCTCTCTCTCTCTTTCTCTCTCCGGTTACAGCTCTGCAGGCAGGGTTTACGAGCAGGGATCTCTAGTGATGTCCTACAGGAATACTCCTTGGCACGCTGTCTGGACTGTTCAAGCCCTACTGCACCCCTGAGTGCCACAAAAAGCTCTACGCAGAGAGGCAGAACAGAAAAGAAATGCTTTACAGCCACTTTCTTGTATGCTATTTTTTCCTCTCAGCGTCTAAGGAAGATTTAGAGGGGGGGGGGGGGGGGAAAGAGCCTAGATTTACAAACAACAATCAGGCAGGTAAATATTCTGCAGTTTAGTTGCAGTCAAGGGAATATAGAAAGAGTGTATTTAAGGAAGAATAAGCCGGAGTCCCCTAACTGAGCTAGAGATTTCAAATTCTTCTGGTGCATCACCCAGTTACCTCAGTACTAATAATATCATACCCAGAACCCACTTAGCCCTCTTTAAAATTAATTAGTATTGTACAGCCTGGTCTGGGCTGGTGAGTTGAGTGCCTGCTGAGGGATGCTCAGAGTTAGGGCACTGACTGCATCAGGACCACCACTGAGACCACAGATGTGGTAAAAGAGTGTAAAAAAAAAAAAAAATCAGCCATGCTCTCCTCTCAGCTACATTTTCTTTGCTGGTTGTTTTTAGGAGAGCACTGCTGTCACGAAGGGCAAAACTTGGAACAAATTTTTAATACCGATCGTACCTATGTAAGAGAGAGGCACGGCTGCTTCTGCAGCACATATCCCTTGGCATACCCAGCGGGGGAAGCTCAATTCGTGCAAGCAGAAAGGGAGAGCACTTCACTGAGCCGCCTGGTCAAGTCCAGTCCACAGGGCACAGAATCATGCCCAGGATCTTCCCTCCCTCCCTCGTGGTGTTGGTTCCTGGTAAGATAGAAACCAACAAGGAGTGGGTATGTTTTTCCTGGTGCATCAAGGTATCTGCATTACTCCCCAAAAGGCCTCCATTACTTATCATCGTAGCAGGCTTACCCCCTCTCACAACTCCTTTTAACCTTCACCTACCAGCAGCAGGCTCAGTTTGACTTTGAAAGGAAGCAAACATCTGTTTCTAAAGATTGAGATGCATCACTTATGCAGCTTCACAAAGCAGACAAAAGCAGAGTATAACATCAAAGTGAAGAAGAGAACGTCGCAGCAATCTAGAACCCAAAGTTGTAGGGAAATCAGGCAAATTTTGGCTCCCAACTGAAGCCAGTAAGAAAACAGAAGCTCTGCTTACTGCCTCCCAGACTGAAATTTGGAAGCGTGCTCTATGTAGTACTACTTTGTTGCGAAGTACCTTGCATTGCGCTGCAGAGACAGGCGGTACAGGACTGCCACCCATAACTGAGCAACAAAAGGCCCTCAACAATTTAATCATAGAATCGTTTAGGTCGGAAAAGACCTTTAAGATCATCAAGTCCAACTGTCAACCTAACATTGCCATCCGACTATTAAACCATGTCCCTAAGTCTACCCGTCTTAAATATCTCCAGGGATGGGGACTCGACCACTTCCCTGGGAAGTCCATTCCAGTGCTTGACAACCCTTTTGGTGAAAACATTTTTCCTAATGTCCAATCTAAACCTCCCCTGGCGCAACTTGAGGCCATTTCCTCTTGTCCTAATTTACTGACGCACCCAAGCCTTCCTCTCCTTCTTAATCATGCCCTTTGAAATCGTTAAAAGATTCATGCAGAGTGCAAAGCGGAGACTTGGTTTGTGTTGCCGACTCTGTTGTTGCAGCAGCCTGGAAGCGACACCTCCCAGTTGCATCCACCCATGCAGCAAAAACAACCGCTGCGTTTCCCTACGAAACTTGAGAGGCAGCGAGCTCTGGCTGGCACCGAGGGCGGTGGAACTCTTGACCGAGCAGCCTCCTGCCTGCCTGCATCCAGGATAATTGGACATCTATCATAACAATTGATTACAGAGATGAAGATACCGAATCTATTACTTCTCTCTCTCATAATGAATACAACATTTCTCAGGACAATGAGCCTTTAAATTATTGATCACATAAACGGTCCAAAACAGTCCATAACTTATTAACATATGAAAAGAACAAAAAATATACTCGAGTCTATGATTATTTCTTTTTTTTCTGGTGACAAGACAAGCCATTGGAACAAAGCTCAGAAGGAAGGGGGGGAAAAAAAAAATCTATCTGTACCCTTGAAGGATTTTATGCAGGGCTTTTTTCCTTAGTAAGTCATGGTTAGCAAGAAAAAGAACGTGCCAAAACCTGGTATTTTAATTAAACAGTGTAGATTTCTCACCGGTTTTGTTTGCTTTTCTGCATATGGATTCCTCTAAGGTCCCTACAGCTAGCAAACCCGAACACTTTTAAAGACGTTCCCCTGCAATATGTAATTGAAATTCCTTAAAATATTTAGAGAGTTCTAGGAGGGAATGTTCTGCAACAATAAATTACTGTAGTGTCATGGTAGCAACATTGATGGCACAGCTGAGAGGGCACAGTAGTTTTTAAATTCCTATTCTTAGCTACTTATAATTTTGCCTATATGGTGAAATTTTTTAGCATTAACTCCAAATTGTACCTTTGGAATGCTTCCCCCCCCCCATTTCCTAATTTAGTTCAGCATCATAGGCCAAAAGCAGTTTTCTCCTACAACTCCAAATTTGTCATGCCTAGAACTAAATGAAAAGGGTTGGGTTTGTCCTTTTAAAGGAACAGAAGGGTGAAATCTCTCCATCAGGTAAGAGTATTTCTGCACAGCCTGAAGGCTTTTGCCCCAGCCTGGGAGCTTTTCCAGGCTGAACGAGGATGTGCCTCGATCTAGCAAGGGATGCACACGCGCCCACCTAACCAAGCACACTTCACAGGATACAACCTCCGTTTACAAGGTACTTCGTTCATAAAGTGGGACCTCTAGCACTCCTCCTCATTCTGTATTTCTGAGAATAAACCAGTACACATCCGTATGGAATGTAAATTTTTGCTCTTATTTCCCAGGCTTATGATTGATGAGGGGAATCTCAAATGCACAGAGTGGAAAGTAACCGCTCATCCCGTGTTTTTGTATCCTGGAAACAGCAGCTCACTTCCCTTTTCAGACAGCTTAAAACCTCAGCCATTTGGGGCCAGATTTTAAGGTATTTAGGTGCTCAACTCCCACGCAGCTGCTTGATGAGGTATTCAAATACGAGAGGCCCCCACAGCACTTGAGAGACCATGCTGCGCTTTCCCCATTTTAATTGTTTTTCAAGCTTTATCTTCCCTCGAGCTCGCTCTAGACGTTTCTCGCTTTTGTTTGTAGGGCTTCCCAGGATGTCCCACAGTCGTTTCTGCTCTTCCCCGCAACCTGGTTTTATATGCGCTTTAAAGCATTATCGGGCAGAGGTGCTCCGGACGCATACCCACCGCAGAGGAGGCTGCCGCGCTGCCCTTTGCTTTGCCATTAGCAAGAGTAAAAACGGAGGAAAGCGGGCCAAATTAACGAAGCCGACGGGCCGGATTAAATGATGTAAAAAAAAAAAAAAATTAATAAATAACGCGGAGAGTTTAAGTGGCTGGGAAGGTGAATGGGTCATTTTCCGCCCAATTTTTAACGGTGTTTTTAAAAACAAGCATGCGATGAAGTCGGTTCATACGCATCTGCGGCGCAGAGGTGCCGAGGAGCCCTAGGCCTGACTTGAGCGCGCGCGGAGCGGCGGCGGGAGGGGCGGGGCCGCGCGGCGGGCGCGGGGCGGGGCCGGCGGCACAGCCTATCCCGGGGCGCCTCCAGGCGCGCGTCACGAAGGCCCCGCCCTCCCGCGCGGCGGCGGCAGCGGCGCGGGGGTGTGAGGGGGCGGGCGGCAGCAGGGCCCTGCTTGCCCGGGGGCCCAGGCCCAGCTCCCCCGGCCGGGCGCGGGGTGCCCGGAGCGGGGCCTGGCGGAGGAGCTGCCCAGGACCAGCGCCTGCAGGAGCCCGTGAGGGGGAGGGTGTGAAATCCAGACCCCGAATTTCCACCTGCCGGTCCGGCCCTCGTGCCATTTGAAACCCCCTCCTTAAGAGGAGCGCCCTGCGTTCCGGCCAGGATGCGTTACCGCGATAAACACGCGTATCTACATTTCCCCTACCTTTCCCCTCTCCTCCCCCAGGTCAAAGTAAGGTCAGAAGACTACCCGTCACTGTTTCTTCCCTTAGCAGTAACCCATGGCACCTCTCCGTGTACTTAACAGTATCCATAACAACCGCTGTTCCCCGAGGAAATTTTAATTACGGCGTTCTTCAGAACCGTTGATTGTTTATTGTGACAAGACAAAGAACACAGGAAGAGAAGGTTCATTGAGAAACGCGCTTCAAACCAGGTCGAGGGAAAGGTTCCTCTATGCTCTTGTTTCTGGTGTGCAAAAAGCCACATTAGGCATAGGATGGAAAAGAGAGCGTTTAAAAAAAAAAAAAAAAAAAGGTGCTTGCACCTAGTATGGCCCTCAGAAAAGTGGTCATGCTGAACAAATTACGAGGGAGTTGAAGAAGCTGGAAGATGCGCCGATGCCAGATTAAAAAGTAGAAGAAAAACAACAGTGCTGGAATTGTCTTACTAATATCAAACTAGATTCTGGCACCCTTAACCATTACAGGCATTTATTTCAGGGGTGCAAATACTGGAAAAGAAGTACTCTTAATGTGAATAAAAGTCAAGACTACATCACAACTTCAGCAAGCAGCACTGCAGACTGGGGTGTGTATTTAAGCGACAAAGAAACCAAGGAGGTAGGAAGGAGAAACTGATAATAAAAACATCGAAGGGTAAGGTAAATCAATTAGGAAAATAGAAAATAAAAGACCTGCTCAGTTTAAAAGGATGAGTGGCCAATTCTCTCTCCCCACCTCATTACTAGCATCATCGTTTAGTGGTGTTAAGTTAATGGTTGGACTTGATGATCTTACAAAGGTCTTTTCCAACCTAAACGATTCTATGATCTGGTACAGAGAATGAATCCAGCAACTGTTTTCGCAGTGCAAAGTCTTGGTTTCCTTTCTGAACAAGGAACGTAGGTAGAAACCCACATCAACTTTAGTGTGGTAACATGCATACAAACCAGAGTGTATTCTTAATTAACCCCATAAGGAACAAACCCAATGGACTGACAACAGCACAGACAGACTAGAGAAGGTATTCAAAAGTCATACCTGAAGAAAATTATTAATGCTATTTAATTTATCTTTTGGGGATCATGTTAATTTTAAATAAATCCAAATTTTAGGTGACAAGTCAAGTTCATGGGGTCACTGTTTCACATAGTGACAACCAGAAGATCCATCCAGCTTTCAGGAACCTCAGGATTGTGTCCTCTAGCCACTGAGCTGGTATGCGCAGTCTGAAATTTTCAGGCTGCGATCGCATTAGCAAACTTCGACACCCATCATAGCCAGAGTACAAGTAGACAGGGTTCAGGCATTAAAAAAAAAAACAACCCACAAAACAAAACAGTCCAATATTCCCTTATGCCTCACTTCATCAGTGTTAAAAATCACTTTAGGAGTATAATACGCCATAGGATGCTTCACAATCAAGAAAGATACCAGCTGGGGCTTTGATGTCAAGAATATCAACTCCCCATGCAAGAATCCAGAGTAAGACATTTCAGAGGAGGAAGAAGCGCGCTGCAGAAGTCTCAGGAAAAGGCCTTTCAAAGTGAGGCCGAGATCACAGCTTTCCATTCTCCTCCAAGTTAATTACTTAACCTCCTAGAAAAAGCAGCAGCAAAAATTGCTTACACATGACCTACAAAGAGCAGGCAACACAGGAGTGAAAAAGCAAATCAGAACGGAGAGAGTGCTTTTGCTTAGATGCTGGGCAGTGCTGGTGGGAGACACTGAGTTGCAGTGGTTTTTACTGTGGTTAGCACAGCGGGGCCCCGATTTCTGAACTGGACCTCTGGATATCAATACAAGAAAGACAAAGAACAGGCAGATGCCGAGGTTCCATTTTAAAAACAGTTCAGCCGCATTAATTTACCTGCGCCACGTTAGAAAGCGTGTGTAATTTAGCTCCCCTCTGCATGCTCCTTTGCATTCAGTTTATTTCCTCCTTCACACTCCAAATTTTCTATTACTTACTCAGCTACCGAATCTTCTTCGCCTGCCTGTGAGCAGACACAGCATTATATTTAAATTCCTGTTCTCATTTGGTTTAGTCTTTCAACAAAGTACGCCTCTTGTTTCCAGGCTGACAAGTGTGCTGAGGAGCGGCCAGCGCCACGGAACACAGCCCACGTACCCAGTGATTTAAGGTAATTTGAAGAGAGAAAGCTATTTAAGGGGGGAGAGACAGAGGGAAGGGGGGGAAAGGAAAATAAAATAAAATTTTAAAAAGGGAAAAAAAAGACACCTTTCTTCTGTTTCCCCTCTCTGTCAAAACTGGAAAACAAGCATCAGAAGCCTTGCCTTGTGTTTTGTGTCAGCACTAATTACATCCCCACTGCTGGCCAGTTCCAAGCGCTGCATCCCACCAAAGGGGAAGGCAGACCCTCTCCCCGCACCAGGAGTGCTTCCAAGGGGGACCCGCTGCTGTTTTGACAGTCCTGGCAGAGCTCCATCTCATTTCAGCAAAGGCAGTATTTCCACGCTCTGCCCTATATTCTGCCCCGGCTTCACAGCATCCCACGTTCGGTACCCTTTCTCATTTTCAGTAATCTCTCATTTTCAGTCTGTCCCACTGAAACAATGGAACTGTTAGACCCTAAAAACATTACCGAGCAAGGACACGGCATCTTTACTTCCCCGAGTCTCACTGACAATGAATAGAAAATAAGCAGAGGGAGGTTCTCCTCCACATAAGCGAGAGTGGCAGATTCCGGCCCTTTGGTAGCTGTCGATTTTGAGTAATCCTGGTGGGTACATTTAAATCCTTGTTAAGGGCTCCCACATTCATTAAAAATAAATCCAGTAGTTATTTGACTGTGTAATTATTAGGGATAATTTGCAATTAAGCAATTGGCCTCTGATGAAGGGACAGATAATTGATCAGCCTGGTTTGGCATTTTAGAATGGGGTGGGGGGTAATTAAGTAAATCCAGTCAGCTAAACGTCTTCCTTCCCACTACATATTTTCCCACCTTTAAATGCAAACCAGACCTCATGCAGCTGTGCAGGCCATGGGAGTCTAAGCCTATTAAAGAAATCTTTTAATGACTGTAAAACTACCACTAATTGAAATAAAAATATTTTCACACTATTTTCACATTGTGCAAATGGATCCAAAAATAATTCTTAATGCAATACACGGTGCACAAACTGCTCTGCCTGACAAGTGCAGCATTTAATTTGCACTAATTAGTCCAAAGCGGGGGCAGTGTGAAATTAACATGATTCATTAATTCTGTGGCTTATGTTTTACATATTGTGTGTTTACATTTCAAAGCTATCAGGTTCTCTGCAACCCAACACCCCACTCTTCTGAAATTACCAGATTTGAGTAGTTCTCCCCACATCTCTCTTGGTGCATTTGGATTTGATTTCTGAATTAGCAACTTGTCTGTTTGTTTCAAAGCAACTGGTTGATTTTATATTGCATGGTTTCCTCCTTTGTCCTAATCTCGGCCTCAGCTCCCTTCTGACAAAATATTCTTTCGGGTGGCTCAGGTCACTGCGGGATAAGCATGAACAGAGCAGCAGGTGAAGAAGCAATTTTCAAGAAGCAATTTTCAAACTACTTTATGTTCCAAAAAAATTTAATAAATCCTTCGTATCGACTAAATCTGAAGTTTTCATGATGCTGTTCCAATATTTGCTCCTATAATGATATCAGGAGATGTTCATTAAAGATCTAATCCAGAGCCCCATGAAAGTCAACAGACACTTCCACTGGCTTCAGAAGCCATAAATATGCTAGTTTCTCTTTATGCTACAGAACACAGGACTCCAAAAATCATAGCATTGGCCAAGTTGTCTTACAAAATAAATTATCTTCAAGTGAAATGTGCTGAAAATCAGCATTTTAAAATACATCAGATGTAGCTAAATATTACATTTCTGTAAGTTAAGGTCAACAATTGCATTTACATTGTTGGATGTACTCACAATGTCAAACTTGGTCCATTGTTTCCCGAGACACGGGTTACGTTTCTACAGAGACCTGGAACAATATTACACTGAGAATTAGGTGCAGTATTGAATATACTATGAACTTTGTTTACTCGTTATCAATAGTGACTGAAAATGAAGTACTGATGATGTATGTGCTTTGTATTCCACACGAGGCCTGAAGGCATGCCTGTCCCAGAGAGCCCTAAAAATCTCGCTGACGCTTTGTAAACGTGTCTGCCTCTCGCACCCACAGACAGAGGCTGGCCTACCCGCACAAATGCCTCCTCATTAGTCTCAGAAATACAGGGAAAAGATGCGCTGAGATTTATCCATCTGCTGCAATCAAGAGAAATTGAGGCTGTACCTGGACAAGGTACCTTGAGGCATAAAAGAGCAGCCCCCCTAACTGGTGGGAGAACAATAGGACAGTGTGGCAGAAAGGATGCTTGGATTGGGCTGTACAACAGCCCAGGCAACAAGCAGACATTTAGCACTACACGTCTGGTAGAGCCAAGGCAGCAGCACGGGCAGAACTCAAGGAGTCTGAGTCAGAAGCGTATCAGCAAAGGCAAGGGGTGAAGCATGACAAACTCTGAGCTGGGGTTCCTGGAGGAATGGGGTGGGAAGTGGTCATTTGAGGCTCCTCCCAAGAAAGGGGCAGTGAAGAGGAAGACTGTCCTTTGAGTCACATTCAAAGGACACCAAAAAAAAAAAAACCAAAAAAAAAAAAAGAGAGATTTCCAATGATACAAGCCCGACAAAAACTAACATCCTCCATACTATCCAAAGTAACCTGCTAATGTTTGCAAGAATCACCTGAGGCAGAAAGCAGTTAGATTTTGGAAGATTCATAGGTTCTGCAGTAAAAATCGAAGAGAAAAAAAATCAACCAGAAATAGAGACTTTGAGGGCAGCTTTCATAATCAGTCTTTTGTTTTGGGCTTGGGTTTTTTTTTGTCCAGTATAAAACCAGTGTGGGTTTTTGGTCAGCGACTGTCATGGTTTATCCGAGCCAGCAACTAAGCCCTACATGGCTGCTCGCTCACTCCCCCACAGTGGCATGGGGGAGAGAATCAGAAGGGCAAAAGCAAGAAAACTCTGTGGTTGAGATAAAGACAGTTTAATAGGTAAAGCAAAAGCTGCATTTGCAAGCAAAGAAAAACGAGGAATTAATTTACTACTTCCCATGGGCAGGCAGGTGCTCAGCCATCTCCAGGAAAGCAGGGCTCCATCACGCATAGCGGTCACTTGGGAAGACCAACGCCATCACTCCGAACGTCCCCCCCTTCCTTCTTCTTCCCCCAGCTTTACATGCTGAGCATGACTTCATACGGTGTAGGATAACCCTTTGGTCAGCTGTCCCATCTGTGCTCCCTCCCAGCTTCTTGTGCCCCCCAGCCCACTCGCTGGTGGGGTGGGATGAGCAGCAGCAGAGGCCTCGACTCTGTGCAAGCCCTGCTCAGCAGCAATGAAAACATCCCTGTGTTACCAGCACTGTTTCCAGTACAGACCTAAAACAGAGCCCCATACTAGCTACTGTGAAGAAAATTCACTCTATCCCAGCCAAAACCAGCACAGCAACCCAAGTCAAGTAAGAAGCAGGATTAAGAGACCTGTTTTCTTCTTCATAGAGAAAAACTATCCTCAGGCTGGTCCCATGTTGCAGATCAGAATATTGCCACATTGGTTACCTTGTTGAGAACAACAGGGACAACCCAAATGCGCGTACACAGCTTCATTGTTAGCAAATGCTTCGTTAAAACAAAGACGTAATTTAAAAAGATAGAAAACCGTTTATACACCAGTCCTCCATTTAGCAAGATTTCCTGATTGGCTGCGCATCTTTAAATGAGTTATTTGTGTCAGTCTGTTTCAGAATATATCTGGAGCATGCAATGTCATCAAGAAGTGCTATTTGATTACAGTGCAGTACTTTGGGTGGCTTTTAGAAAGCAATAGATTATAGCATTACCATGTACCATGCGTAACATCCCTATGCCACTTAGCAAGCATGAGGCCAAAATGAACACTCTAACCTTGAAAATACATGATTAAAGTGCTGCCTTGTGGATTGATATACAAAATGGCTAAGTTTAGTGATCCTTCAAATCCTGGTTCCCTGGCGAGCACAAAGGGCTCTGATGTACCAGGCTCTGTCGGCCATTGTGTGGGGCGTAAAGGATGCGACGCATTCCAGCGTACTTGGGCTACTTGGAGTAGGAAAGGCACTTAGAAGAAAAATTGTATCCTTTGGTGAGGAGCAGACACTTTCCAGCATAAATGTAAACCTGTCCTTAAAAGTTGTAGTCAGGCAAACGTCCCTAAACAGTGTGGTACTGAAATACCCCGAATCAAAGCTGTGTGAATACGGAAACAAGGGCTATGGCTTTAAGAAGTTAGTTGATTGTGGCAGTGAAGTTGCCTAACTACATTAATTTCTGCTCCATTCAGAAGAGAAAGCTGGCTCATTATTTAAAATAGAATTTCTGTGCACCTTGAAACAAATAACATACAAAGATTTTTTGAGCACTATTAGGAGATTCAGCTGCTACTACTTTGGAAGTGAAAGGAAGTGTAAACTCCAAGCATTGTGTCATGTAAGAAAGCTACGCCAGCTGCTTAACACAGAAAATGAGAGTTGCGTTTTTTTCTGATACACCTTTACCAAGACTTTAGCCAGAGTAAGAAGTTCACTCATACTGTCTGTGTCCTAAAGTCACTTTTTGTTTGAGTGACACAACAGTCGCTGACTCCAATACGCTGTTTCTGCGGGTATCGTAAACACGAATGCCCTACAGCCAAACACTTTTGATATATATTATATGAGCTACATGATCAAGTGATATCTGGTTTGTTTTCATGTAGATAAACTCAGACTACATTTGTCCGCTATTCGGATTCTATTTAAGTCTCTGAAAAGAACTTAAATCTCTCCTTGGTTTTTAACTACATGATATCTTGGTACTTGAGATGCCCTTTTACCTTTCCAAGATCTTTTTTACCTGCATATGCAAGTGCACATTTTATGGGTTCCGTATTATTGTTATATCTGCGCATCTACGTATGTGTGTGCCTGTCTATTTGACTGCTAGCAATACAGAATTGGTCTTGTCTCAGGGCCTGCTTGAGACTCAAATGTGAGAAAAGGGGTATATTCAAATCTGGTATTTGAGGGTGGGGGCGGGAAGGGGGTGTTTGTAATTCCACACTATCCCTTTCTAATGGGAAACTTGTAAAATCTCACTTACCGTCCTGGAAAGGATTTGCACAGCTCTAATAGAAACACTCGACTAAGATGGATGGGTCTGGGAGTGTCACATGGCCTTCCTGAGCATAAGTTATGTTACTAAATCAGCATATTGATCTGGGAACACAGCGTCCTGGAATCCTGAAAATGTCAGGCACAGGCTCAGTGCTTCACTTCTTTAAAATCAAATTAATTTAGCCAGCTTACTCTGGAGAAGAAATTATGATGTCAGATACATGCAAACAGCAGGGTGTCGGTCACTCCAGGTCTCACTGCCTCTGACCATTTTGAAAGGAGATACCCAAAAGGAAATAGCTGGGTTGCCACCTAGTTCTCCCCTGGTGGAAAGAACAACCACCACGGGTAGTGTGCGGCTTTGCTTATGTGATCTCGGGCATCCCGGGGCCTCTCGGCTCTCCATGGATCTTTGGGAATTCCCAAAGCGGGGGCAATCAAGGGGGTTGAGAGGTAAAAATTACAAGATTACATGTGATGATACTAATCCATCTACCTTACCCATGGGGTACATTTGAGATTAAAGGCTCAGATAGTCCACGCCCTTGTGCTGTGATCTCCAGTTCTGTACGCACGTTTAATCAAGCATGCTAATCCACAAATATCTGGTCAGGGTTGCAGTATCTGGTGTGAACAGAACAGAGCAAGCAGGGCCCGTCAGCATGAGTAAGTTTGTGGGCATTAGCCATGTATATTTAGTTGGTAGAGTAGTTTGATATTGGCACAAATTGCTTCTGTGGAAAAAGGGATAGTCTGCCAAAACATATTACAAAGGGGACATTTTCTTCTTACCTGATTTGACAAAACATACAAGGCAAGTGTACACTGTATGTAAGGAAAAGGAGTACCTGGAGAGTTTCCAAGAACAAAACCAATCTGTGCTCTTGACTAGAAGTACCAATGCACCCTGTTCTGACCCCACAAGACATCACACCTAGCTTTGATTCCTATACCACAAGGACCAGGTAGGTGCAGCACGGGAGCCCCAAAGAGAAACAAACTCCAACCCTGCCCTGCCACACATGAAGAGTGGGACTGGAGAAGCTCTGCTGGTAATCAACCCTGCAGAGCGTGGTTGAGCTCCCTGCCAAAGGAGGGGTCACCACAGCAGAGGCCGGGTGCAGAACAACCACCCCAACCTCCCACAGCTCCTCGTGAAGGCTCCTGCCCCCTCCTGACCTACAGGCTTGTCTGGTCAATGCTATTACAGACATCTCCTTCTGGGCTTTGCTACCCTCCAGCTGAACACCCCTTTTCTGTGTTGAAAAGCTCACTAAAGCTAAAAGGTAGGCCTCTAACTAGTTCACTACATGCTGGTATGGAACATTTTAACTAGCCACTTTTTCACTAGAAATCCTAGAGGTGATACAGGCATCACTACAGTGATCCGAGGGTCGCCAAGATAGAGGCAGATATATCGGGAAGCCGCAGCCAGAGAAAGAGACAGCAGGACCTCGTCTGACCCGTACCCTTTGGGGATGAGGTGGGCCGGCTGTTGTTATCTACTGCAAGTGAAAAATGCACAGTCACAACTTGCTGATAACCACGAGCTAGAAAAAGAGGGGAGAAAATGCTTGAATATGTTATCAAGACAAGTACAGTTTCTTCACTAGATTTCAGCAGAGAAAAGCTATACAGAGACAGCTTGGCAGCCGCCCTACCCTTCTTTTGTAAGGCAATGATGAAATATAACCACCCAAATTTCCTTGCTAGCATAAACTGGAGGATTCATACTGTTCATATTTGAAATAGGATTATGCAAAGGAGAGCTGGATTGTAGGTTGTTTGATGGGAAAGGGGAAAAGCAGTTCTAGGTCCCAGCAGGCCAAAAACCCTTTCAAAATAATATAACAAAAGGTGATGATGTTTTCTCTGGAAAACATTACACATGGCAAAATTCTATTTAGCATTTACAGAAACTGAGCAAAAGGGAATACAGATCCTAGGAACTTATTAGGTTCAGTGAAGAGAGTGGGTAGCAGGCAATAAAGAACAGCATCACGTACCGCACAAATACCTGTGCCCATGGCAGCTAACACGAACAGCTCCCTTGCACACCAGACACTGCTTTTCATTTGTCCCTCTTGCCCCTCAGAACTTCCCCTTGGCTTCGCTAAATATAGACCAGCCTTGATGTGCACCAGTACCCAGCCTTAGTTTCAGCTCTCTGCTTCCCGTTTCTTATGGAAGCGGGAGTGCTACAGGACATCATCCAGGACCCTGATATTTATTTCCTCTCCTTTTCCTGCGTGAGGAGTGACCCACAGCCCCACCGCCGCTGCTGTACTTTGTGATGTTTCTCCACGTCTCCCCTCAGCCGAGGGGAAGTCAATTCCCCAGGAGAGGCTTCATCTCCGCTGTCAGGAATGTTCTCAGTTCTGGCTGCTCAGGCACACTAAGATGTTCAAGAATATCATTAAATCAAAGCTAATCAGATGGCTCCCGGTTCGTCTCAAGACACTGTTCAGACTTCTTCATTTAAAACCCTGCATAGATTTGGCTTAATCTGCTGCGCAATTCTTCCCTTTCCGATTCCTCCACTTATCTAATACTGCTTTTTCTTTGTCATTTCCCATGCCCTTCCAACACAGCCTTCCTGTAAGTTTTCACCTCATCTCACCAGTGATTTTCAAGCCCTGACTGAGGATGCATTCCTTTTCTCCTCCGTGTCTTAATTTCTCTCCTTGAAAAGTAAGATCTATTTCAGCTCTGCTGCCTCTATCAAGACAGGGAACAACACAAGCATGATACAGTCACACGTGCGTCCTAGCCAACGAGGGCATTGCTTACGGGATAAATTGAGATGCCACAATACAGTCGTTCTCCTCTGAAGCTCCTCAGGTGGCCTTGTGCTGGACCCTCTGCACAAGCAGGAATTTCACAAATTTTAAGTAGGTTGCTTTTGATGCTACATAGCTTAGATCTCATGTTGAATATGATAAATCATTCCCATTCCTTAGTCCTGATTATTTTCCCCTCCTATATTGCATAAAATAAGCTGGCATTACCATAAAATATGAAATCCCCAGGACCGTATTTAGTATTTCTTATTTTTCATGCCCTTCTCCCCCCCCCCCCCCCCCCACTCATACACTGAACCTCCTTTATAGGCAGTCATGGATTTCTATCATCTGAGGATCAGAGTACTATGCATCCATCAAGAAGTGTAAAATATTCACAGGAAGAGACTACAAGATGAGGAAGAGGTCCAGAATGCATAATATGTGTCAGAGGAACAGATGTACACAGAAAATAAAAGTTCTGCAGACCGCAATAAAAATTTACTCCATGACAAGAACTGTGCATTTTTCCATGGCTGCCAGAGATTTCATGGAACCAGTGAAATCCAGACATTTTCAGAAATCCCATGAAATTTACCTTTTCACCTGAATCCACATGAAATCAGAATTTTTCCATAAGAGTCCCCATATAATTGGCATATTTCCTTAGAATACCCCATGAAATTGTATAGAATATTGCAGTTTCTTTTAGCCTAGTCTCTCATTGCACATCTTAAAAATGACAACCTCGACTATTGAATTTTTGCATTTCTTCCTTTCCGAAAAAAAAGTTTATGCAAAAATATAATAGGAATGAAAATATTTTTCTATAGGAGAGAAACTAAAAGCCCTCATAAATATAATTAGCACAGAAAGTTTTGATTTATATACCGCAAATTGTTACTAATTCAAGAGTAACCTCACCTGAACATTCTTCTTTTGACTATGCAAAAATTGACATCATGGAAATTGTCATGAACGAAAATGTACGCAAGTTTCTAATGATGCTCCCTACTTCACATTTTTTAGGGAAATGGATAGAGGATGAAGTTTCCATTCTGGTACCTGACCAACAGTGAAGAACTGCAAACAAGAAAGTGTCACCACAAGCAACAACTTCAGGAGGTAAATACAATGTGGTCAATTTATTCTCTGAACATACTATTTGTTAAAATAAATTCTCAGCTCTAACAAAGAGCAGCAGACACTGTGGCACAAGCGCTCATTAAGCTCCCAGAGTGACGGTCGAGCTATTTGTTCTGGTTGAAAATGAATCAATATACCAGCTCGAACCCTGCCTGACACAAGTTGGACAGCAGGCATCCCAAATCGCAACCCACCACAGGTCCCATTATTGCAGTTCTTGGTTTCATTCAGGGCTCTCGCACTTCAGCAAGACTACTGTCCAAGTAAGAACCAGAAATGAAGGTTCTTTCCATAGCGTCCAATTAAACCTTGATCCAGAAGCAACACAACCATTGATGATAGCAGGATTAAACTCTGGCAGTTGACCTAAACTCAAGAGATCTCATGGAAGGCAAAAATAAAAAGTTTAGGAGAATTGGTAGTGCCGCCGAGAAACTTCTAAAGGACACAGATTCCAGAGCAGACAAGGAACAGAAGATGTAGTAGCAGGAAGATAATGGTCTAAAAAGAGCAGATTAAAATGCCCTTAAATAAATCAGAGGTCTTCAAATTAACCGGGCACAATGACTTTCAACTCAGGATTCTTAAATAGCCACTTACTCAATCTCTGAATCACTGGACAGTCACCTCTGAGAATGCAAGAATAGAAGATGAGGTGCCAAAAGGCTGGAAAAGCGCAGAGTACTAGTTCTACAAAGCAGGGGGGGAAGCAGAGCTAAGGAGTTACCAGCCAGTCAATTTGGCTTCAATCCTCTGAAAAACACACGAACAAGCAATCAAACCATTTGTAAGCACCTAGAAGATAACATGGAAATGAATAGCAGCTAGTATGGATTTATAGAGAATAAATCCTGTCAAATCAATTTGATTTCCTTCTGCCATATGGGAACAGGCCTCGTGGCAGAAGCAAAGCAGGAGATGTCACGTTTCTTGATTTAGTAAAGCTTTTGGTGCTGTCTCCAATGTCGCTCTCACACGCACACTAACAAAACATGGTCTGAACGAAATGATTGCGAAACAGGTACGAAAGTGGTTGGGCATGATGTGTAGAGAAAGTTATCATCTGTCCATAGTCAAAGCAAGCCATCTAGGGGGACAGGAGGATTACAAAACTCTGCTGTGGGTATGATTCTGCTCAGTACTTTCATGAATCATCTGGCCATGACGCAGCACGCTTACCGCACTTGCCGACTATACAAATGGTGTGCATAGGACAACTGCAAGTATGGAGGCTCAGAGTTTGAAGACATGTTGACAAATTACAGTGGCATCAAGAAAAGGCCTGAAATTCAGCGGTGGATGGAGAGGAGAGGAGTGCAAGGCAGAGATGGACTAACTGGAGAGCCCCAGAAGAAAAGCAATGGAAGCGACCAGAGGTCCAGAAAATGTGTCCAGGAGAAAAGTTTTGAAAACTTTGGGGTCTTCAGAGAAAAGAATTCTTGTGAAGGCAGTTTTAAGACTTTGAATGTGTAAAAGCTTGTCACACACAGGGTTCTGGCGTGTTACAAAGTTCAAACAATAACGAGTTTAACTTGCAGCAAGATGGATGCAGGTCAGACATTAGAGAAAAACATTTATAATAATTAAGATAGTGAAGCACTGGGACGGAGCCTGGGAAAGCTATGGAGTCTGGAATCTCCATCACCAGATGTTTTTAAAAAACAGCCTAGAAAAAAAAAAATTCTGCCAGGAATGACATAAATATAACCAATCCTGCAGAAGGGCAACTTCTTGAGGCTCCTTCCAGGCCTATTTTTCTAAATGCCAAATGTCCTCCTATGTTTTAAGACCTCAAACCACCAGAGTATATAAACATATAAGTAATCCCATTGACTTCAAAGCAAGTACACATGGGATTTAAGCATATATTTAAGTAATTTGCCAGATCAGCATAGCCGAAGGAAGTATCTTGCAAAAGTGATTGCATTTGTTTAAACTGCCCTAGATATATATCAGCATTATATTTAAAATGTGGTTTCCTGGATTTCAGTGACTGCCTATAGAAGGAGAACATTATGCATTTGTGCTACAGCCTTCTAAACAACTGCTCATTAGCATGAACCTTACAACACAGTGTCTGTATTTGCTGAAGCTGGCTGGAGGGGGGACGGGGAGAAAGAAAAAAACACAGGCAAAAAAGGTTGAAATGGGGAAATAACATGTTAAGAATGGCAGTATTTTCTACTCATATCAGCACTTTTTTTCTTTTTTGTAAGCCAGGTTGCATACAGACAGTTTCAATATGTAGTATCTATAATGTTGAGGACACTAGATTATAAACATGTACAGAAAAGTGGAAAGCTTCTTCTAACTGTCTCCCACACCTCCTTCCATATGTTATCACCAAATGTTTTGTTGTATGCCAATTTTCAGCAGATATCACTGGAACCAACATTTATTTAGCATACAATTCAGTAAGATTTGCTACAGATTATTAACCATCTTTCCTCCTCTGTCTCTACCATACTTCTACATTTTTTTTGGGGGGGTGGGGGTGTGTCTCTCACACATCAGGTCCAAACGACATCAAGTACCATTTCACTGTGAAGGATAAATGTGGTTTTATGCTGCTTCGTTTGGCCAGTGCATTGGAGCTGACGCTGGCACATATGTTACAGAAGACTGAAGGGTACTTTGGCATGCCGGTGGCCTTAAGAACTGGTTGAGCAGGAAAAATACATTAAGAGACTGAGCCTTTCCCTTGCCCTGGCTGTGTAGGAGCCATTACCATTTATTTTGTCATTGATTTACACAATAAATCCTCCTATAAAGGTAAGGTGCACATATTATAAGCACCTAAAATTACATATACCTCCATCTTTCTTGGAGCTGGAAAGAAATTACATCCCCTAGCAACAACACATCCCTTCCTAAGCAAACACCTGATTAAAGATAAGGCCCTTCTCTGATCTGTGGAGGCCTATGCAAACCAGCTCTCTTGGATGGGGTGAGAGGTGGATTTCAGAGTATGGGATCCTATAAATACACACGCACAAGGAATACCTCCAACGCTGCCTCCCTCAGCAGGCTGAACTCTTGAGTACTGTTAGCACCGGGAACACCAACGTGCTGCTCCAGATTTGTAAGGATATCACACAGCCAAAAGCCACATCACCCAAGACTGTGAAAGGAAAACGGAAAATCTAGAGCTGCATCTGGAAACGGGCAGGCAGCCACCAGGGTTGCTGAAATACTGCTCTCATGCATAGAGAAAGCCCCGTAAAAACAGAAAAATCAATGCGTTTCTGAAGTTTTCTTCAGGCACAGGTCAACAGAAGTTTCCCAGGAAACCATGAGTTCCCACAAAGGTGGGAAGAAGCTCGACTGCAAAGAACAACAAACTGATCCAGGCACAAATGGAGAGCAAAGGAAACAGGACACAAGGAAAAATCCCTGCCTGCCTCCAGCTCTGCCAGGTCCTGCGCTCTCCACCGGTTCCTTCTACCTGGTCTTACCAGCAGCTTCGACATGGCTTCTCAGTCCCCAGCAGGGGAAAACAAACAAACAAACAAAACCCCCCAAAACCAACCTTCAACACTTTTTTTGTCAGGTTTACCTTTATCTGAAAACATTGCCTGTGAAACGCGCAGCCCCAAGCAGAATGCCTTCTGCCACTCATGTCCTCCCTTTAAGAGAGCTAGCAAATGCTCAAAGACAATAGCCTGCCTTGTGCTCGTGCCCTGACATAAGAATTTTTTGTTTGCTTCTAGAAATGATTGATTTCAAGGCATTTAAGGGTTTGCTATCCGTTTTGGAGCAGTGTGTTTTTAACATATTTTATTATTATGACTTATAGTCAAGATGCAGAAACAGAACAGCCCACAGAGCTATCATTTAAATCCACTGATACTTCACATTTCACACAGCTAATACAATCTTTTGACCTACCAATCCAAATAATCTTTAAAAGCTTGAATGGCAAGAGGCTGTCTGCTCAGGGCTGCTGATACAGAAAGTCCCTGTATAAATCACAATATCACAGAAGTCACGAAAACTGTGAAATTTGGTGTCAGCTGTGAAAATATTCCATCTGGTTTCTGTCTTGTAGAAAAATGTTTAAAATCTGTCTAAGTACAGGAAGTTTATTTTTGCTTCATCAGTGCAGCAGAAGTAAGCAGTGTAAGACTGGTGAATAGCGCCTCAGAGCCCAGCTATTGCTCCAGGTGCTTGCGAGGTTTCCAAAACAACATTTCGGGTTTCATTCAGACATCCAACTGCACTACTATTTAATTTTGTGCCCTTATTACAGGCTGAGCAATGCACCGAGTGGATTTGTAATAGTTACTCCTGAAAATATAACAAAAGCAATAACGGGCCCTGTAACATCAATTAGCTGAAGCGGACTTTGACAGCATGTTGCAGGGTGGGGGGAATACATCTACGTCAATGTCCATTTGCTTCCCTCAGATGTTAGGTTCCTACTGCTAGTAAGCCACTAGTAAAGCCAGTCAATCCAGCTGAACATCTATTTGCAGATTTAGGAGTTTAGGCAGCCAATTTCAGAAGGCTGGGGCCCTGACTCTTTTTATGTAGCTCTTGACAGGGACTGATTTTATGCTTTCACTTTATTTCTCTTTTTCATTTAGGTCATTTATCTATTTAATGGAAACTGTATAGAAAAATTATGATAAAAAATTACACAAGAGATATATTGCTTTTTAAATCCCCATCACTATCATTACCCCGTCCCAGCCAATGTGACATTCAGGAAAGAGCCCAATATTCATTTTATTTATACCATGTCACCTCCCTGAGATTCCCAACATCTGGAATCTCTACACTGCATCAGTTAGACCTAGTATAAAAAGAGAGCAAGAAGCCAACATGAGAAGAAAAAAAAAAAAACAAACAAACCAGTGCTGTGCTACAAGAGAAATTCAAGATTTCCAAGGACCAGGCTTTTCAAAGGTGCTTAGAATAGACTCAGAGCTATTTTCAAAGGGCTGAAAAGAGACCAGTTCCCAACAGGACCAGGCTTGCTTACCCCTTTTCATTCCCCCTCCACCAGGAGCCTCCCTTCCTCTAGTACCCCCAGCAAAGGCTTGAAGCACGTGGCCAGGTGGAGGGGGCATTTCATAGTACATGGAGGTGGGAATTAGAGTGGAAGAGCTTGATAGCCCCTTCTACGCCAAACACCTGGGAGGGGACTGTTTGGGATCAAACAGATTTGATAATTTAATGAAAAATTGAATGACCTAGGTAAGCCTTGCCAGTCTTGGGTTCCTGTATCATGGCAAGACCTTTATAACAAAGTATAAACTCCCTCCTCTTCAATCTGAAAGCCCCTGCCCCAGGAAAAGCTCCTTGTCACACATATTTTAATCCCTAGGTAGAAGTGCTGCTACTGCAGCTGGTTACAGCAGGGAACTCCCCTGTTCCCAGTCCTCGGTTCCCTGTCTGCCTTTTTCCACACCTCCACCCACTCTAGCAGGTGCTTTGCTCTCCAGGGGGTTGGTTTCGCAGGGGGCAAGGAGTGGACGGAGGAGGCAGGAGGCACCTATCACAGTTGCTTCTCTTTCCCAGGTGGCTCCCAGGTCTTTTTTTCCTTTCCCTACTGCACTTTGCATGCAGGGAGAACAAGGGTAAAGAGGCCTTTAAAAGATAGCAGGGAACTGCCATGGTGATTTCAAGATGGAGCATGCAATTGCTATTTTTGATTGTGTTAACCCAGGCGTAATTATGTAATTATCCACAAAAATCTAGTCAGAGTTTTGCATATCTAAATCATTAACTTTAACAATTGACAGGCTGCTTTGATTAGTATTTTCACAGACTAGCATAGCATACATTTGTCAGCTTTCCTATGATTAGTTGTAATTTGGAATTTGTTTATGCAAAATGTTTTTATTGCTTGTTTGAGGGGGAGGGAAAAAAAGGAGGGCAGAGAAGACATGTTTATCCCGTCAGGAGATCCTACAGAACTTACTAGGGTTGCTCTAAATGTATTTTTGCTGTACTTTAATGTCATTAATTTGGTGAACTGATACAGCAAACGTTGGCTCGTGTTTGTTAATGGGGACAAGAACTCTGGGTGAGCAACTTTTCCCATGCAATGTCTTTGATTTTTAGATCAAAATTTAAGTAGATTAATTCAGAAGCACCTAGCACTTTATGCAACACCATATTTTAAGTCTATTGCTTTCCAAAAACAATACTGATGCACTGTGCAATCAGTGTAAACATTTTAAAATGCTGCTTGTGTCAAATACTATAACGCCAGCTCAGCCTTTTCATTCAACATGGTAATCGATATCATAATTTAAGATGCAGTTTATTAAGCTAAGCAATAATAAATTATTCCACCCTGCACCTGCTAGTAGATCAGTTTCTGCGTTAAGCTCTCTGAAAGAGAAATCTGAAAGCCACACAGTTCATCCTTGACAAAGCAAACCCTAATGCAGCAGAATTGTGTTGACATGAGGTACGGCAGTGACTCTGAAGCACTGTGGCATGGAGTCTGGATTCCCAAGTTACCCGATGGAGGTGAAGTGCCTGAAAGGTTTTCACTCACTTACTCTGCTTCCCAAGTGAAGGCCACGTGTGACAAAATGCATGTTAAAACAATGCATAGACTACCTATAGATGTTTTGACTGGATTAGTGCCACCATTTTTCAGTGGCTGATGGGCATGGCTTTTTCTCTGGTTGGCCGCGAGTTCAGGTAAGATCACATTTCTTGCCTTGCAGCACCACTACGACTTCCACGTCTTGAAGCACTAATAGCCTTTGCGTTCTCCCCTTTTGTACAAATCATTAAAAATACTGGGTAAACTCACTGCTTTTTTTGAAGATTCTCCCATCCAGCAGCCTCCACCTAACTAGTTCATCAACATTCACACGACTTGTGAGAGGAGCAAGGGAAGCATGCTTGGACTTCATAACCAATGACAGGCTGTGATTTATGACTTCATCTGCCCCATGGTAGCTGCAGTTTGGTAATTGCAGTTAAAACTTGCCCACTTCCTACATGATCCTCAGGGACTACAGTGATGGCACAGCATAAATCCTGGCTTTGCAGTATGCCTAATAACCTCACCTAGTTAGGCTTCGGTTTTCTCCGTCAGAAGGGGAGGTCTGCTTCAGAGACTCATTAACAATTAATGTGAAAGACACATCAGGTGGATAAATTTTTTTTTTTAATCTTAAATCATTTCATATATATATATATAAATAAATACCATGCTCTCATTAGTAGATTATCTGAGCCCTATCATTCAACAATCTCTGCCCAGGCACCTGATGCTTGGTTTTAAAATCTTCCTTCCTAGGTATAGCTGACTGCTGGCATATTCACTGCATCAGCTCTCAAAAGGCTGGCTCGCTGCTTGGAATTCATGGGGAGCAGCCCCGTCTGTCTTTGTAGGAATTTTGGCTGCACGACTGAGTACATGAAAATCAGGGAAGCCAGAAGAAAAGAATGATCTGTTACCTGAGTTTCTTTCGCCATTTGAAATCCACTGAAAGAGAGGCATCTTTGTAGCACAAGCTGTTGGCAACTCCTCTCTCCAGAGCATATCATCAGTCCCAAGCTTGCAGTCTTTTATTCTTTTAATTTTAATTGGTAGCTCCTGCCTAGAAACCAGTTGGGAATTGAATTGCCTGTGTGTTCCCCATGCTCCAGAGCAATTGCCTGTATATTCCGCGTGCCTCCGAGCAGTTGCCAGCCTGCTCCTCGTGCTTCCTAGTAAATGCCAGTAATCTGTGCACTGGTGTGTAAAACTTACAGTACTTGATTACGTCAGGGAAGAGAACAGCACAAAATGCAGCGTATGCTGGTATTTTCACCTTATCTCGGTATATGCACTGTGTCCCAGCCTTCGGCCTCAGCGTTGTGAGAGCAGCTCAGCTGCGGGTGAGGGAGGGGAAGCATCTTTAGAGGCCCTGGCTTTGCACCAGTTTATGGATGGCCCCAAGGAATGTCCCAGAATTCTTGTACCACCCATCTCTACACCTCACCTGCCCATCCTGCTAACGCTGATGTTAAGGCAGCTTTGCGCTGGGATCATCCTTACAACAGGATTAACATCTCACAGAGGGTTCGCTGCTGCAGGATCACTGTTTCCCCATGAAGCTGAATAGGTCTCAGGTTCTGCCTGGAGGGGAACAGTACAGCGCTGCTACCCTCTCGTCTCTTCTCCTTGAGCCAGGTAAAGGCAGAAGTAGGCTAGGCTGCGTGGTGGGGCGGAACAGAAGCCATGAATTAAACAGCTTGTCTCTCCCTTTTAGAACCACTTGTTCATGGACTCTATTTCAAGTCCAGGTGTTTCTTTGCCATTAAGTGGGATGAGTTAGCGCAAAAGAAGAACAGGTATAGGAAGGAAAGATGGGAAACTCGACTCTTCTATGATGCGTCCTCCCTACCAGCACAACCTCCAAGCAAATGAAAGAAAGATAGCAGTGACTCACTTCCTCCAAGATCAGACCAAGAGGGAAGAAAATGTTACTTTCCAAATCACCAATCTGTGCAGAGCTCCTGTCAGAGTAAAGCTCCCATTACACGTCACTCTGGACCGAGCCTACAGGCCAGACAAGCCATGCAGAATCAAAAGGAAATTTCTAATGTCTGTTTATCAGGAGCTGCAGTTGTTCACAGAAACCAAAGTAAAGCTGACTGCATAAGTACCTGTTCAGAGGCTGATCACCAGACAGGAGTCTCTCAGTGTCAGGCACTCTGCCATCCCAAATCAGGAAAGTTGCCCAGAGCTCTTCAGTCTTTTATCTGGCTCACAGGGATACTCTTGTCTTCTCACTCCTTTGCACCCTTCTCTACATGCTACATTTTTCTGTGACCATTTCAACAGCTTATCCCTTCAGTGGTCAAGGGAAGAGCTATGGATGGCATAAATCTGGACCTCTGGAAGGCCTTTGACATGGTCCCCCATATCCTTATCTCTAAATTTGAGAGAGGTGGATTTGATGGATGGATTGTTCAGTGGATGAGGAATTGGCTGCATCCAGAGAGTAGTGGTCAACAGCTCAATGTCTGGATGGAGATCAGTGATGAGTGGTATCCCTCAGGGGTCTGTACTGGGACTAGTACTGTTTAATATTTTCATCAGTGACATGGTGGGATCAAGTACACTCTCAGCAAGTTTGCAGACAACACCAAGCTGAGTGGTGCCGTTGACACATCTGAGGGACAGGATGCCATCCAGAGGAACCTGGACAAGCTCGAGAAGTGGGCCTATGGGAACCTGATGAGGTTCAACAAGGCCAAGTGCAAGGTCCTGCACTCAGGTCAGGGCAACCCCCATTATTAATACAGCCTGGGGGATGAAGGGATTGAGAGAGCAGCCCTGCAGAGAAGGACTTGGGGGTATTGGTGGATGAAAAGCTGGATGTGAGCTGGCAATGTGCACTCACAGCCCAAAAAGCCAACTGTAGCCTGGGCTGCATCAAAAGCAGCGTGGCCAGCAGGCCGAGGGAGGTGATTCTGCCCCTCTACTCTGCTCTGGTGAGACCTCACCTGGAGCACTGCATCCAGCTCGAGAGTCCAGGACAGAACTGGTAGTTACCTCAGTACAGGAAAGACATGAATCTGTGAGAGTGAGTCCAGAGGAGGGCCACTAAAATTATCAGAGATATGGAGCACCTCTCCTATGAGGATAGACTGAGAGACCTGGGGTTGTTTAGCCTAGAGAAGGTTTCAGGTAGATCTTATTGCAGCCTTTCTATCCCTAAAGGGGGCTGTGAGAAAGACGGGGACAGACTTTTTAATAGGGCCTGTAGCGATAGGACAAGTGGTAATGGCTTTAAACTAGAAGAGGGTAGATTCAGACTAGTTATAAGGAAGACATTTTTTACGATGTGAGCAGGGAAACACTGGCACAGGTTGCCCGGAGATGTGGTAGATGCCCCATTCCCTGGAAACATTCAAGGCCAGGTTGGACGGGGCTCTGAGCAACCTGATCTAATGGAAGGTGTCCCTGCTCATTTCAAGGGGGTTGGACTAGACGACCTTTGACACTCCCTTCCATACCAAATCATTCTATGATTCATTCTCACCCTCAATTCAGTTGCCTCCTCACTTATCCTAGGGTCCCATGCCATTAGCATCCCCATAATGCAACCATTCTTTGACCCGATGGTGAGCCCCACACTGCCTGGCCTCATTCAGTTTAGGAGCTGCCTGTTTCAAACACTGTTCCACCCTTCTAATGCCCAGAGCTTCCCTGCTTTGTGTACTCAGAAGGCCTCAGGAGCAGCAGTTCTCTGCAAGGGTCCTCCCTCAAGGGCTAACCCCATTACATCGTTGTTCATATTTTCCCGTATCAAGGAGCACCAACAGGCTATCTATATTTAAATAAAGGTATTGTCATAAAGAAATATCCTGGTCAGACAATAAATCTCAGCTCTTAATGTAATCTGAACCTTCTGGAGCCATTCATTAACTGTTATTTCCACTGCAAGTCCAAATGCTCTCCCTTGAAACAGTTTGGCTTGCTTTAGGTTCAATAGTGTATAAAGATGGTAATTCTTCACTCAGCTAGCATGGGTTGCGTGAATTACAGCTACTGCACCTCCCAGACGCCTTCCTTTTACAGAGTGGGGAGCTATTTCACCCTGCTTTGCAGAGCTCGCTACCTCTCTGCGCTTGTCAGGATGAGGCTCCTTTCATTTCCTGCCACTTCATCCCCCTTTGCTCACAGGAGAAGAGCATCTGGCATTTCTCTAGGTATGCTGCTGTAATGTGCCTGCTTCTCCTTCCTGCGACATGAGTACAAGGCTTGCTGAGAAGAAGGGATGGTACAAAAACAGACTTACTCTCCTTCACCCATCTGCTTACCCAAGTAAAGACTAAGACTGGCTGTCCTGTTTGGCTTAATTTTAGCATGACTAGGACAGCCCCTGTAATAAATTACAAGCTTCATCTTCATTTTTGTGTAGTGTATTGCAACTAAAATAATTCAAATTTAGCAACCTTTTTTAGCCATCCTTTTTAAAGGAAAACATTAATCACCTTCTTACTCCCACTTTTACCTGCCCGACCCCCAGATTCCTGTTCAATTACACTGCAGCAGAGTTAAAAATATAAAGCAAGACACCTTCACAAGAGGTCCTGAGATGGACTGGTACGGTACAAAACATCATTCTGGCAGTAAGGTTCTTCAGTAGCTGTCCAACTAGTTTCCATCTGTGGGAGTGCTTAGGTGTATCTGAAGGAGAATCTGACCTCTAAAAAGAGGTGTATGCCCATTTCTGTGTGAAACCTACACTGCATCCTCTGAGCAAAAAAGGGAGAGTAAACGCTGAACCACTGGCATGGCACAGCTGGAGCTCCCAAACAGCGAGGGGGCTGACTCGGCATTGCCAGCCAAGCTGCTCTCAAATGAAGTAACACTGGGCTTTGAACCCTTCCTCCTAAGAACCACGGCTGAAACTCTCACAGTTTCCAGCCCACTAGCGGAACTCTCTTCTCTTTTCTTTTCCAGATACTTAAAAGGAATTGTGTTTTCTCATCCATGGACTTTGGGAAAGCAGGGATGTGTCTTTTCTTGCCAGCAGAAGAAGTGAGGGCTGTCACGACACCTCAATCTGATCATCTTCGTTGCACTAGCAGGGCAGGGTTTTGTTGGGTGGCTGCAGTAACACTGCATAAAAGCCACGTCAAAAGGAGACATTTAAACCCATGTAAATCATGTTCACTGACGTATAACTGCATCCATCACTCCTAAATGATATGCCAATCCAAAAAGTGGGGCACCAGACCCTTCCATCGTGTTCAAAATGAATACTAACTTACTCTCTTGGCATCTTCAGGGAGTTACGAGCGTCTCGGTTTAACACAGGTCACAGAATGTGACTCTTCGGTGTTAACCAGAACCCACCACAGGACCGTGGCAGCAGCGTTTGCAATGTTGTTCAAATGTTCCTCACTTGACAGCGCCCTTCATTTACAGTTAACGATAATGTGACAGCCTATTCTCCTGGCATACCATCTAACCACACGCAAAACTCTGCATGTGCCTCAGACTGGAATCCTATTTTTATAGGAATAGACATGTGCACTGAGGCTTTAACCAACAGCTGAGACAGGGTTTTAGCGTGAGATTTTCAAACCTGTCTCAGGTATTTAGAAGCACAAATCGCAGTGAAAGACTAATTGAACTGTGCTTCTAAATCCCCCAGGTGCTACTGAAAATCTCTTTCTTAATAACTTGGAATCGCCTAAAGAATAAACCTCATCGAACTTAGATGGGTATGCAGATCCTAGGGTTAAGATTTTGAAAAACGCTCTGTACTGGCTTAACTCCCATTGACTTCAGTGGGAACAGAATTAAGTTGACATTGAGCCTTTTTGAAAATTCCCCTCCAGGTGTGTTTTCTCCATTTGAATTTGAATAATCTGTTAACTGCTGAGATTGCTTTTTCATTTATCAGTATGAAGAATTTTACAGGAGTTTTTCCCCTTAATTTTTGATGAAATGAGACTCAAAAAACTGTAACGTACTGTCACAAAAACTCTACCTGCTAAATCTACAGAAGGAACTATATTTATTTTCTATATGTGTTTACTATTATTATTATCATTTGTATTTCAGCAGCAACACAGGAACTGAAACCACAGACATTATTGTGGGAGGTGCTGTGCACAGCCTGTTAGAAGTGTTTGTACGATGCACAGGCAAGCTGTCTAACTTAATACTAATAGTCAGACTCTAGAGTAACCCAAGAATCATAACGAATATCCCCAGTAGGTGTAATTATACAGCAACATTTCAGTTACTACTTCACCTCCTTGCAGACATTTTCAGGAGACAGGGATTTCCTTCAAGTCCCTTGAATGTTTTAGTTTACCTTTTCAATTAGCCCTACTTAGAGGAATGAGGAAAGACATTTTTTAATGTTGGTGTGTCCCTCACTACAGTTTTGCAGGCTGCACTCTCCAAGATGCACAGAACACAAACTTTTCAGGGTAAACTGTATTCACTTTCAATTCAAAAAACACATTGGGGCCCAAACTTTGCTTCTGGGATGCAGGTTTTAATACGAATAGTATTAGTAAGGAGCCCTCTATTTTGCAACAGCATCGCTGAGGACAGACTCTCCATGCCCCAGATTCCTTGTGAGAAAAAACAGCTGCGCTAATACTGCTCGCAAACAGCACGATAACCACTTCTTTGTTCCCACCAAAGATACAACAGCAGAATCCTGTAAGAGAAGTCATCTGATATGTCAGCTCATTAAATTAGTCAGAATGGGTGAATGGGGAAGAGGAATATACCATTGTCAATGTATGTTAATTAACAAATGCTATAAGAGAGGCATTTAAATGTATGAAAATGAATATTAATGAGATGAAAACACCTAATTATTGTGCATCTAATGGTATTATCCAGAGCATCCAACAGAAAATGCCTAATTGTCATGCATCTAAGGCAACAGTGCAAACCTTCAGACACAAAGATTCAGTGTACATAGATCATACTATGACTTTAATTACAGATGTTGCAAAATATTGGCACTGAGACTTTAATTTGGAAGCTTATTTTAATTTTTTAAGCTTTATTTATCAAAACATGTTAGTTTTCACCAATTCCTTATATCATTGTTGCACTTCAAAACTGCACGTTTCTTCATGCTTCTGAAACATTACACTGAAGTGCTTCCACGTTTCTGCATATCTCCATCTTGCCAGAATATCATCAGAAATGGTGGGCTGCAAACTGGCCTGGAATGAAGTTCTGAGGAATTTTTCATGAAATTACATGAAACAAAACTCAGACTGCATGAAATTCCTTCCTATGCAGAAGGCTACCAAAGGAGAATCCTGAGGTAAAAATAGTATGGATTCTTGGAATTAAAGATTGCCTCATAATACATATGCATTAGAAAGCTGAAATAAAATTATACAGGCCACTTGAATTCTATTATTTCCTAATTACTCAGTCGCTGGCTTTACAACCTTAATGTTCTTTTAATATAAGTTTTTGGAGGTTGTTGTTTTGTTTTTTTTTAATGTAATTGCAGATAGAGAGCCAATCTCTTGACCCCAGCTAGAAGGACAGAGGGAGTTTTGCTTTATGGAGAAATTCCAAAGTGGCCCAGCTATGCACATATTCCCTGTCTGAGGCTGTAGGGCGTATGCCAGGGACACGTCCAGAGAAGGATATATTTTAATGACTACTCTCTGCATGGTGTTTGCAGTCCCAACAAGACTAGTATTATTCACACATATGATCAATGAAGTCTTAATCCTACCATCAAAGCAATTAATGAAAACGGATCACATTAACTTGGTATTGGAGCCAGAATTGATTCCTGAGACAGCACTCTCCTCTCTCAAAACTGAGTTAGTCCTACATATATAAGCACCAATGTGACAAGCACTTTAGATATACTTTGACATATATATTTACTGTCACTCTAAATGACTTACAATCTATCGTATTTTATAAAAATTATATCTTATCCATGCTTCTAATTTTCTTATGAGGCTGTTGTATGGAACTGTAAGAAAAATGTTCATGAAACAGAGACACATTATTCTGGTGGATTTACCTTATCCACTAAGCTTTTTATCCTATCAGAGAAAGAAATTAAGTTAGTTTGTATGATTTACTTTTAATAAATCCATGCTGCCATCTATTTACCACCTGTATCAATGTAGTTGCTGCCAAACTGATTGCTTCACTAATAACTCCAACAATGTGCTTGGTACTGAATTCAAGTTAAATGCACTGGTTTGAAATCACCAGATTTTCTCCTGTTCCCATTTGTAGGTAACTGCTGTTCACCTCAACAAACTTAACAATTCAAGTAACAGCAGCAGCGTATTTTACATTACTGCACATGTAAAGGTTCTCAGAGGGCTTTCCTAACCCCATACGTACAAACCATCAAAGCACTTCTGCTACTGCAATTAGCAGAGGGCAGAACCAATCTGTCAGCAGTATTTTGCACTGCCTCGGATACAGTTGGAATTTCTAACAGAAAAAAAAACTTTCCCAGCAGTTATATACCCTTGAGTTAACAACCTTTGAGTCAGAATTACTACAGGGAGGACAGCCATGTTGTAGTGTCATGGTTAAGCTATACAGGGGAGTCATATTAGCATCTGGTGTGTGGTATCAACTCAAGTTTTTGCCTATACTCTCCAACTGTGCAGACAACTTCAGTAAAAGGCACCAGTGTACTTCAGTCAAGCCAGCTCAGGTTAAAAATATGAATAATAGTGTATTTGCTTGCAAATAGCTACACTTCTTATTATTTTTCTCTCATGTGTGTTTGAATCTATAGCAATAAATTGCACCAATATAGGTTGGTGCATTTCTTACATATAACTTTTTTGCAAGCAACTAGAGTAACCCTACAGTGAGGGCAAGTCCTTTAAAAAAAACAAGAGCAAATCCTTGCATTTACTGGATGGTGAAATCTGTACACTGCATGGGACAAAGACAGCTGCCCTCAAAAGGATAAGCAACAACACCGACTCTGCCAAAACTAAAATTTTGGGTCCAGGTAAATTATCTGTTTCAGACACAGGAAGCAGTCCTGCATGATGGTTAGCACCTCGACCTGAATGAAGGCCAGCCAGAAGCTGTGGTAGCCCAGATTTTACAGAAGACACTTGGTCCCTCATTGTCCAAAAGAAAGCAAAGAACGATAAAAACACATCCTCTATAGAAAAATACCATGTAAATTCAATCTGACAAAACCGGAAATATATTTGTAAATGCCCAATTCACATAAAAAAAGTTAACCCCTTTTCAGGATGTTTACATAGTCAATATTAAACTACTGTGCAGAAGAGGTGAAGATATTGATAGCCAGTAATGCAAACGAGATTGCAGTTAATTGTTAACATCTCCTGGGCTACGTTTCCTACGTCCCTGCACAGACGATGAATAAAATTATTTACCTATTCAAGTAATGAGAGCTATGCATTTTGATATCCACATACACTGTAACTCAGACCTCCTCTGAGACCCCTACCTGTAATTAGGAACAGATGTAGGATCTTGTTCCTGAATTGATAAAAACAGATTTCAGCCCTCCTATGATATATGGCTTAGTGGCACAGCTAATGGGAAGAATACCTCTGCAGAAGGATCCTCCTCCAGGCACTGGACCTAATCAGCTTCCCTCTGCACAAGAACCCTGCTACTCTATAGATAGTTCTCAGTGCTTTTCCATCACTGATTTGGGACACTCACTGAAACATCCACAGGTGACATGGCAAGTGCATAGCAAGAAAGTGACAAGCAGCATTTATATGGCTTCACCTCTGATGAAGAAAACCATAGCACAGGTCTGTACCATTCAAAACCATTGTAATTCTCTAATATGTGCAGACTTCTCCACAGTGGAGTAATTTAAAATTAAGAATACACATTATGTGCTTTCAGCAACAGTTCTCACAGCTCAGCACATAGAGCTGGGGAACACTCTTCAAATTATTTCATGGGGGAAACTCAACATGACATTCAGTATAACATATTTATTTTATTGTCCAAATGTCACACTACTGCAGGAAAACATGCCCACCACAAACATTTCATGAACTGAAAGTAGCCACATTTCTTACTTTTTAACAGCTGGCTGAAATAACCCAAGGGGAATAGGTACCCACCCATTTTCTTGCTCTCACGCATAGGTACCAATACCAAAGCCCAGCAGAGAGGAGCGAATGCTCTAAAGGGAATTTGCCATCTAAAGATGCTGCAGGCTGACCCTTCCCCATCCTGATGCATCACTGAGATGTGCGTCCCCACTGGATTCTCCAACAGCAACGAGAAGCCACTGAGGATCTATGGTGGGCCCAACCCTTTCACAGCACTAGGCCTGAGGTTCAAAGGAGCTGCTGTAATAATTTTCACCAAGTGAGACAAGTAAAGCTGCCTTCTTTCATGTTCCTTCCTTGACCATTAAGTGCCCCTCACTTGATTTACCCTGATCCAGCAGAGATTATAATTCCCACTGGCTCCTAGGATAGGTGACTAAAACAGCCAGAAGAGCTGCAACTCCTCAGGCCTGTAGAAGAGAGACAGAAATTTGTATTTACTGAGGTCGTCTCTGTACAAGAAAGTTTCACCGGTTTCATTTAAAGCTGACTGAAACAATTCAAGTTAAAATGAAGAGAATGCCTTCATACATCTTTATTTAAAGATGTTAAATGGGGGTTTACTTGATTTCAAACCTAATCCAGATCTAAAAGAAGCTACCAGATGAAGTAAGACTGTCCATGTCACATTTTGCATTGGTTTAAGTAAGCAGGTTTACCAGTAATCTTAGTGCAACTCCCTCATGTATACAAGGTCTGAAAATACATTCACTCTGCAGCATTACCCTGCTTCATGCCAGGAGAATTTGCAGCTGGAATGGACTCAGGGGAACCTCAATGCCTAGAAATAAAAGAACTGGGGGGGGGGGGGGGGGGGAATCATAGCTGCTGTGCTCATGGGCCCTCCATGGACATTGCCTAAATTAGGGTAATTAATACAGGGGAATGTGTCTGTGCTCCTCGGTAGTTTATAAATGTTACAAAAAGAGGAATGTTTTATATGTCCCCTGACGGGTTTTAAATGTTAATAAATTATGTGCAGGGAGGTATTTTACATCTCTCCATTTAACAGTGAGCTGACAGCTGCAATTATAGGCCAGTCTTTGACCCCAGCAATCCTTCCAGGAACCTGAGAAGTAAATGGAGTAACTTTCTTCCAGAACAACAAAGTGCACCAGGATGCTGGCTCAGCATTTCAACACCCAGACACAGAACCGAGGTGAGACATTTCTGACACCCTGGGATCCCTCTTTTGCTGCAGCATGCACTTGCCAGTCACTGCTACCTGCTCACCTTGTCACCAGAAACCCTCCGCTACTCTTCCTGTGGTAGCAACAGCTCTTCATCTTACAGGTACGGAACAGTGAATGGAGCAACCAACCAGCCAATTACTTGCTATGTTGCTCCTCTGCTGTGGACTAGAAAAAGAACTGGACTGTAGCTGGCACATCCAGAGGTAGACAGGGGTATCGCGTGTGTCACTGCATGCTCTTTCATTCTGCTTTTGGCCAAAAATCTATTACCACTGAACCACTGCTGCATGCTCTCTGGTACCAGGTTTCTGTGCCTGCACACCTGTCTTCGCCAGCATGGACAGACTAGGAGGAGCATGCCTATCCTTTCAAAAGGTAGCAAAGTGACTGCTCAATAATGTGTGCCCCAGAATAAAGCCCCACTAGCTACTGCTCTTTCCTTCTGCTCTGCCCAACCCTCACCTGTAGAACAGAGCCTCTTTGAAGTTTAAGGAAGCTTGAAGCAGTGTTTTAGTTAGGTTATGTTTCAGGTTGCAACCTTTGTTGCAAAGTAACAGCAGAGGGAGAAGAATCCTCTGTCTGTGCCAAGGCCCTAAATCCGCTCACAACACTGTATTCCTGCACACCTGTGTATCTTCACACTGTCCTTTCTCGTACCTGAAAAACAACCTTTGGTCTTGATCCTTAAACCTGCCACGTTCACTCTTGTTAGTGTGCACATTCATTGGTCCTATTAACCATTGAGCCCAAGGCAGCACACAGCTATTTTGAGGCACTTTAGTCCATGCTGTATATGTTGTTTCACTCCATAGGAATTGCACCCCACTGACGACAAAAGGCAGCTCAGACACTGAAAGAAACCAAGGAGAACTGTGAGTAACAGTTACTCCCTACAGCATCCTGAAGGCAGGGGAATGGGGTTTACAATTCTATTAAAATCCCACAAGATAGTATTTTTGCCACCGACGATCTCTTGCTTCCTTTTATTTTGGAAGGGCAGAAGCCTACAGCTTAATATATCTATCAGAAAACCTACATTTTTTATTATTTCCCACCCGATTTTTTTTTATATGAAGAGCTGTAAAGTAACTGATTTCTTTCCTCCTCCACTTTCTAGTGTTGGACAAAACTGGTGACAAAAGGGCATGTTCAACTACTAGAATTATAGTTTTCTTTCAATTAGTGGTTCTACAACTGCACCTCAGCAAAGCTTAGAAGAAATCTTAGGTGGCAAGAGCAAAGTTTGGTTTCAGATTTGGGACAGAATTAGGTTAACATTTTCACAGCATTCATGCTATATCCAATTACAGCCAAACACCATTTGACATCTTTCACTTATATATTCCTTCTGTTTTGCACAAAGATTTCTCAGCTGTGTCTTAGGAATGGATCTTGTTTACTGCTGTTAGAGTCCAGGCCTTTAGTACAGAATTTCTGGGACTAAGATACAGTTTTTCTTCAACTCCTGTCTGCGTTTGGTTATGCATTTCTTCTGGTTTGCATTAACTCGTATATAAATGGTTGTGACCATCCTTTCATTCTGCAGAACTTTACTGTTATTGGTTACGGCTGGGTTTCCAGAGCTTTTGAACAACAGGGACCACATGTTAATATACAGTTTGTCTTAGGCATCATGTTCATCTCATTCTCAACGGCGTACGTCAAACACATTCATATTAAGTCAAATAATATTGCTGTGGCTACTACAGCCATTATTTACAATGAAGCATGACAGTAGGTTATTATATTTGTCTGTCTGGTTATTATAATTGCCTGTTAATTAAATTTAGCTAATAAAACGGGGGTAGAAGCAGCACTACCATATGGCTAGTCACGTCGCCATGGACTGATGGCTACAGGCACTGAAACTTGGCTTGAGAGCTGACAGCCACAAGCCTGTGGCAAAGGACTTCCGATGGGAGACACCAGAGCTCGGGCAGAGCCAGGTACTAAAAGCTGCGGCACTAGGAAGGACGCATGCCTGGCCCTTGTGCCCTCCAAAGCCAAATCCCACAGGTTCTAGACATTACCCCCTCACAGGACACCTCACTCAGCCAAACCTCTGAGCAGCAGCACTCGCAGCCCCTGCTACTTTCATACTTCTAATTCAAGGCAGGGGGAAACAACACTGTGCATACCTCCTTGAAAGACAGCCAACCCCTGCAGCTAGGAGATAAGGCAGTATGATAAGGAAGGCCAACAGCAGTTCACCGGAGAGTGCTAGATCTTCTTAGCCCTCCTTATTGTGCAGACCCATCTAACCAGCTGCTGCTCTACTGTCAGCTACAGCCAATATTCAAGACCAACAGAGATTACACATACCCTCTCAGTTGCAATCTATTTTTTATGTTACAGCACCTCAGTGACATTCACAGGATACGCCCTAAAAGTGTCTCGCTCCTGTGCAATCAAATTAAAGTCATTCAGCAATGGCTTGTTTGCTGAAACATATAAACGTTGTACCTGTCTTGTATCAGAAAGGGTGGTATTTTTCTACAGGGACAACTTACTTGCCACAGACTTGACTGATTTAGCATTTTCTCTAGTTTATCAATATCCCACAATTCTTTCACTTTACAAAATACAGTAATAATACACTTATTACTATTATTTTATAATATATTAGCAATATAATATATATTAGTAATATTATAAGATTAGTATTATATTACAATATACTTACCACTTTATGGGCAGCTGTGAGGCATAATTCATTAGTCCTTCTGAAACGCTCAGAGATCCTCCAAAGAATGCAATCTGGAAATAAAATTATCATTATCATTAGTACATGTTGGGGATTTACTATATTCGTCTCCATTCTCCATTACATGAATGACTGGTTTCGGGGTTTGGGTTTGCTCTTGTGTCTACGTATGAGACCAAAAACTCACCACATTTTGGTACATATCAATGGTACCAGGAATTGCATTACTTTTACCAGTGTTTCTGCTTTTATATAAAGAATATCTAATGTCTAATAATTTTATTTAAAAATAGAAGCCTCACTAGGCAAAGTATGTTTGTGGACCTGTCAAAACCACAGAATTTATATGATCCCATGATATGAAAGACATAACAAGTGAATTTACATGTTCGCAAAGCAATACCAGGCAGTGCTAGATCACCTGCTGAAGGTGATCTGAACCGTTGCTTGGACACAACTATTTCTTGGCACCAGCTACCAAAAGAACCCACAGCAACTAAGATCCCTAGGCATGTCATCTGGATGCCTAACATTAGGAGGTATGTATGGTCCCCAAATGTAACTGAAATGATAGATTCAAACCTACTTCAAACTAGACAGTGTCTTCAGACAGCTGAATGCCTCCATGGAAATGTATTCCCAAACCTTGCTCATCCTTGAAGGTGAGTACATTTCAATTCAGGAGCACCAAGCTGGATTTCCACATCTGTGACGAGACTCCAGTATGACCCTGAGCAAACACCAGATAGGGGATCTTCTAGCATCCAAACCACAGGTAGGGAGCTTGCCTCAACTGGAAGCCACCACTCCTATCCACAGCTTTGAAAAACTCCTTTTAATCCCTCTCTGTCCCTGTAAAATGGGAGCAACATTTTTTCCTCCTTTCCCTGTTTGTTGTCTGCTTAGTCTGGGAATTCTTGTGGATTTTATCTGTCTCTCCTAGCCCATGTAAAGGGGGTGCTTAATACAGTGGGCCACTGATCTTCGTCCCTCTAGGCACTAAGGGAAAACAAACACATCGATGACACCTCAACTGTGGCAACTGTCTATCTACATGCTGCTCACACAGACAGAGAAAAGCAGTCCACTTTCATCCCCCAAATACACAATTTGAAGCGCGGGTCTTTGTTGAACAGGCTTGCAAGCTTAAAAAAAAAGCCCCTCCGGACCTCCATGTTTCTTGCCCCTCAATTAATTTCAGTACATATATTCACTACAAGGAAATCAGGAGTGGAAGGAGGGGGGGTTAATTAAGCCCTCCTGCTCCACAATTTTTGCCAGAAACTTGACTCAAAACAGGTCTTTAGTCCATGAATTGTGTTCTATTTTTTATTGCATGCTTTATGCTTTTCAGACCTCCCCTAGATTAGAAGTGGATAAGCCAAAGCAAACACATGTGCACACACATACACAGAGTGCTAGGTGTGTTTTTCTGTGTGTGAGAGAGAGAGAGAAAGGGGAGAGAGAAAGAGAGGGAGAGTCTGCTTTCCCGTCTTTCTGCATCTGTAAGCAGGAAGGCTTGAAAACCTTGCAAAGAAAAGTCTGTTCCCATGAGAATCCCTGCCTCGCTCTCTGCAGATTCAAGAAGCAATCTCTGGCTACTGTGCATGGGAATCCCAGTATTTTGGCAGGGTTTTAACATCAGCATCATTAGAAACATTGATTTATTTTAATTGTCACCTTGTACCCTACACTGCCAAATGCAGTCAGAATGTCAATTCTTTATCAATGTGAGCTGTTGACATGGAAACAGATCTGCTGAAATGGAAGCAATAAGAAAAAAATGTGTTACTCTTCCAAGTTATACTTAGAAGTGGTAAATCTGTGTGTGCCACAACAGATTTAAATACTCAATAAACTACACAGAAGAAATAAACAACTATTTGGGGTGACAGTCATTTTAGTTGTTTACATCATAGACTGCATTTAGAAAATCTCCAGTGTTACCATGGTAACCGCTTTTGCTTAAACGTAGTTGTGGACGCACTTTAGGTATGATCGAAATTAACCGAAGATGGAGGAACAAAACTGGGGAGCAACAGCCGAAGGAGCGGCTGGCTGCTCCCTATCAGCCCTTCCTATCTGCTGCGCGCACCGGCAGGGGTGCAGCCAGAGTGCTACGTAGCACAGACACCTTGGCTCGTCCCCATCTACTGTCTCAGGGAGGACCTGAAGCTGCTGACAGACAGTGCCAGGTAGGTTTTAAAGATAAGAGACACACAGAGCTGCTTACCATCCCCACACAGCTCGCACGACACCCCAGAGCTGCTTGTTCTCTCCCTCTGGTCACCAGGTAGGTGGTGGAAAGAGGAGGCAGGCGAGGAGCCTGCAAGAGGGACCGGAGTCCCATTCTGCGCCTCTGGCAGAGTTTGTGGCTTTCGTCTTTGGGATCTCTCCCAGGGAAGAGAGCAGAGCTGCGGAAAGGCGAGTCTGTAGCACAGGCCTCCTGCCAAAATCTGCGACTTGGAATGGACACTGCCTCACGATTAACTTCACACAGCTAAGAAACTGTCCTAAAAGATGCAGCGCAGACCTTTGACCAGCACTACATTTCCACTAGAAAGATTAAATCTCTGTGCTGCTAAAGCTAGTTTCATAGTCATAGGGAACAAGGCCAGAGGGGCCACTGTGATCTGCTGTTCTTAATAGGGATTAAAGGAACCTACGGTCTCCCGCACGCCTGCCTCCGACCTGAAAGCGAACGATGGTGAGATGGAGATCACTGAGCAGAAAATGGAGGGAGAGGCTCCTCTGCCCTCTTGCCAGGTGCCAGGGCAAGGGGCAACAGAAGGAAGACACATTTAAAACAACTTCTCTAAACAGGATCATGGAGGCGTTTGGAGCCAGACACTCTTCAAAGCTCGTGGATCCCAGCAACGCTGTGAGGCAGTCCAGTTCTGAACTCAACAGGGCAACCCAACCCGCCCCCCCCTCCCGCTTCAACTGTGGTAAGACATCAAGGCATGGGGATTTTTTTCTCTTCTTCCCTTTTCCACTTTTCACATTTCTGCATCATTACATTAGATAATGATACATACCTCCCAAAAGCTTGTGCACCAATTAACAAGGGAAGGAAGGACACACATCATTAATTACACACCGGCCTGTGAAACACGGACACGGGATATGGCATAACGTTCTAAAAATAGCAGGAAGGCCTGCCTTGTTTAGGTCAAGTTTTATTTGCATTCCCATAATAAAGCATTTGATATTAAACAGCGAAGCGGAAGACATACCACTGTTTAGCCTCAATGGGTGCTCCAGACAGATCTTAATCCACCCTGCAAAATACAAAGCCAAGGGAAGTAAGTGTATGTTAGCATAAGACAAAGTAGTGCTTTAAACTTATACAGCATTTATCAACCCAAAGGATCCCAAACTATTCTACAAACCATATACTAACTGAAAAGCTTCCACCTGTATCGTTATCGTAGCGTTTGCATTTTGGTGAGATTCAGGAGGTGTTGGGTTAGACGCTGGGCCAAATTGGTGATACAGCTACATGCAGTCAGAGATAAGGAGACGGGTTGCTGGCTGTCATAGCTGTTCGCAGACATGGTTATAGCGAGGAAATTCTGCTTTTCTCAAATAGGGAACAGAACTGGATGAGAAAAGGACCTGCAGCACGTGTCTCTACGTACAACTGCTCCACATCAGCCTTGGCTAGTGAGTGGGAGAGCACAGTATTTCTAGATCATCCAGGCATGGATATTGGAGGCATACATACTTCTGGAATGAGAGACAGCCTCTGTCTGAATCTGCTTGTAGGCTAAGCAGAATAGCCTGATGAAGGAGGCAGAAAAGCATCTTGCTTATACCCAATTTTCAAATAGGGAATAGTAATGTGCAGGTCACACAGGAATGTTGCAGAAAAGAAGAAAAAAAACCCAAACAAACCAAAAAAACCAGCTGCCCCCAGCATAAATCAAAAGCCTTTTTCACACACACACGCACACAAAACCCCCAACCTTCTTCTTCCTCCTCTGGAGTGGATCGTGGCTGCCAGAAAAATATATTGCAGAGGGACAAAGAAAAAAAATATAGTGGAATTATTAGTGCAACCTCATACTCTTTTGAAACACACCCCATGGGCAACTTGGTTTCCAGTCAGAACATACAAGATCGTCATTTTTGAAGCCTCATCTGAAAACATAGATTATGATCTTATCCTATATTGACAGCAATAAAGGCAGCAATCTTCTATCTATGCCTCCATCTCCAACGTTAGAAACCAAAGGTACTGTTTTCTCATGTCCCTAATACACCCGAGGAGCAGATGATCTCCTGAAAGCCACAGTCTTTTGATCCTACATAAATTGGATGCTTTTGAGAATGTCACCCAGAATTCTCATGTCAGTCCTAGGAAAACATAATCTAAAACAGAGGATAATTTTGATTTTCCTCCTGACTCAGCAGATGAGGAGATAATTAGATATGGAAAATGAGTGTTCTTGAGGGTAAATATACCTGCTGTAATCCTACTGCCAACTGAATTAAGGTTTGCCTGCCGCAGTAAGGCATATGTTAACTCAGCATCTGGAGGAAAGCTAAGACCTGTCAGATTTCAGAAGTCACCGGTGGTCCTTCCTATGGTATAATTCAGTATTTTAGAGCATAGAAATCAATGGATAAAGGAGAGAGAGAAATAGAAGAGAAAGGGGAAAGAAGGAAAAATATTTCTTGTCTCTGCCTGTGGTTATAAGCAATAGCAATAAAAGAATCCAGCAATGCCACAAGAAACTGAAGCGGGTGGATTGCCTATTCTTTTCTCCGCCTCAAATCCAAATGATTCCTCTTACCGACTGGTAACATGAAGCGGCTTATTTTTTCAAGTGCTCTTCAGCCTAACCATGACTTCCACCTCTGGAACTGGAAGAATCCCATATGTCAAGTAAGCAAAGACAGGTTATCCTTCTGCAGCAATAGCTCAACGCTGATTGAAAGTCTCATTTGTCAGGGGAAAGAATAGTTGGTTTTCTTTTTAAATTAACCCAGAAGAAGAAAAAGGTATTTGTCCAGACCCAGGTGCTTTTTCTTTCCTTGAACAGCTGCTAGTTTGAGAGAATTTTAAATGGTTGTCCTTTATGAAATGAATTGGTAATCACAGCCCTGTGCCTCACACGCTGTAGACTGAATGATTCAGGGGACTGCTAATGGGACAAAGCTTTTCACCTCACAGGCTGCGGGTTCAAATTCACAGTAATTCTTAACCTCATAAACACCATCACTACATGACGGGCATTTGATTGTTATGATACAATGAATCAGGTGGTGTTCCTAGTGGAAAAGCATTCATGCCACAGACAATATACTAATTATTGTCATTAATTAGCAGCTCTCTTGGCAGTGGCAGGAGAGGGACCTGTAGAAAATTACCCGTAAGTTCATCCCTTGGAGGTTGTCATTTCAAGGCAAGGGGTCAAGCCCTTCAGACAGTCATTGTGGCGATTCTTGTAGCTCTTTCCCACCCTGGGTATGTTTTGCGGATAAGCCAAGTTCAGCCTCCAGAGCTGTCAATCTACCACTTTTATTATCACTAAATTACTTTTGTTTCAAATGCTGGAGGCAACTTTGAATGCCGGGTCTAATTAGATTGTAATTGTTGGAAGATCTGAGCAACTGTGGCAGATTTGGGTGGAGACTTTGGTGGCTTATAATATTTGTGCAAATAGGTTTCACAAGGACAAAACCTACAGTTGCTTGTAGCAGTCAGCATTTTCTTAAAAAATTTATACTACTAACCACCTAAGCCAGGGAGGAAACACTTGGAATTTCCACATGCAAACTGAGCGATCTGCAAAGGCCGTCTGTCCAAGCAGACAGCTTCATGGGTCAGGCAGTTTTCATGAGCCCAAGTTGTTTTGGTGCAAACAGAAGAAGGTGAGTTTAATTAGGAACAAATATTTTTGTACAAACAGAACAAGGTACACTGACCCTAAGCAAGGCACCAATAGCAAGAAACAGTTATATATGTCACCATGTTTTCAGAACAATAAAAAACCACAAACTAAAAAGAAAATAAATTTCAAATATACACAGGAGTAAATCCTACCATTTAGCACTAGAAGCCTTATCTCTCCCTAGGGGAAAAGTGCTCGTGAGCACTCCAGGAACTCCATGCCCTGTTGCTGGATGCCATTTTTTCTCTGCTTTCCTTCGGGACAGTGTAGACCCCTCAACACTTCAACCCCCTCTAACATAACGCAGTCCCAAAATCTGCAGGGAAATCCTGAAGATCTGAGAGCGAACATTTAAAGGCCAGGAAGCTTCTGCCAGGAGACCCCGTGCTTCCACATTATCTCCTGAGGTCTACCTGTCATAATGACAGCATTACCTCTTTGTGCAGCTCCAGGGAGAGTGGTGCAAATATTGGATTATCTGGTTCAATGGCCAAACAAAAAACAATCATGGGCAGAAAAAAATTCAGTTGAATCTACTTGAAATAAAAGCTAAGGGGGGTGGTTTGGCTAAGGGGAAAAAAAAACAAAAACAAGGAGGAAATGTTTGCCTGTAAAGTAATAAATCCTCTGTTCTCTATTTTTGACCTGAAAAGGAAAAAAATGCCCACAGAATTAAAGAATTTTTTTAAACCTTTCCTTTTCTCCCTTTCTGTGGTTTTGGGAGTAGGTTTTGTAATAAACCTTCGCCACATTTAATGTCACACCAAAGTAGATCTGGTCTCCCTGGAAAACGTGTTTTCTTCAGCAAACCTACTACTTAAGAACACTTTGCTAAGGTCTAGTCCTAGAAGAACTGCACAGTCAGAACTAGAGAGATCCAGCGATCAGATTTTTGTTCAAGAAGAACGAACCAAGTTTTCAAGTAAGAAAACTGATCTACTTGATCACTATGGATCAAAAATGTGATTGCCAATTTTTTTCCCATGAAGGGAGAAGAGGACCAAATACCATCCTTTGAAGGACAGACTAGCAGCCTCACTTACCCTAAGTACTGACCCCTTTGGTTTGTTTTGTTCTCCTGTAAGTAAAACCACAGCCACAGTTCTTCACTCAGAAGCCGATTTTTTTTTTTCCTGCTACTGTTGCAGTGCCTATGTGAAATAAAAGGTACAGACGAATTCCACTGGTGGCACTCCATGAGATACCACCAGCACATTCCCACAAGCTTGCGTAGCTTGTTACTTACATGCATGGCTGGCAGTAAGCACACTTAGAAACCACAATGGTTATTGGTCATCCTACAGCTCTATGAGGAGTGGTTGGGTTGGTAGCTGGTTCCTTTACTTCCACAGAACAAGGTGAATTGGATTCAGGAGCTTCTGCAGCTGACCTGACTTTGGCAAATACGAAGATATACCCTCTGCTACATAAATGCATACACCAAAATTAGAATGAAATTTGCTCAGAAGGACAAAAGGGGAAAATCCTGAAGTCTGTAGAACTGCCACTGGTAAATATGAGCAATACCATTTAGTAGCGGAAAGAAATATATAAGCATATTTATACCAAAACTGGAATAAAATTTGCTCAGAATTACAGAAGTGGGAAGATTCAGAAGTCTCCAGGTCAATCTCAAATCATAAAGTCCAGTCCCCCAGACTTTATGTAAGTCACTGTTGAAGACAGTAGGAGACAGGTAGATGCTTGTTTAAACCTCTTTGCTCCAGACCCATGTTACGTGCAGAACAAGGCACTGGCCAATATTCAGGCTATAGTCTACCATCTAGTATCCACAAAAGAGTTCACTGCCTTGGATGACAAGAGCACAATGCAAACCACTGTTTATTAACCCATCTTCACAGACCTTCCCTAGACAGCCAAGGCTTTAAGGGACAAATTATTAAAACTACAGAAAGACACAATTACTGAATACAGAAACCAATGCAGCGCTTGATTATGTGTTAGAGGAGTATGAGCCCACACCCCTCAGTAGAAACACTACAGAAGATGCACCATTCCCAGTACGACAGTTTGTTTAGCATTTGCAAGTGCAAACACTCAAAAGAAGAATAAAAACCCTTTCACATTGCAGTGACCAACTCCACATAATACTCAGCTCCAAACTGAAGAGGCTATAGGGCATGGGCAAACTAAACATCCTAGAAGCACAAGTAGAAGAGATAGCAAGCTCTTTCAAAGTTTACCAGCAGCTTTGCACAGGAGGGGAATGGCTAAAAAGTGAAGCTGTGAAGAAGAACCTGACAGCCACCATGAAGAAGCTGAAAGACACAATGACAAAGCAGAACCAGGACTTCAAACAGCCACACAATGAAAAAGAAGAAATTCAAAAAGAACTCCAGAAGGTAAAGGCGGGGGCTGGGAGGAAACAAAAACTTGATGGATTTTGAAAAGAGAATAGCTAAAAAGGTATTAAAATGTGCAGGGGCTGGGAGCACAAGTAAAAATCCAATAGCAAACACACAAAAAGGAAAAATAAAATTCTTGTTGGGGAATGCGGGATGTTCTTTGACAGTGTAACAGCAAAGATAAATAAATACATCCTTGCTTTCCATTCTAGGTGACTATGAGATACCAGAGAAGAAAGCACACAGGTGTTACACAGGGAAGAAAGTCAATGCGAAGAAACAGAAAAGCTATTTAAATAAAAAAAATAGTTAGAAACTCCTGTAAAGCAAGCTTCTTTAAAGCATAAGATAAGCAGTCTTTTCTAGGTGGCCACAAGATGAAAAACAGAAGCATTTGAGAATGGAGTATTCTTAGAGGCCAGGTTTACCTCAAGTCCAAACGCAGAAACAACAGAGGAGCAGACTAGGTAAAGAGTTTCTCCTCATGCTTGTTCTGGGCTCATGTAAAGGTCAGAGAAGCATTGTCCCAGTTCAGTACACAGCGATTTTCTGGGATCAAGGAGCACGTTAAAGCGAAAGGACAGGAGAAACCTTCATCAATCCTGCTAATACAACAATACCCTGGGCACTAGAGCTGCCCAGTCCTGTAGAAAATGGCATTACTACCTGTTGTAAAGGACTGAAAGAGCCCTTTACATGTTACCCTACAGCAACCAGCAATCAGCAGGAGGTGTAATGTATGGCACCGGCGCTTACAGGACCCACCTAGGGGTATAAATCTGCCCCTAAAGAACAAAGCTGCAGAAGAATACATCCAGTAATCTTGCTTGAATGGCTTATGGCACACATGAAGAGACGTGCAAAGGAAGATCCCTGTAAAGCCAATCCATGTCTGTAACACGTCTGGCAGTGTATCTAATATTGTAATTCTGCATGTAAGAATCAGATTGCAAGGACTCTGCCTCTAAGACATCATTAAAGCCAGTATATACATTCATGCCTTCACACAGGCTTCGGGGGACCTCACCACCTTCTCAGCCATGTTCAGCTAGAGACCAGCACTTGCAAGAGGGAGAAGAACATCTGCTGCTCAGAAACTCTGCTTATTACGGCTGAAAGTAAGGTGCCTGGCTTATTCACCGCTACTTCATTATTTTTATTTCTCCGACAGTCAGCTGTATCTGTTCACAGACACACACAATGGGTTTGTGCTGCATAACTCTTCCTTCAGCAGAGTTAACTCTAGATTTACATCTGTTTAAAACGAGGGTGGAAACAACCTTAGAGCCCAAACCTTTAAGACTGAGCTTGAACAATTCATATTTCCACTTCTAGCAAACCTGCAGAAGCATGCATGCCCTAGCAAGACTAATTTGTGTGCTCACATGGAGAGGAAGAAATAAGTATCTACATGAATGCAGAGACAGATAGTGCTTCTCTGGTAATACCAGCCTGGGACAGCAGGACTGGGAGCCAGTAGCCCCTGGTATCTCTCTCCTGTCCCCCCAAACACGTGCACACATGAGCTGTGCAAGGTCCAGGGGCCCCACACAACCCAGGAGCGAAATCAGCATATACCCTTCGCTCACGGTGCGCACAGAGCAAAAATCTCTACCTCTCAGGTCCCTGGATGGAGGCAACGGGATGGAGGAGCAGGCACTCGGCAGGTTATTCCTGCTGACCGGTGGCCCTGCTGAACTCAGCGATTCCTCACCTACACCAAAGGGAAGAGCTCCAGTGCAACCTGAGAAGTCATTTGTGTTGTCCCTAGAAGTACCGGTACCTACACAAATGCAGGTTTAGGGCCTGACCCAGTTGCTTGGTACTTTTTCCTCAAATACCACCCAGCCACAGGCAGTCTCCAGCAAAATACTGACTTCAAAACAGCGTAGGAGCACAAGCAGCCTCCGAGACGGCGAGCAGGGTATGACCAGCCTTCAGTTTATTTAAGGAAGGCTCCTGGGGTGCCATGGCCCCTCGCCGGGGACAAGGACCGGCTCCCTGGGAGGGCAGCCCCACGGCGGGTGACGCACTCCCCACCCCCCCCTCTGGGGCACGCGGCGGGGCCGGGCCGGGCGCGGGAAGGAGAGGCTGCGAGGCACGGCCGGGAGGTGCAGGCCTGGCCGCGGCGGCCGGGCTTTGTCAGGGGGGCCGGGAGCTGCCTGCCTGGCAGCTCCGCCATCTCCCGCCGGCACGGGAGCGACGCCAACGCTCGCGCGCGCAACACCTGGGCTGCGTGCGCCGATTAAAAGATATAAAGGAACTTTTTACGCTTAATTATTAACCCCCGGCGGCGGCGGGCGTCTCCTCCGCACCTTTCTGCTTCGTCACGGCCGCCGGGGAGCGCGGCCGGTACCGCCGCCACCCGCGGCAGCGCCGCCGCGCCAGGGGACAACATGGCCGCCGGGCCCCCCGCGGCGGGGAGGCGGCGCGGCGCAGCGCGCCGCGACCCGCCCGGCGGCAACACCTGCCCCGGCGGCTCCCCCGCGGAGGCGGCGGCAGCGCCCGCCCAGGAATTACGAGCCGGCGGGGGGATGTCGGAGGATTATGGAGGAGCCGCGCGTCGGCTCCAATTAGGATCAACGCTCCCGCCGCCCCCGCCGCCGCAGCCGCCGCAACGGCGGG